>JAMAGW010000024.1:0-458680 GCA_023626355.1 Penicillium sp. S1602 | reverse complement strand
AGGCTCAACTGGCACGATCCGCCCCCGTGAGTTGCACTTCCCATGAACCTCATTATGTTTGAAACGCCAACCTCGTAAACAGTCTCTTTCGCAGGGGCCACAAATGCATCATGTCGTAATTTGCAGGGAAAGTCACTGCCGTTTGAAGCAAGAGGAGAGTTGTTGAGGATTTTATCGCTATAACTGTAGGGCTCAGGCGACATCATGATCAGATGTCCGCTGACTACCCGTAAGACGAGCGTCGCCATCAGGAGAAATGAATGCATGAGCATTGCAATGGCGGCCAGCCCAGTTTGTCTTCGTTATAATAAAAATTATTGGAGCACTACTTGACGGAGTGATATCCCACGAAGATGTCCAAGAGCTCAGAAATCGCGAAATTTTTTCATTTATACATGCTATGCAGCAAGCCATAACATCAACACTGTTAATGATTGACCACAGGGAAGAGAAAGCTGGAGTGAACGAATCTGAGATCGAATCAGAAAGTGACGCCACATGAAAATGCTTAGCCTAGGCTCATCGGCCAAACACAACTATTGGGTTGAAAGCGAAGCAAGTCAACCAGTGGCAAAAAGAAAAGGTGCAGAAAAATAGTGTTGAGGAAAAGGGGAGAGACAAGAATAAAATATTGGAGTGAGTCACAAAGCGGAAAACACTGAAGTTCTCGATGGCGGCAATGTTGAACCGTTATCTTCATCGCTTGAAGAATCTGAGGGACATCAATAAATGGAACTAGAGGAAGGCCAACAATTTGGTGACCAAGCAACACAATTGATTGATGTCTACAGTGGATTTCAACAGATTGTTGATGGAATTTTGGGGACTATTTCAGAAGTTTAGAGCTTTTGTCGATTGGGGGTACCTTCTGGCAGTCAACCAATTGATACCGACGCATAATTTTAGTCATTGAGCGCTGAGCCTTTAAATTTTGCTGTTGTCCATTTATTCACTTGGAGGACATGATCACACAGGATTTTTTCTACAAAGCCGTCCAACCTCTCGATAGAATACCTCCTCTACCCAAATCCAGCACTACCTTTGCTAGAACCAGTGTCTGACCATTCTTCCTTGAAATGAGCGCTCAGTTCAAGTCGCAGACGAACGTGACAGACGCAGCCAACCAAAAAGCGCGAAGAAGAAGAGAGACTCTCTTCAAAAAAGCGTCAGAATATTCTTCTGAATGTGCTGCAGACATTCATCTCATCCTCCGCATGAAAAATACTGGCCAAATATATATTATGACCTCCATTTCAGAAGGCTGGCCACTTTCACAAGACCAATTGGTAAGTCCTGCCATTTATTAAACGGATCAAAGAGTAGAGAGTGCTCACAATATATCCAGAGACTTTATCATCCTATACCGATTCAAAGGGATTTGAATGGCTCAGAGTCAATATCAAAGAGCAAAATACCTGAAGCGAGCAGTAGAAAGGAAAATTGATGGAAATCGGCACGCATCATCGAAGCTTTGTGAGTCGCAAGCTCTCGATGCTGAACGTCTGCTACAAGCATATTGAAATGAGAGGACCAGCAATGCACACAAGTTTCCACAAGCTATTTTGTCTCCTTGTAGTTGTAAATAATTAGGTGAGCGTACCGTACATAGCTTCACTTTTTCTGAATTTACTTTCAACCCCAACTAAAAGATTAAGGTCGACGGTGGTGTAGTCTGGTTATGATTCGGCATTATTCACGCTGCTTCTATCGTTGCAGACATGTATAACTCGATGTCGCGAAAAAAGATAGTCCGAGTCGCGATCCAAAATTGTGAAATTAAAAAGGGTCTGGTGCATACTGAAGAGCTGAACTGATGGTTTGATCTCCGTAAGATGCTTTCATGTGAATTACTAAGAGCTTCGTTCCAAATGCGTATTGTAAATTTAAAAAACCATATGAAAAGCGGTCCTCCAAGCGGTCCTCCAAGCGGTCTATAAAAGCGGTCTCCAAAAGCGGTCCCCAAAAGCGGTCCCCAAAAGCGGTCCTAGAAGCGGTCTCGTGAGTGATCTCAAGAGAGGTCTTGCGAGCGGTCTGACAAGCGGTCTCACGAGCGGTCTAACAAGCGGTCTCACGAGCGGTCTAACAAGCGGTCTGACAAGCTGTCCCAAGAGCTTCCAAGAGCGGCCCCGAGACTAGCGGTAGATAAATCAGGAAGCCGCCGTCCCAGTCAAAATTTAGCCGGTATTAGTTGGAAGATAACCAACGAGAGTTATTTAAACAGACCGTGCTAGTATTATGTAGAGGACGATAGTTAGTACTTTTGATTCTACTAAATTTTTAGATCTACCGAACGACATTCTATAAGTTCACCGGATATGGGCGTGATGAAACATGAATTTCTGACAATTTTATGCACGGCATATCTATCTACACGATTACAACACTCAACTCCCCAGACTCGAGTATGCCGCCTTTTCGCTGCGTACAAAGACGATGAACCTCTTCAGCGTGTCTTCGAAGATGCATCTCGTGCAAAAGGTCGACTTTACACATATGGCACGTTCGATCCCCTAAATGCCTCTTGCGAAAATGCCTCACTGTCGATTTGTACTCGCTCCATTCTTGCGCTCGACGATGATCTGGCAAGCCGGTGTTGCCGTAACATTGGAAACATCGTAGTGGCTTGTCGGATGCCTTGATGTGGTCTTCGGCCTGCTGCAAGACCACATCCCGTTGTGAAAGCCCGCGAGATTCGCAGTTGACTTTAGGTGGGTGAATTGCAATTGATGCTTGTGTTTCACTGAATCCATCATCGGGCGATAGGCGTTTCCGTCGTCCACGCAGCGGGCCGCCTTCTTGGACGGAGCAGTATTGTGACACAGCAGCTACCGCGGCATTTCGCCGTTCCCATTCAGCTTCCAACGATTGAGAGACAGGCCATGTAAGCAATTTCTCTATCAGATAGATCTGCTCCGGAGGCATGTGATCCTCAGTCCGAAGCAACTCTTTCGCCATCCCGTCATCAACGGCCGACCCGGATAACTGGCGCTTGATATCAATGACTGCCTGCTCCCGGTCAAATTCCTTCCTTACTTTGTCTCTCAATCTCCGTTCCAGGCGACTGAAAGTATTTGCCATGTCACGCGACAATCGATCAAGTCGTAGCTGACTTTGGAGATTGGGCAACTGTCTGTGAGCGTTCGCTTGCTCATCCCTTCGCTTTTTGACTGTGAGGTATTCAGGGTGATTGCGGAGAGATTCCCTCTGCTCCTCTGTGAGATGTCGAGGCCGCCTTTTGTCGATCCACCGACTCATCCGCGTGATGGCACGCATCAAGGGTTTGTTGGATTTGCGGCCATTCATGACATTCTGCATATCAGTGTTGATATGCCGTGGCAGGTAGTGATCTAGAAAGGTTTTGGTATCTGAGTGTTTCATGATCAGGTTTTGCTGCGCTTGGCTGACCTCGTCGCTTTCGTTCAGCATTTTTCCACCGGCGTAACGGAACCGATGGGAAAACATGGAGTGCAGCCATCCGTGAATCTCCCCCATGGATTTGAGGCGGTCGGACATTGTTCCTGAGGACATTGGGCAATCCCAGAGCATCTCTGGATTCCCGTGGACAGCTTTGGCTCGGCAGAAAACATAATAATCTTCAACTTCAGGTCGTAACGGCAATGGCAACTGCTGCCGTCCACCTTCAATCAACAGCCCTCGAAGTTTCTCAATCGAGGACAGCTCCGAAACTTGAAAAGCCTCCAGCCAAAAAAGAACGCCAAATATGAATACATGAGGGCTGAATATGAGCGATGGATCATCGATAATTTCGGGAAGTGGGAAATTATTCCTGACGAGTCTGTCTTAGTCCGGTGGCTGCTTGAATGGGTGATAGAGTACGTACAGTTGAGAGGTGCCGAGAAGCTGCTTAGTGTATTCTGCTCTGATCTCCACTAACAAGATAGGAGGGCCATCATCAGGATCCCTCTGGATGGAGAATTGCAGGTGTTTGAACTGCAGCGAGAGAAGTGCACCGAGACGATTCACGGTAAATATTCCCAACATTGTGAACAGGCAAAGTTGCATGCGCTCATATCCAAGATGGAAGCGCTTCTCCTGGGTTCGAAGGATTGTCTCGTTGAATTCGGTCAAATCTTGAACGTAGACCGGCTCCTTGCCGCGCTCGTTCTTATCGAGGCCAAACTTGTCGACGAGACTGCGTATACCCTGGACCTATTAGCTCGATCAAATGTCTCTCAGAAGGTGGCTTACAGCATTGATAGCCTCGCTATCCGGCGGGCTGATGGTTGTACGAGTCACTTGTCTATAAAAACCCCTGAACGCTTTCCAGTCGGCTCGAAGAGAGCTCGCTTTCTTTGTGCCTTTCAGATGTCTACCGTCTTGTCCGTATTTGAGCTTGAGACAGTAATTGAGAAACCGATGAACGTCGCCGGGCGTCACGTGGCGGACTGCGTCTTCGGCGTTCTTCCACTTGGACAGCGCATCAGGCTCATCAGCTTTAACTTGACAAAAGCTGCTGAAAAGTTAGCCTAACCTTATCGGGGAGTCGGAACATGCTCTTCTTACCTTTGCCAGCGGTGCTGGATGCGTTGCGCTTGGGCTTTTGTCTTTTCCGATCGCCCATAATCAAGAGGAACATTGGAAATATCCTCATCTGTATCATCGATTGGATTATCGCTCCATTCTAGACATGGATCAAAACTTGCTTCGGAGTACTTGGCGTGTGAGGCATCAAGTAAAGAACGTTTGCAAGCCTCAAGGTGTGATGGCTTTATTGAGGCCATGCCGGTCGAAGATTCGTCGGTGTCTGACGCTTCAGATTCGTCGGTGCCGGGATGGAAAGACATGCTGGAATCATCCTCATCGGAGTCCGAGGATTTCTTTTTGGATTCCCGGCGTGTGACCCGTCTGGCAACGCGCTGCGTCATTGACAACGGAGGTAATTCTGTGACACGGGGCCGGCCCAAAGAATATCTGGGTCACCAAGCTCAGCTGGGGAAGAAGGATGTCTAATTTGAAGAGAAAGAAGATGTTGGAGGTATTGAGCAGGATGGCGGGGAACATCGGCTCATTTTATAACACCCCAGGGCCGGAGGGTCTCCCCTGGTTGCGTGCCTGGCTCGGCAGGGGCCTGGGATGACCCGACTTGGCTGACCGAGGATTGCGCGGAAGGTGAGCAGGATGGGATGGAATCCCATTACCACGGGGCAACCGGCCAGGCAATCCCTAGGTGTAGGTGGGGCCTTCGTTTTCTGGAACGTTACGGCAATGGGACGAGAGGAGGGGCGTGGTGATAACGGATGGGTGCGTGGGCGCGCCGACCGGTGCCAGGGAGGCCATTTTCGGCCGCCCTCCAGGCTGGATTCGGCCGCCGGAACACAAATGCTTTTTCTTTAGAGGTAATACGCAGTAAAGAGTCTATACTTAATACCGATTTAGTCCGTAAATAAACGCTATATATTTAAGATAAATAATTTATCGCGGTTAGATATAATCTTTTTAGGTATTCCGTGATTTATAAAGATATTTCTAACTAAGATCGAGGCTATCTATTTAGCGTCGATTCGCTCCGTTATCGGGATTATATATACGTATTTAGTTAGCTTATCTATAATTACTATAATTATATTATTTCCTTCTAACTCTAGTAGTTTTATAATAAAGTCTATTATAATCTATTCCTATAGTTTCTTAGGTATTTCGGAGATCTATATTTCTCCGTATAGTAGGTATCTAGTTAGTTTATCTTATAGATATATATCGCATTTTCTAATATACCTTTAGACTTTCTGATATAGTCCTAGGATAAAGAAGTAGCGCGTAATTAATTCTACTATTTTTTTAATCCCTAGGTATCCCCTTATTAGTTTATTATAGTGTTTCTAGATGATTTCTTTTTATATTACCCTAGGGACGTATATTAGTCTATATATAAGTAGTATCCCGTCGTCTAGGATTACTTTTCTATTTTCGTTGTTAAGTATTTATTATAATGCCTTATCCTTAGCGGTTACTTCTTTAATCTATTATAACTATATATTATCTTATAGCTCGCTAGTTACGGCGAGGGTTTAGTGGTTATAGATTAGATTTCCTTCTTTATTAGATGTTAGTATAGCTAGTATAGCTTCTTTAACTCTAATCTTATAATCTAGTCTTTGGCTTAGCGCGTCTACTTAGCTATTAGCTCTTCTATTATAATATTCGATCCTATAATCGTATTATATAAGGGTTTCGGCCTATTATACTTACCTTCTTATAAGTTCTTTCGTTATTATAAAGAATATTAGGTTCTTATAGTCCGATTTAACTAAAACCTAGTACTTCGCTCCTTCTAGATATAGTCTCTAGACTTTAAATACTGATACTATAGCTAGTAATTCTTTATCGTGGATATTATAATTAAGCTTAGTAGGTATTATTTTTCGTGACTAAAAGGCGATTACCTTAGGTCCTCCTATATCGTTAATAACTATATCCTAGGTTATTCTTATCCCTAGGGCGTAGTCTAATATATTAGTTTCTACTATAATTAGTAGTTCCGGGTTAAATACGTAGAGAATAGGTCTTTCCTTAAATAGTTATTTTAGTTTATTAAATAACTAGTCCGCTTCTTTAGTCTATTCCTACTTTTAATCCTTTTTAGTAAGTTTATTAAGCCCTATAGCTACTTTTCCGAAGCCGTCTATACTTCTTCGGTAGTAGTTATATAGTCCCAAAAACTATTATACTTCTCTAAGGTTCCTTAGTTATAGCTACTCTAGGACGCTTCGAACCTTCTCTTCTTCTATACTAAATTTGTCACTACTAATAATATATCCTAGGAATCCTATTTCTTATATATAGAATTCGCATTTTTTAAGTTTAAGAGTTACTTTAGCTTCTCGTAACTTTAAAAGTACTTTCCTATTATATTCCTAATACTCTTCTAGCGTCTTTAAGAATACTAGAATATCGTCTAGGTATACTACTACGAATATATTAAGATACTCTTCTAATATACTAAAGATAAAGCGTTAGAACGACGCTAATACGTTAGTAAGTCCGAATAGCATTATTATATATTTATAATATCCGAATTTAGTCCTAAAAGCTATCTTCTACTTATATCCTGATTTAATATAGAGGTAATTATACGCTTCTATAATATTAAACTTTAAGAAGTATTTAGCTCTATAAATTCGGTCTTAAATTTCTTAAATTAGCGGTAATAGATATCGATCCTTCTTTATAATCGAATTAAGTTATTAGTAGTTAATATATAATCGTAAACTTCTATCCTTTTTTAGCATAAATAGGATTAGATATCCTACTAAGGATATAGAGTATCTAATATATCCCTTCGCTAGATTATTCTTAATATATTCTTTTAGTACCTAAGACTCTTTCTTAGATAGCTAGTATATCTTTATATAGGTCGGCTCTTTACCCTCTATAATATTAATCTTATAATTATATAGTCTATACTCTAATAGCTAACTAATAGATAGCGCGGTAAATATATCTCTAAACTCCTTATACTCTTTTAGAAGTTCTAATATTTTATCCCCCGTAGTATATAAGATTACGTCTTCTTCGTTTATTAGGACGTATTCTTTAAGTTTATTATCTATTATATTAGGTCTCTATTCTTAAGACTTAATAACGCTCGTATCCATAACTCGGCGACCGCTCGTCGTCGTTATTAGAGATATATTTACCCGTTATAGTATATCCTTAGGCTTATTTACTCCCGTTCTAAGTACCTTTAATTTTGCTTCTAATAATATACCTATCTATCGTCGGTTTATTTCTTTATACTAGTAATTCTAGAAGTAAATAGAACCGCTATTCTATTTAATAACTAGATTATGGCTGGCTAGCCACGGTATCCTAAGTACTATATTATATCCTCCTAGGGGCGATACGTTAAAATAGATTATTTCGAAGTAGATCCCTATAATTATTAACTATAACTAGGTTTCGTACGTAATACTTAGCCCTAAGCTTTCCCTGTTTAACCCTATAATAGGTTTAGGCTTCTCTTTCTTTTTAAGAGGGACCTTTAGTTATTATATATAGATTAGGTCTATAAAGTTACCGTATACTCCTAAATTAACGAGTACTCTAACTATTTTAAGAAGGATAGTTATATCGATCTTAAGGTATAGTGCCTATTAAGTAGCTACGAGCTATTAGGGTTAGTCTATAGCTACCTATTTTTCGGCGCTAATTAATTTATTCTTAGGAGTTTCTTTAGGCTTAGCGACTACTATTTCGGTTTCTTTTATTAATAAGTCCTAGTTATTATTAGTGGCATCCTAGTTTCCGTACTAGGTCTATCCTTAGCTTTCGATCTCGGTATCGTCGATCTTCTAGTCTATTTCTAGGAAGTCGTTTTCGCTAACGGTAGTATTATAGCTATCCTAGTTCTACCTATCTTCTTTAATTAGACTCGGTCCTTTAGTCTATGATTATTCTAGTTCTTCCGCTATATCCTATTCCTTAGTCTATTATAGCTACTAGATAGCGCGGAGTTACTACGGTCGATTATAGCCCTCTCTTTCCCGAGTAGCTCTGATTTACTATACTAGCTACTCTTTACTTCGGTAGTCCTTAATTTAGTATCCTAGTTTCCCGTATTTAAAACATAGGTTATTGTTTTTGCGTCTTTTTTATTCTTTATCTAGAAGTCTTATTATATTAAGCTCTATAGGTCGTGGTCTATAGTCATCCTATCGCTATACCTAATAACTATGGTTTCTCTACTAGAAACGGTTTCCTCGGCCGGGGTTCCTTCTCTACTATTCGATCTCCTTCTTTTCTTATTAGCGGTCGAAGTATTAGTTATTAAATCGGGTCGCTATATCGATTAGTTCCGTTATTATTATTAGTCGATCGATGCGTACTAGTTCGTCTTTAATATAGGATTTAAGTCCTTCTACGTATTATAGGATAAGGGCGTAATCAGCCTATCCTAGCACTACTACGGCCTGCGTAAATTACGTTATATAGGTAGTAGTAGAGGTAGTCTATCGGAGTGCTACTAACTTCCGTTCTATATTAATAGTTATGTTAATTTCTCCGAATATCTTACTTAAATAGGCCACGAAGTTACTATAGCTTTTAAAGATATCTTAGGTGGCTATGCCCTACCCTATACGTGGTTTCTTATAGTATTCGCGGATATAGACTTTAAACTAGTCCTATACTTATCCGCGGAGATAGATTAATATAAAGATAACTTTACTTTCTTCGTTAGTTAATCGTGCTCTATTTACGTTAAGATATATCCTTATCTATATAAGGAATCCTCGTAGCTTAGACTAGGTTCTATTAAAAGGTTCCGCTTTTAGTAGCTTAATTACTAGCGCTACTAAGGCTAGGGCCGAGGCCATAACCTATATATATAGTTACTCTAAATAGTCTTTTACGCTAGCGGAGTAGGTATTATAGTTCCCTCTAAGCTCGTTGAGCTAAGTTATTAGAGCTACTATATATCGCTATAGCTCGTTTACTTTCGCCTCTTACTCATCTTCCTAGTTATCTTAGTCGCGTTTCGTTTTAGCCGCTCCCCTAGCTACGCTAGAAGATATAGTAATAATAGTACTATTTCTATGGGTTTATTTCGCAAAGATAGGGCGTTTAATATATTACGCGGTGCTAACTAGTTATAGTAAGTATCGCTTATAGTAGTTATATATATACGTCGAGGCTCGTCCTTAAGTCCTAGTCGCAATTATACTATTACTAGTTAGTCTTATATAGGCTCGGATCTATAGAGTAGACTCTTATTAGATAGTACTAGATAGTGCGCCTAGTTAAGCTATACTTAGGATCTATATTAAGTAATAAGAGACTAAGTATACCTCTCCTAGTTAGATAGTTATCTTAAGTACGAAATAAGTATAAAGCTAGAACTATAGGTTCTAAGTAATAATATATAATTAAACGCGAAGAACTAAATATATATACGGTAATAAGCGTCCTTATATATCTAATCCGTCATATCGCCTAATAAGTCCGGGACTCATCGCTTAATCTATTCCGGGCTTATCGCTTAATAAGTCGCACTTATCGCCCGATAAGTCGTCACGTGGTCTCTTTCCTAAGACCCCTTATCTTCCTAAGATCCTGACTAACTTAGGATCTTATCCATCGTAGGATATGCCATAGTTATTAGTAACTATAGTTCGTTGTAGGGTGTTATTAATCCTAGGATACTTTATGTCCTAGGATTCCCTCCGTTAGGCTTAAATCGTGGCTTATCGTAGGATAGTCCTGATCGTAGGGTGAGGCCCGTCGCAGGATCTCTTCTTATTAGTGTAAACCGTGGCGTATCGTAGGATAGTCCTTATCCTACGATCGTCCTTATCGTGCGATCAGTTAATCCCTGCGGTACTCAGAACCGTGGTCCTTCCGCTATCCCCCTTGGTTATTCCGTATCGTTTGGCCCTTGTGAATAGGCTATGGTTCCTCCGAACCATGCCTTGCACGTGACCTGCACGTTGTTCCTTCAATCCTGGATGATTAGGTATAATTACCCCGCGGGCGGTGCGGCCCCCTGTAGGTCCGTAATACCTACCCTGATATTATGCCCTAATAACGGGGTTACGCCGTAACAATACCCCTTCGAAGGGTAGTACACTTTTCATAGTAGTAGAAGGCTAAGCTCTCTCTTAAACCATTATAAAGTAGGTGATACTATTAAATTGATCAGGGGTAACTCATTATTTAAGCCACTTAGACTCTATTACTTAGTATCATAGGTAGGCTTTAGCATATGGGCATGGGCCTATTTATGTGGGTCCAAATTATATGTATCTTTCATAAAATATGCAGAAATATTGGTTTTGGAGTCATAAGATACCACTTTAAATACCTCATACATTTAAATGAGTTAAAATATAGCTTATCCTTTATTTAAATTATATATAAAGGGTGGTTAGGGCGAAGACCTATATATGGTTGGTAAGGTGGTGAAGCTGCATGTTCTATATATATATATCTCCCCATCGCCGCAGCAACCTTGGAAATCAACCACTTCAAAGATTACCACTTCATACCACATCCAGATACCTTAGATCTAGGGTGAATTAGGGTGTTATAGTATAATAAGCTTATATCAAGCTATATTACATATAATTACATTAGGTATGGTAGAAGGTTAGAGAAATAGTGGTTGCTGTACATATGTAGACCAGAACAGACGTAATTAAAACAAAGTCTTGGCAAAGAATATACAAAATCAGGCAAAATCAGGCATCAATTTTAGAAACGCGGGCCCATATGGGGGCATGGATTTTTTGGGTTGGGGTGGGCCCTGGAATTTAGAAATGGGGGCTCATTTGCCAAAGCCTAATCATAGGTAGTAGTGTAGCATCGGGATAGTTAATAGAGAAGGAGAGGAAAAGCATCCCACCTTAAAAACATTGAGTTTATTGCACCGCGTTTAACAGTGATCTGAACTTTCAGGGACTTCCATAAGTAAAGGTGTTCGTCGGTGAGTCAAAAAATATGATCGCTCGCTCGCTCGCGCACTAGCTTCTTTTTAAGGGATCCTGCGAACACCAATCAACTTAGAGGCGGTGTATTAAGGCAGATGCAAAATAGGACTTTTGGCTACCTAGTGCGATTCCATTATCCCGAAAGCACATCACAAATCGCGTAAGTTTCTCCACCCTAACCCCGCAAACTCTATGCTCTCGTAACGAGATACCCCGGAAATAAGATACCGTCCTTGGTCCGTTGCACTAGGGTCGATAACAATGCCTAAGCAAACCAGTCTCCACACATCCTCCACGCCCCCTTTTTCATCGCAGAGCAAGACCAGTCGCATTTATTATTTTCTATAATCTTCGATATAGAGGCTACTCGGCGGCGTCAGCTCCACAGCTATGAACCATGTCGCAAATGAGAACCAGGCTGCAATGCACCGATTTGGAATCCTCTAACATGCAAGGTTTGCCGGATGCTAATCTCTTATCTTTTGAGAGAAACTTCGCAAAAATATTAGAGTTTGCTCTTATTCCAATTGTAAACGCTGGGACAAGGATTGCACGTTCAACTGGTATGTCTCATACAGTGCGGATGCTAAAAAGAGCCGAAAGAAGTTTTTAAAAAATACACACTCACCTGTGGCATCTCCATCGAATGACTCGGATATTCAGATTCTTACCAAGCCAATTTGAAAGATGTATTCACGTTCACGAATGCTCCGCCTAACTTTGCCCTTACTCCTTATCATACAGAGAATATATCTTTTGAAGGAAGTTCGAGGAGTGAATCATGGAGTGATGATCAACCAAACCCTTTTACCAGGACGTCCAATATCCCATTTAATGAACAGATAGCTACCGTGACTCTAAGCTTCTATGGCAGCTTCAACAACGTGGAGTCTGAATATGCCTTTGGTGCCCTTATTTGTTCTGCATCTTCTATAGTATTCAACAGTTCACACTTTCAAGTACTCAATTGGCTATGCCTGTACTAGTCCGTACTGTAACGACCACGTTCCGAGATATTAACTAGGCATATGGGAAGCTGAAGAAGCCGTATACTTATGTAATGTTACAGTTCCAACCCAGTCCCACCATAGCTATAGTGACGTAGCGAATGTTTAGGTACTCCTATTTTGCCAGTCAAAGACTGGCCTATTAGCTAACCCCTCTTAAAGCGCTGTGCGAATAAGATCTTAAGAGTCATATCGGTTAAGTCAAAAGCCACCACCCAAATAGTCACCCCTGAAGCAAAAGATACTTTCGAAAGAAAGATAATTATTGTATGTTTTTCGGTTGTTGATAGGGGGTCGGTGTGCAGAGGGTTCCGTATGAAGGCGCTTGCTATATCACTCTACCCCATCTTGAAACGAATGCGGATCAAAGTACCCATCGATGGTGACTCCCTATACGTCATCCGCTTGATTATCATCAATCGACACACTAATCACGGATGGCAACTGAGATAAAGAAGAGGCGATACTATTCGGCGACTCGTGCCCGGAAACTAGCAGTTCCACATCAAAGATCTGAGTATATCCCGGAGCCATCATAGGCGGCGGAAGAGGCGACTCAGGAGGAACAGATCTCCCCATTGATCGCCGCTCTACATCGCCTGCGACTGGGCTATTCAAGCCAAATGCTGGGCTTTGTATTGAGGAGAGCGCAATCTCCTCAATTCGCCGCACTGCAACTGCTGCCGCTCCAGCCTTGATAATACCATCCAGGATTGGTTCGAGCCCTGTATTGATTGCTCGATAGCGGACTATGACAAGAGACTCCAGAGCATTATTTCTGGTGCATAGTCTCTGCACCTTAATCCAAGCAAATGGGAGGACAACAACCGTGACGAAGTAGAGCGCAGTCGCAATACACGCTAGAATAGGCAGGCCTGCTGCGCAGGCCGACCCAACAGCAGACGTTAGCCAGACGGCAGCGGCAGTTGTAAGGCCTCGGACATCGCTTTGCTGTTTGAAGATAATGCCGCCGCCAATGAAGCCAATTCCAGAGACGATCTGTGCTGCAATTCTGGAGGGATCCACAACCACGCGATACTGGGACAGAATATCCATGAAACCGTACTTGGATACTAACATGAAGAGGGCTGATCCCATTCCCACCAACGTGTTGGTGCGCAATCCAGCACTTTTCTGACGGAGCTGGCGCTCAATCCCGATAAGGGCAGAAAGGCCGACTGCGAGAAGCAGTTGGCAAATTTGAGGCCAGTCTTGGCCGTCGGCTTCGTTGAACATGGCCATTATCAAGCAAATTGGTTGATTAGCTGTTGAACAAAATCCAGTGACTTGATCCTCAACGCATTGGTTAATAAAGATAGTAAAAGGATATGGTGGTCAGTTAAAAGAATTTGTTTGCTGGCCCGGAATTTATTTGCTCGCGAGCCAGCACTATGACGTAGAAGAGTGGGCCTGTTGACTAGGAATACCAGCCTACGGCGTACAATAGCGGCCATAGGTTCGCATGCCATTTTGAGCCGATTTCTCCGATTTCGCCCTACTTCCGACATTGATTTCTCACCGCTTTTCCTACCGCTTTTACTGTAATTTTACAGAAAACATGCAGCACAATAACACCTCATCACCGCCGATCTTCAACCCGCTATGTCTCCACCACCATACATGTTATGCCGATTCTGAGCGATTTTCCTGAACATCCTATCATCATCATTTTGGTACTAGTTTCAATGTGATCTGACCAGTTTCTGAATTATGGTGGATTATTCAAAAATCTCTATGATTCCTGTAAGTTTTTAATATTTTTCTATATCAAAATGCCACCTAGAATCGACCTGAATAAGCATCAAGACCTAGTTTAGAGCTTATATAGTAAAGATGTCTATAAGGGGATTTACGACCTTAAGGTTCCCTCCCCCTAATAACTTTCTAAAAACATTTTAATACTAGTCGATAGGGCGGGCTTCATGTCATACGAAGCACAGAACTCGGGGGAAGAATCTCTCTGATGAACTAAGTAAAGCGGGGCTAGAATCCCCAATAAGGCTAAATACATCATGTGATCTTCCACGTGACTGGATCAGTCATACATAACCGAGAAGGTTATGTAATGACAGACCCGTCCGGTGCAACACTTCAGGTAGTCTTACGTAGGCTTCGGCATATGGGTTGGGCCCATTTTTTGTGGGACCAAAATTATGTATGTTTTTCATAAACTATGCAGAAAAATTAGTTTTGGAGGGGTAAAATACAACTTTAAATACCTCATATATTATATATAGATAATATAAAGTCAGCTTTTAAAGGTATAAACTCTATGGTTCTACCAGGACGGGTGCCCTAGGAATTGAATTAGATAAGTGTAGTAACATAAGCAGCATAGAAATATGCTAGTATATATTATCTTAATAATAATATAATTATTAGAGAACTCTAGGGGAGCTCTCTAGTGATCCTACTTCTATTATATAGCTTAGCTAATTAGTTAGCTAAGTACTCTGACGGGGGTGGATGGGATCATCATCGACTACGAACATGGTCACATAGGAGACGACGCAATGCACAATTCTGGAGGTCGCCGCTATATCATCGCTCGGGGTATCTCCCATTATTCGGATTCGCGCCCCTGCCCATGATATCATCAAACGCGCGTTAGACACTGGCGCACACGGAATCATGGTCCCACAGATCAATAATGCCGAAGAAGCAGAACAAATTGTCGCTTCTTCCAAGGTTCCGCCCCAGGGTATCCGTGGGCAGGGATCAGCCTTCCCTGCCATTGGGCATGGCGTAACAACTCCGGAATATATGCAAACCGCAAACGAAACCATTATCACAATGATTCAAATCGAGACACGCGCAGGTGTTGAAAACGTGGAGGCCATTTGTGCCGTTCCTGGGGTGGATCTCGTTTTCATCGGACCCAACGATCTCGCACAATCTCTCCTTGGATATGTTCCTGCCAGAGGGGATGAGCCAGAGTTTGTTGCTGCGATCGATAAGGTTGTCGCGGCTGCACAAAAATATGGAAAATGGGCCGGACGTATGGTAAATAATGGAGCAATGGCAAAAGAGGCCAGAGCGATTTATGATACAGTTGCCATAACTGGTGACACAAAAGCGATTCAGAAGTGGTATATTTCTGAGTTCGATGTCGCTCGGTCTTGAGATAAATAGATTTTTTAGGAGAATTAGATCTAACAAATATATCTCTTCATGCGATGGCCTTAGGACTTAAGTTTTGCAGGAGCGAGATGGATTTTCATTCGCTCCGTATTATCTTACAACGTAGCATCTCTCACCCAGCTTTCTTCTCATTTGGCACATTCGAGATATCCGTGAATACTCTATACAGAATAGCATGACAAGACTGCACAGATTCTGTTGAATGCTTTGGTTACAAGATCGTCATAAAGGCAAATTGCCTATGAGGTGGGTACCACTCTATGGTAAGTAACACGGCACCCACCAACAGCTATGCTGACGGACAATATAGTATTATAGTTTCTTGTATGTCATCTTTGTCATACGCTCTGATTCTTTGGGTTGTTCATGTACTTCATTTACACTTGCGCAACACATTCAATCTCAATGACAGTGTCCTTCCCCGGTGCAAGTGCCTGGAGGCAGGATCGAGATGGCATCGGCTGCGGTAGAAAATCAATGTAAACCTCAGTCATTGCCGTAAAGTCCTTCATATCAGCCAGATACAAATTGTATTTCACCACTTGTTCAAGCGATGATCCAGCAAGCTCCAAGACCTCTTTCAGGTTTTGCAACGCAATTTTCTGTTGTTAGATGATATCGATATCACCCAAATCCTTCCAAGGTTTAAAATTACGCGGAAAAGAAATCGAACTTACTGTTGCTGTTTGACCTGCACAAAATACAAGACCAGGGACCTTAACAGCAGGGCCTAAGTTTGTGAGACTAAATTGTTGCTGAATAGACCTAGCAATGGGTGGCTAGAGCACTCACAGTTATGTGGCTTTGGGGGAAACTCCTCACTCGAAATGAGTTGGCGCGACATCTTTCAAGTACTCAAGAGTTAATTGGGTGGAACTATTGATGCCAGAAATATATTGGAAGTATTCGCGTTTGGATTTGTAAGTTCTCAGGTTGTCCTCTCACCTTTGAAAGCAATCTAGCTCAACTAAGCGGGTCTTAGCGGTTAAGGCCTAAGGGGTCTTAACAAAATATCTGAAGAGCATCTCAAGCAAACCCAATTTGTTAACTACGGTGTACACCCTTATCAGACCCATCTAGTGGAGCTCTTCTGGGACAAAGTCATGCAGCCCTGATATCAGGGTAGTTTTAGCCGTCGGGCAACCCTGGTGCGAAAGAAGAGTATGACGAATTGGGAACAAGGTAATATGAATGGGAGCTTCATGGGCTCCTCTCCTTCCTCTTGATTAAGAGCTCACCTGCAGTACAAATGGCTGAGGCCGAATTTGTAGTCCTCCGTTTAGTTCGGCGCTATGTGCTTAGTCCGCTTCCCCCCCCCCCACCATTTCATTGACCACTTCAAGATAAAAGACACTTGCAGGGCCATGCGACCATGTGAACGATTCAATATCTGAATTAACTCAAACTACCGAATTTTTACACTGAGTATTTGCCATAATGCCAGCTATCGCCTTTAACCCACCCGCTGTCGATCTGCCCGGCAAGCCTTTTGTTCCCGAATGGATCCCACCTCCAGTGACGAAAGAGAAAGAGAACTTCGCCAACCTTCAGTCAATTGACTTGTCACTGCTTGATTCTAAGGATCCTGCAGTTGTTGATGATCTGACTCGGCGGGTCAAGGCAGCGATTCGGGATGATGGCTTTTTGTTCTTGGAGAACTATGGTGTGTCTTTGGAACAGGTAAGAAGCTTATTACTACCGAAGACGAAGAGAAACGTCAAGTCCTCGCAGACTGATTATATTTCATTTTCTCATCCGCAATAGCTTTATCGTCAATTCAGTCTTGCTCAATACCTTTATCACAATATCAGTGACTAGGATAAGGATCGTCTTATTTTCAGCCCCGAGACCGGCGTATGGTCGGGCTACAAACATCCTTATGGATTCAAGGTACCAATATCTTCTGGAATTTGGACCATCCATGTTCTTGCGCTGACTTCATCTCGTAATCCCAAAGAGGGAACGTGGTCCTGCCGATGGAATTGAGCAATTTAATTGGTACAAGCCCGACTGGGATACCTTAGATCGCGTTCCAACATGCTTGCATTCAGTCATGGACGAGATTGAATCATTTTGCAACTTTCTTACCCAGTCCGTAAACCGCCGTCTTCTGACCCTGTTTTCGCGCGTATTGGAGCTTCCCGATGACTACCTATGGGAGAATGTGCAGTCTCATGGTAGCCCAACTGGAGAGGGATATTTCCGTCACGCGCTTTTCCGACCGGTTCAGAAGCAAACAGAGGAAGCTTCCAAAGGACTTCGTATGCATGGCCATACGGATTTTGGGCTAACAACATTGCTTTTCTCCGTTCCCATCTCTTGCCTGCAGATTTGGGGTCGCGACGAAAAATGGTATTATGTACCCTACAAGCCAGGTGCTCTCGTTGTCAATATCGGCGACACATTAGAAATCGTCTCTGGTGGTCATTTCAAGGCGACTCGTCATCGTGTCTTTAAGCCGCCGGTAGATCAGACCCATGAAGAACGTCTCTCTCTGGTGCTTTTCAATAGCTCAGTTGGAGATTTACGCATGACACCAGCGTGGGGTGAGTAGATCTATTCCAATGCAATCTTCTTGACATAATTACTGACCGTGTATCAGAATCACCGCTCATTCAACGAGAGGGTTGTATCGAGGAGCAAGGTGTTTATAAGGAATTCAAGAACCTTACAGCGCAAGGACGACTTGTGCCTACAAATCGACAATGGTGTGAGATTCAAATTTCCACCGCGACAGACCCAACAGATACGGTAAGAAACAAAGTGGGTGCCGATCAGATTCTGATTAATGGCAAGATCATGCATCAACGCGAGTATATGGGCGTCAAGGTGGTTCTACCGGTTTAACCTTGGAATCACTATATTGTCTATTATACCTGAGGCGCCAGCCCTACTATATGTTTCGTGTTCTTTCTCAAATATTGACTTGTTTTGTTGGTGTCTTTTTTGCAATTCTAATTTTATTAAATTTATTTTTTCCCCCCCTAAATCACGTATATAAGTACCCCGCGGCTTATAGCGATGCTTCACTCATCCATGGATACAGAAACAGCATTATTTGATACACAAATGCCCGGGAAAGGTATCACGGCCTCTGTTCTGAGAGCTTAAGGCGCAGTTGAATCAATTTGAGATTATGGGAAAGATTAGATTTAGTTAGGGTGAGTTGGGTAGTTACTGAAAGGAGGTCATTTATGTCTTTGGTGGAATGAGTTTGCACGCTCATTGATGGTTGATGTTGGAAACCGGATACCTTTTGAAAGGACTAAGGCGGACTTAGTGTAATATAGATACAGGAGCTTTGGAAAGGTTTCTTCAATGCGTACTTTTCATATTGACTTGACACACTTGCACTCATTATTTGGGAGAATGATGATCCTTCTCATAATTTCTTCAGTACATACGACCATAGGGTGTGGAGAACAGGGCTTCCCGTCCGCTCAGCCGTACTTAAGCCACACGCCGGTTGGTTAGTAGTATGGTGGGTGACCACATGCGAATCCTGACTGTTGTATGTTTTAGTTTTTGTTTATTTTCTTTTGGCTGATTGATTCTGTGGGGAAAGGCGATATATACCCCATAATCAAGCAGCTACCCTTTGTTGCGAGGCTTTCGATATCGGGTAAACTACAGGTGGGGCCGATAAATTTTTTTAAGGAAATAATTTGGTGGGGACAAAGCGCAAAGATTTGTGATCCTTTCTTGTCGCGCACCCTAAAGTCCTGGAGTCATAAAATCTCGTGAGATTATTGCCTATCTCTAGCATTTCTGGAAGTGGGGCCTAGACCACTCCAGTGGACGCACACAACCTCGATTTTGTTTCTAATCCGCCAATGACCCACATTAGTCCGGCCAATTAACCTGTGGAATACATAACTTCAAACAACTCGTTGTTGCTCACTCAAGTCATAAAATCCATTCAAGATGGCTCTTAAAAAATCGGCTATTTTGCCCACGGATATCATGGAGTCCCAATTGTCCATAATTGACCTCCTGGCCGCGATGTTCCCATCACCAGGGGAGCTGGAAATCTCTGAATCAACAATGCAGGTGGTCGAGATACTACGAGATTGGTGTCAAGACCCATTCTCTATCCCTGATGTCCCTTCAATTATCTCTCTCGTCGTTGCTTTACCCATTTCGGATGGCGAAAAGACCATACAAGTCAATATTTCGGTCCCGCTACAATGTGAGGAGGATCTTGAGGCCATTGACCAGCCTCCACCATTACGCTATACACTCCGCCAACCCGACTGGATGACCAAAGCCGAGGTGGCTGAACTTGCTGTCTCGATCCCGTCAGGCGATGCTCTAGAGGCATTTGAATACATCCAAGCAGAAGCCAGTCGTTTCCTTGAACACAAGCAGGTCATGAACTCTCAAGGGTCAGGATTGCTGAAAAATTCCCAAGAGCCGATCGTAAGGGTCTGGTTTTATTTTCCATCCCTGTCAACCCGTAAGAAGAGGGACGACATTGTCAATCTTGCGCCTGGGTATTCTTTAACTGGCTTTGTGCTAGCGGGTAAGCCGGGCGTATTATGTCTCGAGGGTACGTCGCCAGAAATCGATGCCTATATGAGCTTCATCAAGACGCATTCATGGGGCGATATTCCGAGTCATCAGAAAAAGGTTAGCGAAAGATTCCGACAGACAGAGAATATTGAGAGAGTCTTTTCCGGCATGGAAGAAATCACGGACTCGCTTGGAGAGCGGGGGGGACAGCGCGCCAATCGGGGTGACATGCAGGCACTTGAGGCGTGGTTGGGAGCAAAAGGACTCCAAGAGGCATTTGAAATGGTCATCTTCTGATTTGCCCATATGTGAATGTGGCATGACCGGGATATCTCAGCTTGGCCACTTTCTCCTTGAACTATTTCACTCTCTGAGGATGTATGATCTTCCGCTTTGGTCCGGCCCTACAAGTTCGCTTCACGTAAACATGCTCTTTCGATGCGCATGGTCGACCTTCGCGACAATAGTTCCTGTGCGATTGTGGTCATTTGATTTGAATTCTCCAATCTCGTCCACTTTTCCTAGTGCTACATAGTTCTATATCAGGTCTGCCCTGTGGTTAGCTTGAAGAACTGGAGCCTAGTTTGGCGTTTACAAGTTGGTCAACTTGATTTTAAATGAGAAGTCAATGTAGTGTGAATATCATCTCTACGTCAATATTTCGTGAAGAGCATAGGACACCATTAGAACAGGAATTGAGGAATTTTTCGCTCGCCGCGTGGTAATAAGGTATCTAGATGTTGTTTACATAGCTCCATACCCGTAAAACCCGGTTCTTTAGGTCGTTGTACATTCTTATGGATCGTTGGCCCATACAGTGAACAGTATTGACTTCCAAAGTCGGTGTATGTTGGGAGTCCTCAACCCCTTAAGTAAGTCGCTCTATTCCTATTTTATTCGACTTTGAGGGTCCGGAATTGACTACCATCATATAGTCATGCTGACATCATCTCTAATGTAACCGGTTTTCCAGCGAAGACTTGAGAAATGGTCATAGGGAATCCCGATCAGGATATTCATTATGAGCCCCGGTATATAAGATAGCGGGTTTCCGATAGGTCCTCAATACTAAAGGGCTCAAGCGTATTCAATCAGTTGCAAATTGCATTTCTTTGCCGCGATCACTGTTTTCTTGTTTGGTGTAGCATTCGCATACAATCTTCCTGATAATCTGCAACAGATATATGATGACCACGAGGTATGTATCGTGCCCACTAGTGATTGAAATGTATGCCTTCTAATTTTGATTTGATTTAGGCTGGGATATGAGCGATGTACTTGCTGGTGATTTCACCGATGGTATTGACGGTACCTCTCATAGCTTCGTCTACTGTGGTGATATCAGTGGTGTGATCTATCTTCATAATCAGCCAACGGTGGTCAATATGGCAACATGGATATGGATCGCGATGGTCTGAATTGAAAAAGCCGACTGTGGTGAGGATAAGACGGCGTTCAAGGATCAAGTGAGTCATCATGGTATCTCGGATCCAGATGCCAACGTTCATCCTCATGTGGTATTTGGAAATGCCGATTTTGATTTGTGGCGGTATGAGATGGAGCCATTCTGTCATAGCTGTTGTCTGCAACAATCAAATTGTATGCCCTTGGTGATGGCAAGGATTTGAAATTTTTCATTGGCTCACATCACTAGGTCCATGGTATCTGGGGGGGTACCAATGGTGCAGCCTCTACTGGCGAGGCCTTGATCTCTCTAACACAGATGTGTTTCCCCGACGACGATATCAACGCCGACAATGGTCATAGCGCAGATTATGCTCTCTTCCTTGGCTTCACCGTCCAGGATGCGGTTCCTGCAAGCAGGGCTGATTGGACGAGAGGCGACCGTGATACCTTTGAGGCCAGTATCAAGGACTTTGGTGGCAAATCGGTAGCAGAACTTCAAGCCTGAGATCAAAATACGCCGCAGCGCAAAGGACCATGCCTCCATGTAGACAAGACACACAATATACACATCCTTGAAAAGGGGAACGATCGACAGGTGCCTAGCATGTAAGTGTTGGTTATTTTGAATAGTATGAAGAAAGAAAGATGTAGACCTTGATACGAGGAAAACAGTGGGTGGATATGAGCCACCAGGATTCTCGTCTTGCCCGTACTGAATTATTTTGATTTATTCCACTAGACTACCTTGAACATCCCAAATACGTTATTTAGACCTGTTCTCATGCTAAGTCAATTGTGCTTCTAATGTTTGAATGATTGATAGAATTAACCAAGATTGCTCGAAAAATGTATTTCATTGGAATATAAGTTCTTCTCCTCCAGCTGTCAGTGTAGATTTCGCCATACGATTAATTTTAACACCAGGTTGCCCAAAATTGTAATTTTGAACACCAAAATTATTACCTTGGAGCAGTATTCGAATTTTACTGGAGAAAAGAAACGATAAGATCCATAGCAGTCCAAAAGATACAGGCATGGTCTGGTATTCAGAAATGAAATTGTATGTACCTGACCTCATCCAGGAGGTCTCCAAGATTTAACACCTTATGCTCTCCAGAAAAAAAGAAACTCCTAATGGCCAATATGCGCAAGGGTTGGTTTACAACATTAGCCGCCCAGGATTGTCCAGGTCATTAAGCCAACCCAGGTCGAGACAAACACCACTGTCAAGATTCCAGCGCCTGCCTTGTCGCCCGTGGTGATCGCTGATTCGGTGGTCGATGTAGAGGTATCATTCTCACCAGCAGTGGGATCGCTGGTACTATTTCCACCGGTAGTCGACGTAACTGGGGCCGAACTGTCGAAGGCAATCATGTTTGCCACAAAGATATTCGTGGCACTTATCTCTTCTTCCATGCCTATCCATCCATCATATGCCGACTTGTACCATCTCACTCCACAGGTATTGTTATCATGGCCTGTGCATGATTTCGCGGCGGCCTGTCCAGAGGTTTGGAGGACCGGCAAGATGGTGTCATAAGTTGATGGAACCAAAAGAGCCGTGAAGGATAACCAGGAGGAAACCAGTCCCTTGAAGAGAATTTCGTTGTCGTTACAAACTTCCGTTGGCTCACATAGCTTTTCCTCCAGGATATCATCGTTGAGAAAATGCTCAAAGGTTTTGTTCAACAGACCATCGACTGCCTCGAGCCAAACAGAGCTGCCGTTTGTATAGTTGTACATGTAAGCAGCACCCATCAAGTATGTCCCGTAATTATATGACCATTGATCATTACCTTGGGTGGCACAATCGTTTGTGGTTTCTGTCGAATCGGCCACATTCCAGGTGCTGTTGCTGAGGAGGGGCGAAGATAGAGACCAGTCCCAGATCTTTTGGGCCCAGTTGGCGTAGGTGTCGGTCTCAGTGTATCGTGCAAGGCGTGCTGCTAGCTGGAACAACCCACCATTGGAGATGGAGTTTTTCATAGTGTAGCCAGACTCGTAAGTCCAGATCTGCCACCGCAGTCCACCATCACATGTAGTGGTGTCCCATCGTTTGATCTGACTATTGAAGACACCCTGTGCTAGGGAGAGCCACGAGTAGTCGTCTCCAACATCTGTGGCATCGGCGAATTTCAGCTCTGCAGCAGTCATGGCTGCCAAACCCCAAAACATCTGGTCATCATTTCCAATATAGGAACTGTAATTTGTCGGCATATAGTCATCGTCGCCAGCTTGCCACTCCAATCCAACACGGAGATTATCATTATAGGTCGTGTCTCCCGTAAAATGCCAGTATTGAAGAAGGGCCAAGAATAGCGCTGCACCCTCCCACCATTTGCTTGCGAAAGCTCCGGGAATGTGGCCGGTCTCGTTGCCTTTGTAGTAGGTCATCATAGCGTAGGCCGAGGTACTCGCGGCATCTTTGACAGATTCTATTTCAACAGCCCAAAATGGTCAGTCGGTTAACTTTCATCTTGGAGGGGCATAGGAAGTGAGCCACATAACAGGCAAATGGGGAGGATTGATAATGAAAATAGATTTTTTGACGCACGTTCATCACTGATATCCAAATCAATCGCATACACTGCATTCGACAAAAGAAGTGTGACCAAGAGGCCCTTCAATACAGGCCAGGGGCGAGGCAAATGCATCGCTGATAGTCGAAGAGCTTAAGCCACCCTCACGGTATCGTAGTGGGTCTGCCAACTAGACGCGGATAGAAGTCGTACAGAATGAATGTTGCTGGTCTTTTGTAGAAGCGAATGTGGGAGTCCAGGTAACGACTATGAATCACACATCTTCCAAAGAATTTTTCATGAACAATCAAGGAATGAAAGCGGGCGCCCCATTTTGCGCCATGGGGATTAAATATAGCGCGCGGCGCATGCGTAATCCTCGGCGCTAGCGTCGTCAACTTTTATTGTGGAGTGCGGACACGCGCCTTCGCCATCCGAGCAGTGGGACCAATCAGTGGAGTCCGCCAAGCTTCATGTCAAGCTTTCCGGGCTTGTTGATCGGGAGTTCTAGCCGGCTAGGGGAACATCGGATCAAAAAATCTCTCCAGGGTCCTTTAAATCGATACAATGGGTCTTTGACAATTTTGTCAAGTGTAATGGAGTCTAAGTTGTTAACGCCTAGCCCCGCCTCGTGAGAGGCCCTGATCCATCCTCTTACACACAATCTGGTTCCACATCCGAGAATCCGTGTTGTGAAGATGAATTGGCAGAAGTAGCTCCCTCCGGGCTTCCGATCAAGAACATTGTTAGAACAAATATAGTTCCCGTCAGTAAATTCCTGTCCTTTTAAATCCTCTTTATCTTTGAATCAAGATAGTGTCTTGCTGACGTGATGTGCAGATACGGTAATAGTTGATTGAATATATCTAAAAGCGTAAAATAAATCAATCCTCATGACCAAAATAAGGTACTTTACTCGTTAAATGCGTTTTTCTATATCTTGAAATAATTATAGTAGATGTATACCAAGGCAGTGGGGATAGTTGAGAGAAATGAACGAAGCGTACCGAGCACATTAGTAAAGTTTACGCCGACCGGCAAATTTTCATTCTGAATACAGTAACTAAATCCGATCTATGGCTCGTTCATGCAGGGAGTCCGCTAGGCAACAATTTCACAAGAGGGATCCAATATTCAAGGGGTGGAGAACATGCACAAGTCGCGCTAATTTGAGTCCTGACCATGAAGCTTGTCTGCACTTAGAAACTATGCCCATGAGAATCGAACTCATAGACACTTCAATGTGCAAATTGGTTCTCAAGGAATGATTATTTTTTCTTATTGATGAAAAAATGCCGCCTAGATGAAAGACTGAATAGTATGGGTCTGGCACGATCCGAATAACGCACCAGTTGTTAACGAACTTCAGTCAAGAGTGGGTCTTTGCAATATGTACTCCGTACAACGTAAGGTTCTCCATTATTTTTTGTCTCGCTTGTTAGCTTGTTGTTTCCTCCAACCGTGTCCCCAGACTCGAACAGCCCACAGAAGTGGACTGCAAATAACCCAGAGTAGCGCAATGATGGTCCCGGTCCATCCAATGCCGATGGCATCAATCAAAGGGGCGACAAAGGCCGTGGTCCCAGCACCCATCAAACATCGACACAGATTATTTGCAGCGGTGGCGGTCGCAGCACTTGAGTAGTTGATGTCCACTACGAGAGTACTCAGAGTATTGAAGGCACCGGTCGTCGAGAGCCCAACGAAAAATAAGATCACAATCGGACCTGCGAGTGAGGTTCGATATTCCATCACCCAGCCATAGGCGAGAATACAAAGAGCCGCAAAATACATCAACGGCATCGTGACTGACAAGCGGGCTCGCTCAATGTTGAATTCATCGATGTCTTGTTGACGATTCTTTTCGATCGGCATGCCTTGGAGACGTGCCTCGCGTCGGAAGTTCCAATCGAGTAGTCTTCCCACAGTCCATCGCGAACAGATACTTCCGATTCCCAGTGGTAAGTAGCATAGACCAACCTGAATCGAGTTAAAGCCATAACGAATGGTCAGCTGGGTTGTCAGAGTGCTAAGAACGGCCATATAGCCCGCAAACACAAGACCACCATACAGGAGAATGAGTCCAGTTTCCTTTTGAGTGGCAATCAACAAAGAAGTTACTGGGTTCGGGCGACGTTTCAATTGTTGGACTGAGGAGTAGTCGGGGGGGTTCTTTGGCTTTCGAAACCGAGAGTTAGGTGCGATCAAGGCCCACCCAGGCTGGTTCCAGCGAGGAGGGATCACTGAGCCGTTACCGACCACGGCTCGACAGGTCTCCGGGAATACCATGAACATTATCACAGAACAGGTTCCAGAAAAGATGACCAAAAACCAAAAGATCGCCCTCCATCCGAGGAAGTGATCAAGCAGGCCGCCAATAACGGGCCCAAGCGATGGACCCAATGCCATTCCAATACCAGCGTATCCGATATATTTACCACGCTCGGCACGTGTTGTGAGGTCAGCAACAACGGCACTTCCCAACGCAATGGTCCCACTGCTTCCGGAGGATTGGAGACAACGAAGCACCAATAAAGCTGCATAGTTGTCTTGCAGAGCAAGACCAACATTAGCGCCGAGATAGATCACAAATGCAATCAGATATGCCGGTCGTCGCCCTTGGGAGTCAGAGAAGCTTCCAATGAATGATGGAGCCAGTCCTTGGAAAATCTAAGCTTGGTCAGGAAACATTTGCCCAGTTGCAAGATCTCAGGATTCTTACTAGGTAGGTGGTAATGGTTAAGTTGATCAGAGATACTGACACATCCATTTCTTGCGCGATCGAGGTCATGGCTGGCAGGTAAATACTGCTTGACAACGGGGAGATCAAGGCTGCGAAAGAGCCCGCAATAATCACCAATGCCTTTTCACCTGCAGGAAGCACACTGTATGGTGCATCGGAAGGGGTATTGTTGGCGTTTGGTCCAGAAGCAATTTTTATTGGTGAGTCTCTCTCTTCATCACCTTGCTGCCAAGGTTCCTGCTTGTTTTCATTCTCCAGGACATCTTCATTGGTCAAAGCGTTGTGTGTGTCCGAGGGACCGGTATTAGATGTTTGTCTTATTCCCATTGCAATTAGGACCCCTAGACCTGAGTAGCGCAAGCACTCTGCCGGGGGGCGATACCCTATTTGTAGTCTGGGGCACCATGCTACAGCCCTCGACTTTTGCGAGCCGAATCGCAGATGTTGACATTTCTCCTTTGCGGTGCCGGGCCGCTACCGGGATAAGGAAGGGAAAAGTGGAGCAGTCGCCTGGTGTGGCAATGCTTGCGCCGAGAGGAAGGAAAATCGGGGTCAAGAGGGACCGATCACGTGCTTGTCGCTGTTCATGCCTCATGTCTCAGGCATATAGTGCGTCCCGATTTGGAAAGAGTTGCGCCGGTTTCAAAATACGCCGAGTGGTCGCTTTTCCAAGTTCCAAGTTTCAGGCAGACTTGAGTGTATTATTGAAGGAAATGCTGCACTTTGTATTGACTGATTTGAGACAGACTCATTATGGATCTAATCCCCATTTTTTGTGCTAAGCTTGCCCTTGGAAATACATAGTCTGCTCGATCACCCCTGACATCGGATATATATTGGTGATCCATGGATATTGGAGTGACATCTACCTGAGGCCTTGGGCATAAGTAACTTTCTAAGGGTGGAAGGGGCTCGATTCTAATCGCGATATTCATCGTGGTATATATGTATATCTCTACCCCAGGGTAGCTCTGGATTATTCGGCAGTGATCAGTAACATCGCCGAAAAGTTATCTAAGAACCTTGGAAATTCTGAGATTTATCCATGATCCATTGTAAAAATCATCTAAGTACATAGATACCTAGGCCTGTCTACGGATAGATTCTCGCCCCCACCTGGAGGCCTCTGCCCAGGTGGCATGGTGCCTAATTTGGGTAAATTCAAAGGTTCAAGCTACCAGAGTAAGATCAAAGCATCTTGGAAACCCAGCGGGGGTCACGGCTACATCCCAGGTGCCGACTGAATTTTCCCTTCCAAGGTTACTATCGTTCCTAGCACAGGTGTTTTTCGAAAAAGTCACCCAGCTGGTTATATCTGTGGAGAAACATCAATCAGTAGGGTTATGTGAAGCTTCCAGATGTGGCAAACTCACCCACGAGCGTACTCCGCTCGGCTCTCCTCCTGTTCGAGATTGGCCCGGGCACCCATCCATCCGTGCCACTGTTGTTTGGAAATGTGTTAATGGCTCAAGCTCAGACATCCTCGGGCCTTTCGGAAGCTTACCATGCTTGGGTAAGTCTCCACCAGACCTCCCTTTCCATTAGCAATCGTATCGGCATATTCCCCGACCACGATGGCCGGCTCATCTTTGGATGCCAGCACAATATGAGGAATATTTAGCGCTTTTGCATCAGCTGGATCCATGGCACTGCAATCGGTCAGTTTACGATTCCAACACCTCATTGTATTTTAAATTTTTTCCACATACCCTGGATGGACTTGACCAGTCGCAGCGAAAGGCGTATCGGCACCAGACGCAAGAACAGTAACCTAAGCAAGTTCCAAGATTAGACTCTATATTTGGAGGAATTAATCATCACTGATCTCACTTTTCCACCCCAGCACAGGCCAAATGCACCCCATTTGGCAACCGACGGAAATTTGGTTCTGTATTGCTCAACGGCTCCGACCAGAACGGCGACGTTTCGAGGGATGTTCGCCTTTGTAGCCAGAAAATCACCAATAGTCCTCTGCTTCGCATTGGTATCCGCAGGGATTGCAACATGCGATAAGGCATCGCCCTCAAAGAAATCCGGAACTAACACCACGGCATTCAACCGCCGGGCGAGGAGATCTGCACCTTGCAGAGTTTGGTTGGTGAGGCCAAACACATCATACAAGTCCACCAGGCCAATCCCAAAATCGGTATTTCCTGTGACATCTTGTCCCGAAATGTCAAAACCCCATGCGCTTTGGTTGACCCACTTGATATTTTGACTTACAAGTCTTCAAGCCAGCAATGGTTTCATATTTACCCTCAGGTTGGTACCCCTGGGCAACCACAGGAGGAATAGTGTGGCAAGCTTCACAGGTCATGGTGATTTCAAATGTCGGAGATGGTGGAGGAATTCATCGTGAGAAGTCTTGAGCTTATTATACCTTGTCTCTGGATCCCGGAACCGGCTTTGTGGGACCCAATCACCTACAAAGGACCACCTGATGTATTCCGATAACCTTGAAAGTATTAGACAATCAAAAATTGTTCCACTGGTAGCTGTGGTAGGTAATAGTCATTCATTCTTATCAGAAATGGTGAAGAAATTTTCAATTTGCTGCCTCAGAGTATACAGAGCGTGAATAATTGACACGGCCACTTGAAATATCTGCGATGTAGTTGAGAAAGTTAAAACCAGAGCTAAATGGTCGACCAAGGCCGATCACGGTCGCCATCGGAAGGCTGGGTTTCGCCAATCCAAATCTTGGATTTGCTTCTGCGAGAGACCGGCCAACGCAGCGTCGACATCGATGGCTCTTCGCCTGTGGTTATCCCACTTGATATACATCCATAGAGAAGCCCCAAGTATCAGAGTCATACTCGAAGTCGCGAGATTGAGTCCGTTGCCAATGTGATAATTTGGAGCATCAAATGGCAAGAATGACCAGGTAGAGATCAAACCTCCTATGTTACCGAACATCACGGTGGTACCAATGGCAGATGATCTAGCAGTGTCTGACACGACGTTTGCCGATGCATGAGCGGTGCAGAGCGCCCCAAAAGCAAACGCACCGCTCGCAATAATGAATGTGGCCCCGTATCGTACCATGCTGTCCTCGCTGGCCAAGAACATGATATATCCAGTCATCATCAATGGAGGGCAGATGACGAAGAAGATCAACCTTTGATCGAATCGCCAACTGAGGAACGGGAAAAGGACAGTAAAGAAAGCTCCAACAACATAGGGCGGCACGGTATGAAGCTGCTGTGATATCACAGTCGCATGGGGGTAAATGGTTTGGACGATGGTTGGCGCAAAGAAGGCCAGGCCTTGAACAGTGATGTTGTTCAGGAGAAAGACGAACGCAGTGGTGAGCGTCACAGGGCTGAAAATTCCACGCAAGGTCTTGGGGAGGTCAATTTTGTCGAGAACTTCAGTGGTTGCAACTCTCTCAGACTTGACTCTAGCGATGGTCAATTCCTTTTCCTCCTTTGACAGCCATCGGGCCGTCTCTGGTCGGTCAGTCAACGTCATGAACGCCACCAGAGAAACCCCGATTGTGATAATGCCCTCAATAGCAAAAAGCATACGCCAGCTGTGAAGGCTTCCAAAATGATCCAGCTTCAGAATTCCTGATGCCAGCAACCCACCAAACGCGCCGGCCAAAGGAGCCATCACGATATACAAAGACAGACGAAACGCAAGCTAGGAGAAAGGTTAGCGCAAATTGTGTCTCCCAGATGGAAAGAAACACGCACCTCGCTCCGGCGGTACCATCGACTAAGGTAGTAAGCGATACCAGGTAATAATCCTGCCTCGAATGCACCCAAAACGAATCGCACACCAGAGGCGCTGTGGATGTTAGTCACGAAGGCTGTACCAACAGAGCAGATGCCAAATCCGAGTGTGATAGCTGGCAAAAACCAGCCAGGTCCAATCCACTTGCATGCAAGCTAGATACTATCAGTTAACATTGTTCGCATTTGCGGTAGAGTGTCTCACATTGCTTGGAATTTCGAACAGAATGTATGCAACATAGAAGATTGAAAGTACGATGTTGTAGTCGTAGCCTTCGAGTCCCAAGTCTTTGGTGAAGCCTGCCAGTTTGGCGTTTCCTATCAAAGTCAGTTAGTTTAATTTGGCAAGCCAAAAAGGAATATTTCATGCCAAGGTCATGCTCACCAATGTTTGCACGATCAATGAAACAAAATAGATACATCAGTGCTACAGTAGGAACAATGTATAGATCGATTTTCAGTCGCAGTCGGGCCTCAGCCGCCCGGTCCAGCTCTATCAATGGACGGCCATACTGGTCAGTTGCGAGGTTTCCATCATCAGCGTCAAGGGAAACATCAGAAATCACAGTCTCTCTGTGTTCCTGATGGATCTTTTCGGCCATGACAGTCTCGTTGTACGCGCTGTCACTGACCATAATGGGCGGTCCTGCCTTTGGAACGGACAATACTTGGTGTCACTGTAAGAAGTGAAGAAGGAACACGAACAGAGAGGTCGGGGGGACCAAAAGCCTAGGGGTGACTAGGTCAGACGAAGAGCGGGCAAGCTGCGGCATTTATAGTCCGTGTGACAGACAGAAGGCCATCCAGGACTATTTCGGGTTGCAGGGAAAGAGTCGGAGAAGCCGGCTGTACAGAAATATCCCCCAGGTCTGTATCTGCCGTCGCCAAGGCCAAATAGCGGAATCATGGTCAAGTGGAAAACTAATTCACGTATGAATTCTTTGGCAGTCGGCAATTTGGCTTGTGAAGGTTCAATCCGTGCTTGGCAACTAATCCTGCTGGCTGAAGGTCTCCAACAAAGAAGACAACAGCCAACCATAGCCAACCTAGGTAGCTCACCTACCAAATACTGCAATGGGGATCATTTGAGAGCACTAACTGAGATGTCCCCACTAAATAGGCCTTGACACATCTTCCTCCCAGACTTTAGAGTGATCATCAGAGTTCCACGTTCCGTGGTTCGCGCCAATGATGACTGCCGATTGCTTTATCCGACAAACATCTTGGCCCAGCCAGAGCCTTTCCTGGCAATCTCTTTGGTGTGGCTTTCTAGCGCAAATGTCGTGTTCCTCGATAGTGGCCAAGCCATATGTCTTGGCAAATAGCACCTGCGGGGGGTCTGAGAGTTGATATTTGTGCGAGGTATCTGAAATGGACCAGATCGCTTTGAGCGAGGCTGACTGGTAATTTGGAGAAGAGTTCACCCTCCAGATTCATCAGTTGTCTAGGTCACTCCTAGGCAGAAAGACGCGAAGAGATCAGTCCGATCACGCATAGTCACGCGGTGAAGGAGATCGAGACTTGATATTTCAAACTAAAGTCAATTCAGAGTGGAACCATGTGTATACTCGTCCCCCTGATATATTGTAGACTTCACAGCTGTATCTGTAGAGAATGTCAACCACCAACCTGACTAAGTGATGATAAATAAGTGGATCCAGACATCGGTCAGGTGACCTTCGGATATAGACGGATGAAGCGGAGAAATGACTTACAGTACAAGAAAGTGACCAGCACATCTGTGCCCCGGATTTGCAGGACCTTTCGGATATGGAGGAGTCCAACCCCCCTGGCTCTAGTTGGCGCATCCCTAAGGCTTGCCAGGAGTGCCGTAAGCGCAAGATCCGCTGCAATGGCCTAAATCCGTGAGCGCCATTCGCCCCTCACAAATTAGCGCGTCGCTAAATCATTCCTCCAGTTGCAAAACATGTCAGCAAAGGGAAACCCCCTGTGTGTATAGAGACTTTATTCGACATCGCAGGAAAAAAAATGAGTACCGAGAGGCACATAGTGACGGGCTGGCGCGTCGGGCCTCTCCTGACTCCACCACTCAGCCTTCCCGGCCGCGGAGCTCGTCGGTCATGAATAATTTCTCCAACAGTGTCTCGGCGACACATATGGCATCGCCGTCATGTCAAATGCAACTCTATTATGGACCTACCTCGCATTTTGCACTCATGCAACACATCTATCGGGACTTGATCGCCAACCCGACCGCTCATCCGGGGCCATCAACTGGAGTTGATGAAGCAGGCGCTGGCTTGGATCTTTTCAGCTTTCGTCGTATCTTCTTTGGAACGCCGGATACTCAAGATGCAGGAAAGCCGTCTAGTATGGGCGACGTTCCGGTTATGTTTTTGCCTTATGATCTTGCCAAGATGTTTCTTACACGATTTCTTTCCTCGCTGTATCATATGACGCCTCATCATCCTCCGGCATACTTTGAAAATTGTTTAGAACAGTTGTACAGTCCATCTCCTGGCAAACATCCCGACACTCTTAGTCAGGCCACCATATTGCTCGGCTTAGCAATTGCAGCAGTGGGCACGGAGTACTTTGCGTGGGGCGACATTCTATACGAACGGGTAAAGGCATCGCTCACATCCTACGACGAAGTGGTTAATCTCCAAACCGTCCAAATTTCACTGCTTATGATAAGTAGCGTCTATTCATATCATCACGGCGGTTTTGCTAACGAGAATCTCTCCTATACGCCAATTACCAGAATGAACAGGGTCGGCCAAATTCCGCATTTCTCCATCTTGGATCGGCCGCTCGCAAAGCACTCGCCGCTGGGTTGCACAAGGATGTTCCTTATGGACAGGCGCAAACTTCAGAAACGGTTGAAATGCGTAGAATTACGTTCTGGTCTCTTTATCTTTTTGAAACGTGAGTGCGTCTCTTGGTTATCATTTTATGCGTGCTGATTCGGGCTAACAGGTGGTTCTGCTTCCACACGGGCCGCCCGAGCTCATTGTCGCTGAAAGATGTCGCCATCGAAAATCCACAAGATCCATTCATGCGAAGTCTGGTTCATCTTTGCAAAACAATTTCTCGTTCCACTGATGAAATATACGGCCAAAACCATGAATCTCTACTACACATGTGGCGCGTCGCACGTTCAATTAATAGTGACCTTCGTGGGCATGAGGAATTCGCGCGACAGATGGGATTTGGTCTCGACGCCAGTATCCAAACGGGATCTATGAGCATTCGGCACACGATCTTCACAACCTGTACGCTTAACTGGTCCCAGCATCGCCATCTGTGGCTAAACGTTTCTAGTATACTATCACACACTCCTGTTGACATTTCGCCCTTTTTTGATATTTCGTGGCCACTTGCTACGACAAAGAAAGGTGGCGGCTCGTCAAGCTAGTGGATCATCCAATCGCCTAAAGGAGATTCCCTCTTGGTTAAATGAGGCATGCCATCACGCCCTCGCGGCTGCGCGGAAGACCATTCATCACTTGAGCGAAGCATCTCGTGCCAATGACCTTGTCAGGGTATGTCAGTCAACTTCACCGGGCCGAATCTCACTGACTAGAACATCTTTTGACAGCAATTGCGATACCACGGGTATTTCCTAGGAAGCTCCGCCTTCACTCTAATATACGATTTAATTCATGACACTCAGGCTGCGGCCGCTCATCTGCCATGGGTATATGCTTCCCTGCAGACCCTGTCTACAATGAGACCTGGAGATCCAATTTCGAGCTCTATAGCAGCCATTCAAACAACTTTGCGAAATATCAATCCTTCCTACGAATGGTTACAGTATCCCAAAGCCGGGGAAAACCCCTCAGTCAGTGCTGAAAGCAATCCTTACATGTCACGAGCACAGGACACCATGGATAATCAACAGGAATCACTGAACAGCCTCGCCTTCCCATCGAAGTCTGTATTGGGACCAGGTCCTGATTTGTCACCATCGCAATGGAGTTTGCCGCAGCATGAGGGACCAGAAACCGGTCGATCTGGTGGGTCGAACGAAGACCTTCTCGATTTCACTCAATCTGATATGGGGTGGGATTTTGATTTTTCCACTATGGATTTGGAGGCATTCTTCTCTGTCTATCAGTCGGGGGATCCCTCATTCATGCAGTGAACTGCGGTCGTATAAAGGTCATTGGCCTCTGATTGACAAAATCATGGGCAGGTGAAATACTTACCAGTACACATCTCGTTTTATTTCTCAGTGAATCATAGATTTTGGGGGAGGGGGTGGGGGGGCGCAGTACGAGGTTTTAAAAGGGCATATCGATGAATGAAAAGTGCACAAATTCTCCGATTATCTAGTCACCAGTTGACCGCTACATGATTCAAGGTGTGTAGGCAGGTTGACCCACACTCAAAAAGACCCAGTGCCGATGCTTGGTAGTCCCTTCGAATTGTTCTAGGCAATACCAAAGGCTCTAGGGTACGTAAGTCCGAGAATATTGAACAGAGTCGATATCGGCTCTGGAGCAAAGTGGAGCCTCAACAAATAGCAATAAAGAACTGACGATGGTGCAGGGGAATAAATCCGAAGACTCAAAAAGTCTATATCCGTGCTTAGGTCCCCACTTATTTCGAGCCAGTCATATGGTACTAAACCTCTATCGCTCCAGTTAAGTAGTGACTCAGGACCACGGAAATATTTTGGACCCACCATTCGGCAATGCGGATGTAAAAAGATAGATCGATTCCAAGCTATCACTCATATAAAAGGGAATCGGTCGAATTTCAGGGTTTTTTGACAGTGAATGAATTCCCAATCGCGGCGCAAAAGCAGGAAGCACATCTACATCACAGAATCGCATCTGTCTAGGCACCGTTTTGAAGGAGTTACTGTTCAGGGCCTACGCCCATCACAATCCCCACTATGGAGACTCCCTCATCTGGTACCGCAACACCAGTCGATGTGGAAAATGGAGTTAATGGGATTCGAAAGAGACTCACCGTCACTTTCCGTGACTTGAATGTCCGGGTGACAGCACCGGATGCTGCCCTCGGGAGCACTTTATTGTCCCGAGTTGACCCTCGTCAGCTTGCAGGCTTATTCAAACGAGACAAACGCCCCAAAAGAGTACAGTTCTAGATATGGCTAGCATGGGTAAATGCTGACCAGGATCATAGACTATATTGAAAGATGTTTCTGGCCAGGTAAAGCCCGGAGAAATGGTAAGTATTGTTGAAAAGCGTTGTAGGAGTTACAAAAGCTAATTAAACGAAGCTTCTGGTTCTTGGACGCCCAGGATCTGGATGTACTTCACTTCTTAGGGTTCTCTCGAATGACCGAGACACCTTCGACGAAATCAGCGGCGAGACTCGTTATGGAAGTATGGATTACAAAGCTGCGGAACAGTTTCGTCAACAGATCATGTTCAATAATGAGGGTATGTTTATAACAGTGCCGTAATGGAGCCACCTCTCACCATATTATTTTTAGATGATCTTCATTTCCCTACACTTACCGTGAATCGGACCATGAAATTCGCTTTGCGCAACAAAATTCCTAACGAGCGGCCTGAAGAGCTCCGCAACCGGAAGGACTATGTGCTGGAAAAGCGAGATCAAATCCTCGACTCATTGGGTATCGGACACACGAAGAAGACCCTTGTTGGTAACGAGTTTATTCGTGGAGTTTCCGGAGGTGAGCGCAAACGTGTTTCGCTGGCTGAACTCATGGCGGGTCAGGTAAGAAGCCATCTTTTGATATGTCTCAAAGCTGAGCTCTAACGTGTATGTAAAGAGTCCGGTCCAGATGTGGGACAATCCAACTCGTGGTCTGGATTCCAAGGCTGCGGTGGAATTCGCTCGAATGCTGCGTCGTGAAGCCAATGAGAATGACAAGACAATTATTGCAACAACTTACCAGGCAGGAAATGGCATCTTCGATGAATTCGATAAGATCCTCGTTCTGGCTGATGGAAGAGTTACCTACTACGGTCCACGTGAGCTAGCGAAAGCCTACTTTGAGGAGATGGGCTTCGACTTTCCCAAGGGAGCGAACATTGCCGATTACTTGACGTCAGTCACTGTAATGACCGAGCGTATTGTTCGTCCCGGTTGGGAGGAAAAGGTACCAAACACACCGGAGGAGTTTGAGTCACGATACCAGAACAGCCCAGTCTGTCGGGCCCAGTTGGATACCATTGAGTCCCCGGACAAGCTTGGTTATGAGACAGACGATCTCAAAGTCGCTGTATCGAGCGAGAAGCGAAAGCAGCATCTTCCCCGCGAACAAAGTGTCTACACTGCAGGTCTCTGGAATCAAGTTGGATCTTGTACGGTTCGCCAATTTCAAATCATGTGGGGAGACAAATTTTCCCTGGTCGTCAGAGTTTGCTCGGCCATCATCCAGGCTCTAGTGTGCGGGTCTCTCTTCTACAACCTCGCCGATGACAGTTCTTCAATTTTCTTGCGCCCGGGAGTGCTCTTCTTTCCGGTGCTTTACTTTTTGCTGGAGTCAATGTCTGAAACCACCGGCTCGTTTATGGGCCGCCCCATTCTCTCACGTCAGAAACGATTCGGATTTTACCGACCTACTGCCTTCTGTATCGCCAACGCGATCACAGATATCCCCGTGGTTATCATTCAGGTCACATGTTTTTCTTTAATTCTTTACTTCATGGCAGCATTGCAGTTGAATGCTGCCCGATTCTTCACTTTCTGGATCATTGTCATCGTACAAACGCTGTGTTTCATTCAGCTTTTCCGCGCGGTTGGTGCGGTTTGCAAAAGGTTCGGAGATGCATCCATGATCAGTGGACTTCTTTCGACCGTGTTTTTTGTCTACGGAGGTAAGAATAGCATTCGCATTTCTATCGAGTCCTCGTCCTGCTGTTTGCCACATTTTTATCACATGTGGTACTTTTACCTGTGATATCCACTAACTTGGCATCTCTCAGGTTATTTAATCCCATTCCAAAAGATGCATGTTTGGTTCCGCTGGATCTTTTACCTCAACCCTGGAGCTTACGCATTCGAGGCACTTATGGCCAATGAGTTCGTCGGACGTGAACTCAAGTGCATTGAGCCTGATTACATCCCCTATGGCGAAGGCTATCCAAGTTCAGTATCCGAATACCGGGGGTGCTCTGTCCCTGGAAGTACCGATGGCATAATCAGCGGAGCCGCTTACATTCGAGACCAATATAGCTATTCTGATGGCCATATCTGGCGGAGCTTTGGAGTGATTGTCGGTTTCTGGTTCTTCTTCATTTTTCTGACATCAGTTGGTTTTGAGCTAGTCAACAGCCAAAGTGGGTCTTCTGTGCTGCTATATAAACGTGGCAGCCAGAAAGCACGACAGGAGGATGTGGAAAAGTCTCCTTCCGGCAAGCAGCCAACTGATGCGACCGCCTTGTCCGGCTCGGTAAAGCAGTCTACCTTCACCTGGAGTAACCTTGATTATCATGTGCCATTTCACGGGGAGCAGAAACAGCTTTTGAACAAAGTTTTTGGTTTTGTCAAGCCTGGAAATTTGGTTGCTTTGATGGGCGCCTCTGGTGCTGGAAAGACTACGTAAGTCCGACCATGATTTTATTCGTGCAATCTTATTAACGGCTGTTGGGTTTAGGCTATTGGATGTACTTGCCCAGCGAAAGGATTCTGGAGAAATCCATGGATCCATCCTCATTGATGGTCGGCCTCAAGGTATCAGTTTCCAACGGACGACCGGTTACTGTGAGCAACAGGATGTACACGAGAGCACGGCAACTGTCAAAGAGGCGCTAGTCTTTTCCGCCCTCCTCCGTCAACCTTCCACTGTCTCTGAGGAGGAAAAGATTGCATACGTGGACCACATCATTAATCTCCTGGAGCTTGAAGAGATCAGCGATGCTCTGATTGGAGGTAAGTACCAGCACTTACTGGTTTGTCTCGACATGTATTCCAACTGACATACCCCAGTACCCGGGGCTGGTCTGAGTATTGAGCAACGGAAACGTGTGACCTTGGGTGTTGAGCTCGTGGCTAAGCCTACCTTGCTGTTCTTGGACGAACCTACATCAGGTCTTGATGGTCAGAGTGCGTACAATATTGTGCGCTTTCTTAGGAGACTCGTGGAAGGAGGGCAGGCTATTTTGGTAAGGGAACAGTTACCTTTGAAAATTGAAGCAGCGTTAATAGATTTAGTGTACGATTCATCAACCATCTGCTGTCCTGTTTGACGCGTTCGATGGCCTCTTGTTACTCGCCAAAGGTGGCAGGATGACATATTTCGGCGAAAGTAAGTCCTTTCATACAGCCATTTGTTACTTTCCTCGATTAAGCTAATACTGAAAATTTAGCTGGCAAGGACTCTGGAAAGATCCTGGACTACTTCTCTCGTAATGGTGCGCCTTGTCCACCGGATGCTAACCCGGCCGAGCATATCATCGAGGTGGTTCAAGGTGGTACAACTCAGCAGATTGACTGGGTTGGTGTCTGGAGTGAATCTCCTGAGCGCAAACAGGCCCTGAAAGAATTGGAATCTCTCAACGCGGCAGGTTTAGCTGATCCTGACTATGTGGAGGATACTGCGAATTACGCTACTTCGCACTGGTATCAATTCAAATTGGTGTCAAAACGCCTCAGTATTCAAATTTGGCGCTCTCCGGTACGTTTTCCAATCTTATGCATTAGTGATAAAGCGTGCTCGCTGACATTACCAAGGATTACATGTGGAATAAGATCAATCTTCACATCTTCGCAGCACTCTTCAGCGGTTTCACTTTTTGGAATATTGAAGATGGTACTTTCTCTCTCCAGTTGCGGCTTTTCGCTATTTTCAACTTTATTTTCGTTGCCCCAGGATGCATCAATCAAATGCAACCTTTCTTCTTGCACAATCGGGATATTTTCGAGACCCGCGAAAAGAAGGTTCGTCATCTTCAATTGTATGAAGATTGTTCTCACGGCACCGACTAACCTGCCCTCGCTATAGTCCAAAACCTACCACTGGATTGCCTTCATTGGTGCTCAGGCAGTCACCGAGATCCCATATCTTATTATCTGTGCCACACTTTACTTCGTTTGCTTCTACTTCACAGCGTCATTTCCCGTTACTTCCAGCATTTCGGGCCAATTCTATCTCCAGATGATCTGTATGCCTTTCTGAAGCCTCTCTTGGTCGTAACCCTTGCTAACATAAGCCAGTCTACGAGTTCCTATACACATCTATTGGTCAAGCTATCGCAGCATATGCTCCCAATGAGTACTTCGCTGCTGTGATGAACCCAGTCTTGATCGGAGCAGGCTTGGTCAGTTTCTGTGGAGTTGTGGTTCCATATGCTTCAATGCAGGCCTTCTGGCGCTACTGGCTCTACTACCTTGATCCCTTCACATACCTCGTCGGTGGACTTTTGGGTGAGGTCCTCTGGGATGTCAAGGTTCAATGTGAGCCCTCGGAGTACATCACCTTCAGCGCCCCATCCGCACAGACCTGTGGTGAATATATGGCCGACTTCCTTTTGTCGGAACCTGGTTATTTACTAGACTCAAACGCCACTGGCACATGCTCCTTCTGCCAATACTCTACTGGTGCAGACTACGCCAAAACCTTCAATATCAAGGAGAAATACTACGCATGGAGAGATGTGAGTCCTTGCCGTCTCTTTTGGTATACTCATTTACTAATGCATTTCTTTAGACTGGAATTACGGCATTGTTCTGTATCACATCTTATGCCTTGGTTTTCACTATGATGAAGCTTCGAAGCAAGAAAACAAAGAGTGCTCGTTCTGAATAACCTGTTGCATAAAACATACGGTTGAGTTTGTATTCAATCTCACCACATGGTACGCATACTCATCGGATGCTAGTCTCCTGAATTACTTTCCTCCCCGAAGGCCAGAGATTTTCTGTACCAAAACTTCGGTTGAGAAAGCTGATTGAGTTTTCCCCTTCTTTTCCTTTTCGTTTATCCTTCTCTCTTTCCTTGTTTCTCCCGCTATCGCAACCATTATAATATTTGTCTTATATAGATCTCGGCGCATTTTACATATACAAATAGACCAAAATATAGATCAATTATACCGTTAGCTTGTCCAGGATTTATTGCCACTTAGTGTTTTTTTTTTTTTTTTTTTGCTTAGAATACTCATGACGTCTAGAGCTCGGTCGGATTTCAAATAATGTTGCCACAGCAAGGATTCACAGCGTCATCTTTGAATTTCTAACCCCAGGACGAATCATTTTCATAAGATGGTATAGCAGGAATATCTGTCACCATCTATTCACGCCCAAATTTTATCCACCATTGCCTCATACATTTCCAGGCACAGTTTCTACCTTAGAACGTGGCATCAGCCAGGTTCGTAGAAAAGTGAGCATCAATGAAAGGAACGATGGCAGAACCAAAGTCAGTTGTATCCAGGGCATCTTGAGCAACCGTTGGGAGGGACTCCCAGGCGATCAGGGGCTGCAAGCCACCTACGGTGCTGGTAAGACCACAGCAATGATCAACAGGCCAGATGCTATAATAATCGATCAACGGCGCAGTGCCATCAACCGTGTATCCATCGGTACTGCAGTCCCAGTTACCGTGAGCGGAAGGGCAGACAGCGACTATATTATCGGCGGATGTGCTAGTAGAATCGGCGAGCCAAACGATTGCTCCCTCCCAATCGTGACGGTGGCCAAGGCCATCTGAAGGCTCATCCTTGGGCATGTACCAGGCATACATCAGGGCGTAGTAATCTCCGGAGCTGTTGCCCCGAACATAGATCTGGCCAGTGCTGCTGCTGCAGTCGCCATCAGAAGCCCCAGTTGTGGCAAGACCAGCACTGAATATATACGTTAGACCATAAAATCTCGTTATACGTATATCATTACATTGTGTTTTCATTGAACTCACTTTGTGTCGCCCTCTGCGTCCACGGCTGGGAAAGGGACACAGCCATTAACCACATCCAGGTAAGGCTGATAAGCCAGGTAGACTTCGCCAGTTATTCCCGAGGGAACGGTTTGGTCGAAACCCACGATTTCATCAGATGCGATGGTTCCTCGGCGCGACAACGGCTTGGCACTCGCAATCGCTCCCAGGCAAGAAAGGGTGGCTAGACCCGCGGATAGTCTGAACGCCATGGCTCAAGACAATAGTAATTGATGTGAGGGTTGAATAAATTCATTCTCAGCCAGGCCAATATCTTGGTTTATATTCACAGCTTGACAACTTAGCATGCCTCGCTTGGAGTGGTGCGAGTGAGTTAGGTTGGGATCTGCAAAGCTTCGGAGACTAAGAAACGGCTTTGGACCCCAAAGCAGAATGGTGGCCGATTAACGCTCCACATAACTATGCGCTCGGCTGTAAATGTGATGCTCGTGGGCTCTGAATCAGGCTTGATTCGTCTCATGGGTGGTTTATTTGTTCTTCAGGGATATTTTTAATATGATTTGCGCCCTGCCATTGTATGCAACGGATACTTCACCCGCTAACCTTGTATACACATGAAGGAAATTTAGCCAATTTTCCACCAAACACTAGTCACGCCATCTCTGACTTCCAATGTGGAGAATCATGATTTTAATTTATTTGCATGGCCGTCTGACAGACCAAGATTCATGCACATGTGAATATCTCAAAGGCAGGACAGAATACCGCTAAGCTTGTTCAGAACCACCTCCTGCATAGTGGCGTTGGCATCCAACTTGTCGCTCGCCGTACCGACGGAGATGCTCGCGTAACACCCGGAGGTCAGCGCCACCTTGTACTCGGTCGGCAAACGGGAGCTTCCACAGGTAGTCACATCATCAGCGGTGATCAGAGGCACCGCGATGTGGATGCGAGACAAGACAAACTTGAAGTCATCCGTGCTGGTACATTCAGTGTCGGAGACCGACGGGAAGTTCACATTCAGCCAGATGTTGTCGGGCAGGTAAGGCGCGCCCGACGCAATCAGAGTGTCGGTGACGTTCACCGCCAGGTCGGCGTAGATCTGGCTATAGGTGGGGAACGTAGAGGAGGCATTCCACGCGGTTTGAGAGCCAGTTGAGCCGGAGAAGGCGATGGCTGGAATGCCAGCATTATAAGCAGCGTAGGTGGCCGCTCCAACAGTTCCAGACAGGAAAGCCTCGATTCCAATGTTGTAGCCGACCTGTTAAAAAGCTTAGTTCATGCTCCGACACTTCATCGGATTGTTACTCACGTTAGGGCCGGTAACCGCTAAGTCAGGAGCGTCGCCATCGAAATGCTCAGGGCCGATGGAGTTGATGCCGTACTTCATGGAAGTTGCCGGGTACGAATTCACATAGTTCAGGCGAGGCTGGGACGCATTGTATCCAATGGCGGGACTGCCAGCTGGGCAGCTGTTAAATTCACAGGCTTCCGTGAGCACCGTTGGAGTTCCCTGGTCAGAGCCTATCACATACGGTGATTAGTCGCGGGAAGGGGGGAAAAAAAAAAAGGAGGTAGATAGCCGACCTGTTCCGCTCTCATTTTCAGCAGGCGCGGAGACCACGGTTAAGTGCCCAGCAGAGGTAAGGGACTCGTAGAAAGCACGAATGTTGACCTCCGCCCAACCATCGTCATTGGACAAGATGATGTTGATCGCGTGTGCAGGTCCCGCGAGGGATAGGGAGGCCAGAAGGGCGGCCGTGTTGAACCGCATAATGACTCTGAAATTGAATGCCAAAGAGCGACAATGTAATTGTTTCTTGGATGCGAAAAACAACGGATTCTCGGCTTCGCGATGATTTATATGAACATCGCGGATCTCACGGCTCGTGTCAAACTGGGGATGGCTCGATTGATCTTGTGCAACGCCGATCGTGACTTCTTTCGTCGTCAGGGGGATCTGTAAGCGATCCACATGAGAATTAGAAGTCGGAAAGCGCGGATTGGATACGGGGATTGTGACCTTGTTAGTGGTAGAACTAACGATGGAATTCCACCCAACGAGACCGTCAGAACCACACCATGTGGCTCTGATGACGGTTACTGACTCCACTGCGGGAACTTCACGTATCCATCACTTAATATAACATTTTGACGTCTAGCTTTCTTATTCGGCTATTTTGCTGGTTCTCTTCTTCTTCTTTGTTCTCTAGTCAATGGTGTAGAGTAATGCGATTCGTTGAAGTTTGCATCGGGCGTAAAGAAATCTGGGATCAGGTACCGGACAGAATAGCCTTGGAAGCTATGCAGATTTATAGATACATGTGGATCAGACAAGCTTTCTAGACTTTTCTATTCTTTTACTTTACGGAGTATTTAAAACCCTAGTTTCCACTTATGCCACTACATTGTCAGCGGCATGCATGCATTTCAGATACGGGTACGGGTACGGGTACGCAGGTCTCGGAAGTGGATCAAATCTAATTTCCGTGATCTGCACGAATACAACGGAGTATACTGATCACCCTATGATATGTTCCAGATCTGCTCGGCTAATTGTCGCACGAGCAGTAGCTTCTCCCACATACCGTCCATTGTCATCCCACGACCTCCCCCTAAACTCATACTGGCAAAGCCACACTGGGGACTAATCCCAAGAGAGGTGTGAATAACCTCCTCGGCCCTTCGTCCTTGTCCACGAGCAATCACCTCGGCAGCAGAATGCACTAGGGCGACTAGCTCATCTAGGTCTTCCAGATCCGGGGACTTGGTTGAAACAACCCCCAGAACAACATTCTTTCCAATTGGTAAATGCCGCAATGGTTCAAAATCACCCGCTCGCTCGGTGTCATACCTGGATGTGGTTAATAACGGAGTATCTTTAGTGTGACATGGCTGGGGACTTACTCGAGGTAGTATGTGTCATATGCTAACTCGGTAAACATTTTCTTAGCGATACGCTCATACGATCCACTCATGATATGGTTGGAACCAGCCATGTTGCCCCGACAGAGATGCAAGCCCACGTGGAGGTCGTCAGGTTTTCCGATAAGACACTGGTTATGAGCCCAGATATATTCATCAAGCATCGCGTCGGGATCAATTCCGTCTACTTCGCAACCTGAACGAAACTCATCGGTCACGAAGAATAATAAGTTCGGATCGTCAATCTGAATTGACCGCAGCCCCGCATCATAGAGTGCTTGAAATTCTGCTTTATATGCCCGCGCCAGGTCTTGGAAATACTCTCGGTCGGAAGTGTAGGCAGATTTGCGATACGCGGTGCCTACTGCCATCTTCACCAAATAATCAGCTAAGTCATTACAGAAGAAAGGAAAGGCGAGAAAAGCCCGGAATAATTTGACATTGTTTCGTACCTGCATATGGTTGTGCGTGATTGGCGGCATCGTCAATTTGCATTCTTTCCACTTGTCCTCTGGAACGAAGCGCCGCAGAGACTGCCACTCCGACATGTAAGCACTGCAAGTATGACGAATGCGATCGACGGCAATGATAGAGTCCCGAGTTGTAATGCCAAGGGACTGGAGTGTTTTGAGGGTTGGGAAGTTCGTTCTATATCCTTCCGGGATTGGGATCGCGTGAACTATTTCCATTCCTTCGAGGGTTTCAAAGAACCCAGAATAAAATTTGTCGCGCTCATACTCTCCGGATGTGATTGGTCGAATTCCGAGCTCAAGCTGCTTTGATACGACTTGGGCAATCGCGGTTTCTGTCGCTTGTTGGACTTCCTTGGTCAGTTGGGAGTAAGTAGTTGTTAAACCTGCGGCGGAGCGGGCAGCTAAGAGCTCCGGCGGTCGCATCAGAGACCCAATCTGCTCGGCCTTGAACGGAGGAGCCATAGTGATAATACTGTAAGGGGTGATCACTGAAATATGGGTGCGGGAATGATCTTATAAAGTCATCTAATGTGGCATGTGGGGAACCTTATTCCCCTTGACGGCAGAAGTGGCATCCGGCTGAACGTGGGGAGTTGTTGTGGGGAGAATCACCAAAACCACATTGAGGACAACAACGGCAAATATCATAGTAATCCATTGGATATATCACGGTGCACCGGAAAATCATATAACATTTGAACTTCAAAAAAAAAACGTAAAGAAAATTAAAAGAGTTAAATCCTAGGTATGACTTAGACTCGGTCTGGCACCTCCTGTCTCTCGACGTGTTGGCTCGTTCCAATCATCTCCATCTTGGTATCCATCGCCTCATCCCGCTCTTCAGCATCCTGGTTACCGTGTCGACCAATCTGGTACCACGGGAGAGCAAACAGTCGATCCATGCTCTCGAGGGAACGACCAGCAGTCTCCGGCACAGAGAACCACACCCAGACGCCACCAAGGACAGTCACGGCACTAAAGAACCAGAATGTACCCTTGGGAGTAATTCCGCCATTGGCAACGGACAGAAGCATATTGGGCACCGCACGTGAGTTGCCGTATTGGTTGGCGAAGTGCAGGGTCATAGACATAGATGTAGCCAGAGCACGGATGCGCAAGGGGAACAATTCGGCAGTCAGAACATATTGCATTGAATTCCAACCCAGCGCCCATCCGGCTCCAGAGATATATATCATGGCTATCGCTCCCTTGCTAGCACCCTTTTGGTTCTCTGGAAGTATGAAGCCACTCACGATTCCCATCTCCGGTACAGCAGTGAGGAATCCAGCGACGTAAATCATGGAGATGGCTTGGAGAGTGATTCCGAGAAGCAATGCTCTCTTACGTCCGATCACATCGACCAGGAACAAAGCGCAGATAACAGCCGCAATGAGTTTAATGATACCGAAAATGGCGGTGACCAGCAGATTCTCGTTGTTGCCGGAGATGCCCAGCAATTTGAAAAGATCTGTCGCATAAACGGTGATTGATCCTGCACCGGACCATTGGGATAGGATCTGAGCCATGAAGGTGAGGTAGACGCGGTAGAGGTTTGAGGGAACCAAGAAGGTTTCCTTGATAATGCCGATAGGACCTGAGCCCATAGTGGCCTCCAGCTCTGCCTGGTGGGCAGCTTCGATAGCAGCAAATTCGCGGATAACGTAGTCGTGATCTGTGGGTAGGTTTCGAAGCCGGGCCAGGGTTGTAATAGCTTTCTCTGTCTGGCCTTGCTTGACAAGATATCTGGGAGACTCGAATTGCAGGAATGAGAGGAGGAAAATTAATCCGGCGAAAATGATGTGGAGGCTGGTCGGAATTTCCTGTCTGTTGTCAGTAGGTGCTGCTTTTCCGGGACGCATATCGCTTACCCATCTCTTGTGCGTAGTGTCTCCAATATTCACTTGGCACCCGTAATTGGCAAAATAAGCAAGGACGATACCTAAGTCCGACGAATGGATGAGTATTCATGAGTATATCATATTTTGGGGCTGCTCCGAGGTACAGAGAAGGAACATACCAAGGTAAACAAAGCCAGTAAAGACGCAAGTGCATAGACCTCGAATGGAAGCAGGAGCCTAGAGATTTCTGTTAACTTGATCATTTGTACAAGGATGGCGAGTTGGAGTCCCAGGGCGTACAATTTCTGCGAGGTAGACTGGTGCAACAACCACAGTCTGACCCACGCCGAGTCCAGCAATGAACCGACCAGCGTAAACAGCTCCCAGACTACCACTGTTTCCCATAAAAATAGCAATTCCCACGATCCACAGAATACACAGTTGGCGTGTGGCCCAGAGACGTCCAATTCGATCGCAAACTAAAAAAGCGCTGTTCAATTCGAAAAGAATCAAGTCAGTAAGAGACCACGTATAAAGCATGTGGATAGACTTACAAAAGAGCTCCTCCCACTGAACCGATTTGCACCATAGCCGAGACATTGGCCTTGATATTGGTCTGCTCAACCTTGCTGTAAGAACTGTAATCGATGTACTTCTGAAAATCCTTGGAGTTGAAGGCGCCGGAAATGAGACCCTCATCAACACCTCGGGCGGCACCCATCAGTCCGAAAGAGATGACAGCAAACCAAAGCTTCCAGTTGAAAACCTCACTGGGTTCGCCCAGATTCTTCAGTCGGAAGATATTGACAGGTTTCTTGGCGCCTCCAGCCATGATGGGCAAGTTAGGAAGAAACGATCAGAGAAGAGATAAGAGAGGAGGAAAAGGGGGTCAGGTGTAGAAAGTGGTAAAATGGAAACAGATGGGTTCAGTTCATCCGCAACGGACTCCTTTAATAGTCACGAGAAATGGGAGGATCCCATATCAATGCGGGGAATTTCTCGGGGATACATAGACTTCCACACGTACACGGTACATAGCAATTTCATTCACCAGCTTTCTCTCCTTCAACGGCTATTACATGAGCTAAGCCTCGGACAGCCCGATCTATCACACCCAAATGGACCATGGACCGACTATCGGTGGAACAGAAATGTAGTCGGCCAAGATTGTGGAGCATTGCCAAGGGAGCTTGGATCCCGACCAGTGTGTATCCTCCAATGCTGATTTGACGGGCTCGCCGGTAGTCTTTGACGGGTTGCTTGCATGCCAAGCAGCCCTAGGACAAAGCCACATGGCACGCACACTCGGATCATCGTTGCATGTCGATATTACCTGTTCATGGACATGGCTGCATATAGTGGAATATCTCCTTATAAGCCAAGATGCACTCAAGTCACTGCATATCGCATCGAATAAATTAAACAGTGCGAACCTTGGATCTCATGCAAGATCAGGAAACGATCGAGCTCGGGGAACTTCCGGGTGGGCGATGGCGGGTGTGCCGTGCCAAGACCGGGGGCCCAACTGGAGGAACGGCATCCATGACAGTCAGTGTGACTATGATTGGTCCGTGATCAAGAACACGGGGTAATGTTACGTCTTGGCGTGGGGGAAAAGCACATAGCGGGGGAGAAATTGGAACTTTATCGAGGCTCGACCGACAGCCTAGCTGAGTTAGGGACAATGACCGTGAGCACCACAAAGTATATATCATATTTCACTGACATAAACTAGGCTTTTCTTTGTGCCGATGCCGCTGGAATGGTTATAGCTCTACTCCGGTTTCGCGTGCATCGGCAGAAATTCCCTGCGCAAGGAACTGGCCATGATATTGTGCTTCGAATTCCGAGGTTCACCCTATTCGCTTCCCCGCATTTGATAAGCTCGGACCAAGGCAAACTGACAGAAAAAGAAAAAGTGGAAAGCTACCAAGGAACGTATATCTATGTACCTTTTTTCAAGGCTACTCGGTAGAAGTGACCAAGTATGGCGTGTCGAAACACCCATATCCTTTCACAACGCTCATTTCATCAATATCAGCATGTTTCGTCTTGAATGTCCATCCACCCACTGAATTGTGAAGCATTTCACAGTGGCCTTCAGGGGCTCGTCGCCACAAGCAGGTTCCCAAAACGCCAAGCTCTGATACGACTTCTCCACCATCAATCCCAGCTGAGCTCATGAGCAAATTCGATAGAATTGGTGGCTTAATTCGCTCCATCAAAATGTATGAGGACCACTTCGACTCCGGGACAGATGCCAAAAACCCAGGAATATCCTCTCCGTAGACATTGTGACCTCCTCCCTCCAGAGACGGCTTCAAAATATAATCCTCCGCCGTTTCGGGGTTGCCCGCTAGAATCCGTGCATGGAGACCCTCTTCTGATTCATCCAGAGGATAGACCGGGACAAATGTTTCGCGAATTGCGGCAGCTTCAGAGTCCGTCAAGAACCTCTCGAGAGCCCCGGGCTTTGTTAATGCTTGCTGGACCTTCTTGAAAGTCGTAATGTGACCAAGAATAGAGGGGCATTTGATTGCAGTGGACTTCTCCAGCCGGAGACGGGCGTCCAAACCCGTTTGATCGTACTCGTATGTCTCATACCCGGCACGCAAATAGACAACCGATATTTCTATGGGGGTTGCTGACTCTAAGCATGGCGGTTGGAAAAGCAACTCGCGTGATTCGGTCAGCCGTGTATATTGAAGAACATCTGGTCCAAAGTTCAGCCGGTAAGCGGGCACAGGATTCTCCCTGTTCCATAGTCCATACTCAATCGGTCTCTCATCTGCGATATTGAACTAATTTCCTCGTTATGCCTGTATCTCCAAGGCTGGGATGAGGGGTGAAGATCATACTAACATTACTTGACTGTACAAGAAATAGCACGGCTGTTTCCTTCGCCAGATTGGACCTTGGTGGTCCATAGGTGCTGTGTGCCAATGCGAGGCACGAGACTAGAGAGTCAACATTCTTGTTGATCGGGAGCGATGATAGATCAAACGGGGTTTCGACATTGTAAACCCCACGACGGGTCAGGTACCGGTGCATGTCCACTGCCTTGTTTGCGTGGGTAGCGCCAGCGCAGGAAAAAGAGTTGAACTCTACCTGTTTGAGAGCCGTATTTGATAGAGAATCAAGTGAGTCGCTCGAGTCATCACTGACATCAAGCATATAGTCCGATCGAAAAATGCCGACGGAGATGTCCTGGACTGATTCGGCTTTCTTCGCCGCTTTATAGATTCCCCAAAGCGCATTCGCTAGAGGATCACCCGGAAGGAGATCTTTGATAGCATTGTAGATATACTCATCATCCTCTGCAATGGCACAATATAACTTATTATAAATCTTTTGGATATCCAGCGCTTGTTGAAACTGCGCCCGTGGAAACTTGGTTGGAAAACACTGGCGGGATGTTAGAACGAGCCGAGGACACTAACTTGAGGTGATGAACTAGGTTACTTACACTGACACCCACTGGTTGGGATAGAACACTATGTTCAGTCTCGGTCTGAACGAGCTTCAACAGAAATCCATGGTTCAATTGCCAATCCTAATCATACCGTCAGTCCCGATTTTGTGGAGGTGTCGGAGAAAACAACCTTGATCTGGGTCACCAACGATATCAATCTTTCCTCACTCAGTTCCGGGGGATATTCTTGTTCTGCCATGAGAGGTTGGGTAGAATGGAGAAGTCAACCGTGGTTTCGTGGGCGCGGGGTCCATTTCCCGCGCTACAACGGCGTTGCGCCCGTGTTCGAGATGACGTCTTCGTTTTTGCCGACACGAAAGGCCAGTCTCCCTATCTTTGAAATGATCTCAATCCATTCGTATAATCTCAAGAAACAAAATGACCTCCTTTGTTCGCCTGTTGCATAACTCTCTCAACGGCCGCCGAGCGCCAAACAATGACCTCGAAGATTCTATCTACAGTTCCCGATAGTCCACGTCACCTGATTGAGGTTCTAAGTTAGCCTAACTCGAGGAGCTGAAGGGCACCGAGGCTGGCCCTCGGTAGAGATGAGAGCTTCGCCAAATCATTACTGGCGAAATGTTCTGATCATCGTTCCAATCGTCGGGACTGCCGTTGCGACCGTGATTTTTTTTCTTCGTCTATACGCTCGTTACATTACCGTTCATAAACCAGGAGTCGAGGACATACTAATGGGAATGGGGCTGTTGTGTACTTATGGCGTCGCAATATGTACCATATATAGTGAGTGCCCTTTCCTGGGACAATGGGCCTGATTTTAATTTGATGCAATTCAGCGGCCACCTGGGCATACATGGAATTGGCATTGGACAATCAATCTGGGTTTTGCCGCCTGACGAGCGACGGCGGATTGCCTTGGTAAATCCCTGGAACCTTGCATTTATATATGTATGAAAGCATGCTGATTCCAAATAGGCAGATTGGGTCCTGCAAAAGTGTTGGCCGCCTGCCCAGGTTTTTATCAAAGTGTCAATTGTGCTATTCCTCCGAAGACTCCTGGATTGCCTGGAGTACTTCAAGCAGCTTGCAACGGCCGTGATTGTCCTTGTGGTTATGTGGGGAACGACGGCAATCATCGGAAATACCTTTCAATGCTGGCCAGTTCAATACTTTTGGATCAAATATATTTCTGGCCACTGTATGAAGGGCCAGAATACATTCTTTCTCATCATTGGATCCTTGTCGGTGTTGGGCGACGTGCTTATTCTCTGTCTTCCGCTACCGATCGTCTGGAAGCTGCATAATCAATGCGACAGAAGATCGAAATCACATTGTTATTTTCGATCGGATGCTTGTAAGTCTGCCTGTTCTTTTCGGTTGTCATTTGTTTGCTAATATTTTCCACTTCCCAGAGTCTGCGTCTTCAGCATCCTTCGTCTGGTCGCCCTCAGACATTTCCAGACCGAAAACTTGACAGGTTGGTTTACAATAAATCCGATAAAGTCAATAATTTACTAACGTGATCCCTATAGTTGACAGCTCCATGACCCTGATCTGGACGATCTTGGAGCTTGATATTGCAATTGTTTGTGGCTCATTACTACTCATGAAACCTTTGTTTCAATTATGGATGGGAAACGCACGGAGCAGAATCAGTCGATTTAGCAGGGCTCAGCCTAAGTCTACCGAGACTACCATGATTGAAGAGTCCCATAATGGCTCAGGACCGAGTCAAACAGGTGGTCGGAGTCCAATCATGTTCGTAGAAAGCCGAGTGCAGTGCGCAGATCAGCTGGATGTTTAGGATTACCAAGTCGCATCGCACAATTTAGAATTATCCGGTTAAAAGGGTGTAACGGCTTTCGGCTCTAATCCTTCATACGATCACCACCCATCTGCATTTGAGCTTTGTTTCACCATGTGGAGGTACAACACCACCTGTCAAAGAAACTTTAGTCTAAGGACCTGTCTCAAAAACTTCCATTCTCTCTCATCTTGACTCAATTTAAGATGACCAGATCTGTAGGGTCGAAGTGGGTCAAAATACAAAACAAGGTTGTGGTCCGAACAACGCCATCGCCAATTTATCCGGAACTAGTGTGTCACAGTACGTCTCCGTTCTTCTGCCAAGGGCGCCTAGTGCCAAGAATTGGCGCCATCCTTGAGAGGCTTGAAAGGGGGTCACGCCTCGAAGTTTCGGAATGATTTAGTTGTTTCCGGTGAATAGGCCCCATTCGGAGCTTCCACGGCTTGGAGTCCTTGGTTCGGCCTTTTTGGGGCACGGATGTAGTAAAGGCATCTTTCTACGGGCGCTAACTTGATGAAAAGCAGGATGCTCGCAGGAGGAAGCGTTTGGCAATCGGCTCCGCTACCAGTTGATTCAGGATCCGCCACCTTTTTCCAGGCGGTTTCACTCAACTTGAGGCGTCCTTAGCATTGGCAATCAACCTTTTCTCCATGAATTAATTGATATAAATACAGTGAGAGAATGTCCACTTTTCAGGGACTCAAACGGTATCAATCATCAGAAAACCTGTCAATTTCAAAGCTGCGATTATCTGAACAATGATGCAGGTCATCACGCCGCTGTTCCTGGCTAGTTTGGTTGCTGGTCACGGCCATATCACGAACATTGTCATCAATGGAGTTTCATACGAGGGATGGGACATTGACACATTTCCCTATGAATCTGATCCTCCGACAGTGGTAGCGTGGGGTACACCAAACACTGGAAATGGCTTCATCTCCCCTGGTAAGTCGAGACCGACGTCGAATGCTGCCCTGACTACCTCACTCCCCCATGTGACATAGCTGCTGATCACCCCACCAGATGAATACGGCACATCCAATATCATCTGCCATGAGAACGCCACAAATGCCAAGGGCTATGCAACGATCGCAGCTGGAGACAAGGTCAATCTTCAATGGACCGCCTGGCCTGACTCTCACCACGGACCAGTCATCACCTATCTCGCCAATTGCGGGGACTCGTGTGAGACTGTTGACAAAACAACTCTCGAATTCTTCAAGATCAGTGGAGTTGGTCTGGTCAGCGACACGGATGTTCCTGGCACCTGGGGTGATGACCAGTTGATCGCCAACAACAACAGCTGGCTGGTTGAAATCCCGCCAACCATTGAAGCCGGCTACTATGTGTTGAGAAATGAGATCATTGCACTCCACAGTGCGGAGGAGTCCGATGGTGCCCAAAATTATCCACAATGTTTCAACTTGCACGTTACCGGTTCTGGAACGGAAAGCCCAGCCGGTGTTCTGGGAACGGAGTTGTATAGCTCCACCGATGCCGGTATCCTGGTCAACATTTACTCATCTCTATCCACCTATGATGTTCCAGGGCCCACTCTCTACAGTGGTGCTGTCTCGGTCACACAGGCTACTTCCGTCATCACTTCAACTGGCACAGCCACAACAGCGTCAGGTGATAGTGTTCAGACTACAAGCTCGGCTGCTGCTGCTGCTGCTGCTGCTGCTGCTGCTGCCACAAGCGCATCCACTTCCATAAGTACAAGCACACCCATCGCTGTGCCAACCACGGTCTCCTCCAGCACGAGCACCGAGGTATCGGAATCCGAGACAGCGACTCCTGTCCAACAGGAGTCCACTAGCTCTAGCACCATCACTACAGCGCCTAGCAGTGCTAGCGTCGCAGCTGCTGGTGGCTCAGTACAATCCTTATACGGCCAGTGTGGAGGTATCAACTGGACGGGCGCCACTGCATGCACCACTCAGGCTGTCTGCAGTTCGATGAATCCTTATTATTACCAGTGTGTCGCAAGTGCTGCCTAGATTGGGATTTATATGAGTGTGCAACATTGAAGGAACATTATTTTCTGGTTAGTTTACTCAAGTAGCGCTGGTCGTCTCGAAAAACAAGGGAAATCCCGAAGTTTTTATTTTCTAAACACCATGTTTCAAATCAATGATTAAGCGCCGCCGCCCTGTACTGCTTATCCCCAAGAATGCGACAATAATGGCGGCTCTTTCCTATCTGACTGATTGTGAAGACTTAACTAATGGTGTAAGCGGGGAAACATGACTATCTCCAAAGCAGTTTAGCGTTTTCTTCGGAGTTCGAGATATTGCTGACGTGCGTTTCAGGACGTCCTCTGTCTTTTCATTTGTCCTATGCAAGATGGACACTCACGATTTGAGCCTTCCTCTGGGATATACAATCCACCGCGGTTACCCCTCGGTTCCGCAATACCTACATCTTCGATTATCGTCAGGGCTCTCTCCCAAAACTTCATCCCAGGCAGCGGCAGTCTCCACCGGGAGCTGGTACGGTTGTTATATTACCTTCGATGGTGACATTGGAGACCCTCAACCGATCGGAATGGGACGAGTGATTGGAGATGGTGGTTGGTATTTTCATATCGCGGATATGGCCGTCCATCCTGAACACCAGAAAAAGGGCCTTGGGGATGTGATCTTGAAGACATTACTCCGGGAGATCAGAAACCGGGCACCTACCGATGGCAAGCCTTACATCTCATTGCTGGCTGATGAGGCTGGCCGAAGACTATATTTCAAAAATGGATTTGTGGAATCGGCCCCCGAGGAAATGGGAATGGTCTTCGAATCATAGGTGAAGAGAGCCTGTACATGGATATCTATCTACTTTTATGCGTGGAGTTTCAAAGTTAGGGACGAATTACAGGAAATGCTTTTGATTAGGGGCGACAATAAGGTACAACACAAAGAGTCCATAGCTAATTCCAATCACAATGAAGCGAAAAAGACGGTCCCATTTAAACATATCATTCGGCCCTTAAAGTCGTCTCGGAATCACTTCTTGATAGCGGTGCAGACTCTTCCACTGGAATAATGACAATGCGTGCCTTCAGAGCAGCTCTATCACGGGCCCTTGAATCAGACTGCTCGAAACCCTCCAGGTGGAGGTCCATGTCCTTCATATCCTCCAACAGCTCATTCGGCAGATCGACACGAATCAAGAGCCCGCGAGGCTGGAAGAAGTTCTCGTTCCAGAATGAAATATGGTGAGCCAAACGCTCACCTTGTTCTCCCTCCATCGCAGAAACCAAATTGCGCTTCTCCTTTCGTCTTCGGATGTGACGTGCGACGAAGACTGCCGGGATAGCACCGAAGAAGCCAACCATCAACCCGCCTATCGCGAGCGTTCCCAAACCCTTGCCAATGACGGTGGTCCACTGCTGTCGGGAGAGTTTTGCTTCATCACAGATGACTTGAGTAAACTGACTCCATTGCTTTTCTGAGATTCGGTGTTGTGACAATTCTTCTGGGTAATCAAAACCGGAGGAGCAGGTAGCGCTCCGTGAAGGGACTTGCAGGCCTCGTGTTAATGTAGATGCGATGGCGAAGCCTGGTTCATCGGCCTGTTCGGGGAGAAGCAAATACTCCTTGGACTTGGAATCCAATGAATAGCCGAATGCTTCCAAAGGGTTGTATGGTGGAGGACCATGAGCTCGATCTCGGCCTTGGCTTGACATCATTGAGGCAGTTGAAGTGTGTATTGGTTGCACGGATGCTACTAGTAGCATTACCCGTTCGTAATGAAGGTGCGTAGATTTAACTATTTGTTGCGTGTTTGTTGACTGATGATCTGAATATCTACCACCGGACATCTATGCCTTATATACCTAGCTGAGAATAGGTTTGCCTGGAGGCTATCCAGGCTTCCATACTCGTCATATCTGACGGTGGCTGCTTATATTCGCATAGACCATGACCCGGGTGCGGGTGTCGTGGCAGTGTTGCCTAAGAGTCATCTTTGCTCACATTTGCGCACCTCAATATTAAAGGTTCTATTCTAGACCCGGGTCAGTAGCGAGACGGGTGCTCAGGTTACAAAGCCGACCGTCCTTAGTCGGGGCTTATTGACTCCTTAGCGCAGCCACGTTTGAGAGCCTGAGGTTGATTGGTATGAAAGACGGTGCCTTGACCATCAGGACGAACTACGTTGACAATCGACCAATGGAATGTCACGAGAACTGACTCATGTGGCTTCATGAGTCAGAAGGGACCGTGCACCGGAGATAAACAATTCACAAACACGGAAGCCTGATCAATCAGGAACAACCATGACGACCCGTTATCGTGTTGAATGTAAGATCCTTTCTGCTCTTGGCTTTGACTCTGCTGACCCGTGTAGATGCGCTTAAGGTATGAATTGTTCAATAGGTGGTTAGTTTGGTACTGACTCAGTGACTCCGCAGACCCATCGTCGGGATCAACTGGTACGTGGCCCCCTCTTTCGTCGATCTGTGATGACGCTTCACTAACAGATCCCTGTAGATAGAATGGATTAAAGTACGCCATGATGTATGTCGAGACATACAAACAATACTAATGGTCCATAGGGCCTACTGGCTGTTCCCTTTGTGTTGCACTCCCAACCCAATGTCGATTACCAGGAACACAGGGAGGGGCTGAAGACAGTCGCCGCCGACACCTATCAGCGCTATGCAGAGATCATGCGCGATGTCGAAAACTTGATCACCGATCACAGTGAGTGATCATGTAGGCAGCCTAATATATATTTTTTGTGACTGATTTGTCGCAGTTCAACATCACGAACAGGGCGCCCTCGGCAAGTCCAAGCTGAAGCTACTGGTACCCTCGGTCGGAAATTTCTTTACTATATTACACATTGAAGATGCCTTTAAGTATCAAGATGATCGACGATTCATCAGTCGGCGGAGATTTGTGGCGCCCTCGTTCAACGATATCCGGCTTATATTGAATTCGGCCCAGTTACTGGGCTTGGTTCGCTCCAGCGAGGTCAAATTGGTCACTTTTGACGGAGACGTGACTCTCTACGATGACGGTGCCTGTTTGACTCCAGATAATCCAGTTATCCCTCGGATCCTTCGCCTCCTAGAACAGGGGCGCAAGGTCGGCATTGTGACAGCGGCAGGGTATGAAGAAGCCCCCAAGTATTACGGTCGCTTGTACGGCCTCTTGGATGCCGTGCACGATTCCACCACCTTGACCCCGGCCCAGAAACAGGGAATTATTGTGATGGGCGGTGAAAGCAACTTCCTATTCCGATTCGACCAGGACTCCGAGGTTCGTCTAACCTATGTGCCTCGCGAGGAGTGGTTGCTCGATGACATGCGGGCATGGGCGGAGAATGACATCAAAGAGCTTCTTGATCTTGCCGAGTCCGCACTTCGAGATTGTGCCGCGAACCTGAATCTCCCCGCTGGTGTGTTGCGCAAGGATCGCGCTGTGGGCGTCTATCCGGTGAATGGGGTTCGAATCAACCGGGAACAGTTAGAAGAAACTGTCCTCGTGGTTCAGAATACCGTGGAGAGGTCTACTGTTGGTTCGCGGCTGCCTTTCTGCGCCTTTAACGGTATTTTCCCTTCCCCATTACCCAAGCGAACGGATTTTAACTCGGCCTAGGTGGCAATGATGTGTTCGTCGATATCGGTGATAAGTCGTGGGGTGTGCGTGTTTGTCAACAGTACTTTGGCGGCATTGACCCTTCGAAGACCCTGCATATCGGTGATCAATTCTTGTCTGCTGGTGCAAATGATTTCAAGGTACGTACCTGTCATTGATTCTTCAGAATCAGCAAAACTCACAAAAGATCACACCTTAGGCTCGCTTGGCGTCAACGACCGCTTGGATTGCAAGTCCTGCCGAAACGGTGGACCTTTTGGATGAGCTGGAGACTGCGGTGAACCCCTCGTGATTGACATACAATACATTCTACGTAGCAGATGTCACCTGTTCCATGCATCATGATCTTAATACCGAATTTGATTTCTTTTTCTTTCTTCTTCCTTTCTAATCATACTTTATTTTTACCAGATTCAATACTAGATCCATAAATGGCTGGCTCGAAGTCAAAAAGAAATGACTTGGGGCTTTCTATTGGTGTAATGCTATGTTACAGGTCTTGTCTGTAAGGCTGTCGAGACAACTGAAGCCAGCGTTCCGAAATAGACACGCGAGAAGGTAAAGGCATAAGGCAGGACTATCACTCTCTAGTCTGAGTGACCCAGTTCATCAAGTCTGGGCGGTTTTGGCGTAGCATCATACAAACGTGAAGGGAGACGTCCACCGTTATCGCCAAAGTCGATTGCCAGGTATATAGACACCATGTCTAGGCGGAGAGTCTCGATCATAAGGAAATACCCCGACGTATCCGAGGTGACCGGCAAGATCCATTCACAAGCATTTAAGGGCTCATGTTCAGAGACGTAGAATAGTCTCTTCATGGGGAGTTGGGGATGGAAGGGATGGATTGGGGATCTGAAAGAGGTTGATATGTTAACATCTGGTACTGAAAGGAGGGGGAAAGGAATCACCCGCGATATTCGGGTAATAGAAAGTCGATTGGTCATTAATAATAGAAAGGCGGATTGGGCTTGGTGTAAATGTCCATGGGAAGGGGAAAACATTGTCGTTGGTTACGTACTCTCTAAGCAAGACCAGGTCTCCTGGGAACGGGAAGCAGCTCGGCCAGACAGGACGTTGACGACATCCTGCAGCTCCAGCCAGAATTCAGTCTTAGGGCGGCGACGAGTCCAGTCGGTCTCGGTCTCCTCCAATCCATCAGCTCCGCCCATTGGCGAGAACAAAACCTGGGAACCCTTAACACCGATGACAGCGGCTGACAAAGGATCCGCAGCAATAGCGTCGCGGCTCTTGCCTGCGTACGACTCGATATGTTGCATACATTTGATGGACATACGCAGTGCACGAACACGGTCCATGGGAGATGGCTTGCCACCCTGCTGGAAGTGACCTGGTACAGCAGCGCGTGACTCGAAGCGACCCTTGGCCTCCTCCTTGAACATGTCAGCAACGAACTGGGTAGTGTAAGTGCTCGATGCGCATTCATTTCGAAGAATAATCTTGCCAGCACGGTTGGCGCCCTTGTCGCGAATGAAGTTGTCCCGCAGGAAGTCAATATCGCGTGAGAGCATCTTGATATCAATACCCTCCTCGGGGATGTAAACGGCCACTGCACCGACTGCTAGACCGGCAGTGGTTGCGATGTAACCAGACTTGCCTCCCTGGGTCTCAATGACGAAGACTCGACGGCGAGATGACGAAGCGGACTGCCGAATAGCGTCACAGAAATCGATAAGGGTGTTCAGGCAGGTGTCGCTACCAAGAGAGTACTCAGTACCAGGGACGTTATTGGAGATGGTAGCTGGCAACACGACGAGAGGGATCTTGAATGCATCGTATTTATCACGAGCCTGGCGCAGTTGGCTGACTGCTGTGAAAGCCTCAAAACCACCAACCACGAAAACGGCATCGAACTTGTACAGCTCGAAGCACTTGGCGGTGCCTTCCATGTCTTCCGACGGAAGGCTACGGTTGGTTCCGATATCTGAACCTCCTTCGTTGACCCAGCTGTCAGACTCGAGCCATTTGACCTCCCGAACAGAGCTGATAGGCTTGTCGGCATGGTGACGGACGAGGCCGGGGAAGCCGTTGTGAATCGCAAGCGGGGTGTGGCCCCGGGTCAGGCAGTAGGCCACGGCTCCTCGTGTAGCTTGGTTCATACCACCGGCGGGAGCACCGACGTGAATGATCGCAATGCGCATTCTCTATAATTGGGTTAATATAAGTAAGTCACAAGCCATTAGAATGTTAAAGGCGTACCTTGTTCTCCGGAAGAGACATCTTGGGGTGGTCTGGAGTTGATGTGTTCAAGTATGCATGGTAGTATTCTTTGAATTCGGCGTCACGCTCATTCATGGCGGCATCGAAATTCTTCGCGTGGATCTTAGCTGTGACATCTTTGGTAGCTTGGACCGCATCCATCAAGGGAGTGCGCATGATTTTGTTCTCACGGATGGTGATGACGGGTACGGGGGACTGGGGTGACATCTCCAGCACAGCCCGAACAGCCTCGACACCTTGCAGGGTCGAGAGCCAACGGTCATAGGCACATGCTGCACCACCACGCTGAGTATGACCCAAAACCGTGGTTCGAGTATCCAAGCCCAGTCGTTCGGTCAAAATATCCTTGATTGTTGAGCTCGCAATCTTGTTGAGATGACGATCCTGCGCACCCTCGGCAACAATCACGATCGTGCGGCGCTTGCCTCTCTCCTTGCGGTTCTGTATTTCCATTAGTCGGTGATGTTGTAACAAGACCTTCATGCTGAGAAATACTATTAAGACATACCTTGGTGATGACAGCACACATCTCATCCTCCCAGCCATCCTTGGGGGGGTTCTCGGGGATGAACAGCCAGTCTGCACCGGTGCTGATGGCGGACATCAGGGCAAGCCATCCACAATGACGACCCATCACCTCAATCACGAATCCTCGCTGGTGAGAGAAGGCGGTATCAAAGACATCGTCGACTGCATCACAGATGCGCGTCAAAGACGAGTAGCAGCCAATGGTGGCGTCGGTGCCGGACATGTCGTTATCAATGGAGCCGACCAGACCGACAATGTTGAGGACCGTGTAAGGCGCAATCTGCTCCTGGGTCAATTCACCTGCTGCGACGAGATCTGACAGCAAGCCGGGCCATTCCGCACGGAAAACGTCGGCACCGGTCAAGCTACCATCACCACCGCAGACCACCAGCGCGTCGATGCCGCGCAGAATCATGTTCTTTGCGGCCCGCAAGCGACCAGCACGCTCTCGGAAAGCCATGCATCTAGCGGAGCCGATCAATGTACCACCGCGGGACAACCAGCCACGAACATCCTCCCAGTGCAACTGACGGATCATGTTGCCGCCGTTGACCAGACCCTCGTATCCTTCGAAAACAGCGTAGGCCTCACAATCGCAGTGAATGGCCATGCGGACCACGGCCCGCACGGCACCGTTCATACCGGGGGCATCACCTCCGGAGGTGAGTACACCGATGCGGCGCTTCTTGGGTGGTTGGACGGGGATTTTGGCGGGTTCCATGGCGAAGTGGGAATAGGTCGACCTGAGAAGGTCGAACACAAAACCAATGGAAAAATAATTGAGGGGTTGATTGAAGAAATGAATTCAATCGTGGAAGGGAGAAAATTATTAACTGATACGCGCCGGCAAAGACTAATTAATGGAGTGGAGGGGTTGCGCCCAAATCCGGTGAGACAAAGCAGAAGTGGGGGAATGTCGTCACTGACACGGATGATATCAATGAGTAACGTTAAACCGGCTAGTGTAGATATCGTTTCAGCTGGAACATTGCAAAACAAGGAAAATTGGAGAAATGAGAAAAATCAGAGACGAGAAAGCATTCGCTTCTACTCTGATTTTCAATCAGGTTCATCGCTTTAACGCGACTGCGACGTGCAAATCGTGCAATCATCGCGGCAGAAAATGCATGATTCGTGGGTCACCGACTCACCGCCTGTAGCTCTGTCTTGGGCTTAGTGCGGGGCACGGGCTCTGGTTTCTTGTCACGTGGCACTGTCTTACTTGGGATGTTAAGGCTTCACTCTAGGGCAGATTCTCAATTGCAATTGCTGTTTCCCCATTCCAAGGTTTTCATATATGAGCTCAATCATACTCTTGAGCTCTGTATCATTCACAATAATATCATATACAATGTCTCTCAACGAGTAGTGTATCCGCCATTCGCAAAAATGGTCTGGCCAGTGATCCATGTGCCTTCCGTGCACAAGAACCGAATCAACGGGGCAATGTCCTGCACCATGGTCAATCGGTTACCCATGCCGTTGGCCTTGTGATATTCAACTGCTTCGGGGGACTCTTGTGGGTAGAAGAAAGCTGTGGCAAATCAGCAATGAAACTCAGTCCAGATCACCAAGCGTCACCTACGGGTATCCATCGGCCCCGGAGCCACATTGTTCACGCTGACCTGTCGTGCCTGCAGCTCCTTGCACACACCCCGAGTGAAATGCTCGACAGGTGCCTTTGATCCAGCGTAGGAAGTGTAATACCCGGTAAAGGCACCCAACAGGGCGGTCACGACGGAGATGATCTTGCCGCCGTCGGAGACATGGATGGCAGCAGCCTTGAGAATGAAAAATGCTGCTTTTGAATTGATACTGGAATGGAGTGCCATCAATCAAAACAGCCCTGAGATGTTAGGAGCCTATCGTTGATGACTTACGCAAACATCGAGTCATACTCCTCCTCCGAGATCTCCGTGATGGGCTTCTTCAGCACCTTGCCCACCGTGTTGATCACGATATCGATCTTGCCAAAGTCCTTGAGCGCCGATTGGAACAGTGTGTCCACAGCACTAGCGGTGGTCAGATCAGCCTGGTAAAAGGCGACCTTCAAAGCCGGGAATTTTTGATTTAGCTCGGCTTCCAGCTCGGTAGCATTAGCCTTGCTGCTGGCAGAGTTGTAATGAAGAGCGAGGTTAGCCCCCTGTCCCGCAAGCTCCTTGGCTGTCTCGGCTCCGAGGTTTTTCACACCACCAGCAATCAGGGCAACTTTGCCTGTCAATGACATGGTTGGGGATGGAAATGGTGACTGTGCAGTAAATGGTGGTATAAATTGAGTGCAGACTACAAGCTTTACGGGAACGTAGGAGGGGCCATGAAGGCTCTTTAAATCACCCCTCTTATAAGCACCACACTGCGGATGAGCTGAATTACAGGGTCAATGTATCTATTACATTACCCGTACATTGCTCGGGGCTTCTGTAATTGGACAATCTATCTGGCAGTGGACCAGATCGTCTCGCCGAAAACAAAGAAGATAAGCAGCTCCTCCCTAAAGGGTACTGAGCGGAGAGAGATCTGCCTCGGAGATCTCGGAGCAATCTGAATCTAAGCAGCTCGTGCTGTGAGGTAACCAATCACTTCGCTCTCTTCCGTAAGGAGGGGGAGCGGATCAAGCGGAGCCAGCTGAGTGGAACGGCGGATCAATCGCCTGCGTCATGATAGAACAGATGACAACGAATCATAGGGAAAGGCCAACAGCCAGTCTGCAGAATTTGTTACCTGCCTGAGTGTCATTGAGCGACTTTGTATTTGGAGTGATACATTCAAATTATGCCTAATACAACGCATGGGGCGGGGCTACCGAATATGGCTGAATTAGAATGGCCCCCCATGTGCAAGAGACTCCCAACTTGGTATGCATATTATCTTCTGCAAAAAGAAGACAGCAAAGCTTGGACTGTGTACTGTCTAGCTCCCAGATACAACATTTTGGAAGTACTTGGTTTTTTTTTTTTTTCAAAAAGCATGGACTCGCGGGGAATCGAACCCCGGACCACTCCCATGCTAAGGGAGTATTATACCACTAAACCACAAGCCCATTTTATGGAATTAGGTCCAATTCCATTGCATTATACCCTTAAAATATATTATCTTGATGCTTGATGCTTTACACCGGAGAGGGATCGTTAACCCACCAGCCAGAAGGATTTGAGCTTCATATCCAGGCGATTTCTTTATAACCTTGGGGGAAGTCATTCTCACAAGCTGAATCCTTAATTTCCAGCTTCGTTTGGCCTGAATGGCTGCCAGGGTAATTATCTGTAATTTCGGGTCCTTCACACGAAGTCTACGATGGGCATGCGACCACAATTATATATAGGTAGTAGTGGCATCAATCAACCAGCAACTTCTAACGTTGGGGCTGACCACACCCACACAAGGATACCCCTCCCTTACCTACCCAAGCCAACTTGAAATTCGATGTAAAGGGACCACCCTGGGCCATTAAACATGTCCACATACGCCTCAAAAGCCCACCGAGCTGACTGAACGGGCACTGGGGTCTGCAGGTGGAGTTTGATTGCCCAGGTGTAGCGCTCAAAACATAGCCCCCGCCAAGCCTACCCTGATGTAGTAAGTCAAGGGGCCTTGTGGGGATAATGACCGGACCCCAGATCGTATCTGCGGAATTTGAAGTTGTATTCAACAATTCAGGAAATCCTTGAACGGAATAGGGGACCCCAGATCCCGAACGTTGATCACCTCGTGTTTACGGCCCCTGCAACTAAGATAAGCCCCGACGGTGATTAAATACCCCCACAGTTCGGGACTGCAAGGTGAAACGGCCCCTGTAGTTCCAGTCGAGGCCATGTGCTCGTTCGCCGCACATGAATTAGACTCCTATAGCGCCGCTATAGCGCCGACCACACTCAGCCACGCCGCCTAGCGTTCCAAGGTTTACCTTTTTGTTACTTGGCCGCCTGATTTCCTTTTTCTTTGAAGTTCTCCCTTTCAACATTTTAAACCTATTTTTCTCGGTCCCTACTCCCCCTTTGTTTTTTGGCTTTCGATATCTAAGATTGATTGCGTGACGTCGACAATCGCATCGAGAACGGACCCACTAAACAAGGGATCGTTACCTAGCGCCCGTGAGCACGCGCAGGCACGACACAGTTGACGTGGAATCCCTCACCTCCCTTGGGCTGTATGTGTGGTGTTCTATATAGTTATTAGAAACTCACTCGGCTGTGTCAGTCTGCAAATTGCCCGCAATGGGTGCCCCAGCTCTTCTCGCGCGTATCTCAAAGCTACTGGTACTCTCTTACGTTCTTGACTGGGTGTTTATTATGTGCGCAAAATGTTCCGAATGCCCTCAAGTAACTTTAGGCGTTTCCATCTAACAGAAAATCCAGCGCCGTGGCATTATTTGGATATGCATTTTATAAGCAAACGCCAAACCAGCACCCCTTCTCGTTATCTGATCCAGGCATTTCATATCCCTACACAGAGCACGAGACTGTTACAACCTCGACCCTTATCCTCGTCTCAGTTCTTGCCCCTGCTGCCATCGTCCTAATTGGCGCCCTGGCAATTGTTCCCGGAACCGCTGCCCCCGCTGACACCAAACCACCCAAGTCTCATACTCTGCGTCGCAAACTATGGGAGTGGAATGCCGGATGGATGGGACTGGGGGTAGCATTGGCTGGTGTATGGATGTCTACCCAGGGACTTAAAGTTTTGATCGGAAAACCGCGCCCTGATTTGCTAGCGCGTTGCAATCCAAACCTCGACGATATTGCGACCTACGCAGTTGGTGGACTTGGCGAGAAATTATCAGGTGCCGCTACCCTCGTGTCATACAAAATTTGTCAAGATCAATCTTCCCTCGTGACAATTGACGGGTTTTCAAGCTTTCCGAGTGGTCATTCATCCTGTAGGTTGCGACTTCAAACCCACAAGTGGAGTACAATCACTGATGTTCTATTCCTTCAGTTTCTTTCTCCGGACTCGGCTATCTAACATTGTGGCTGTGCGCCAAATTCTCTGTTGGATTTCCCTACCTTCCATCCTATCCCGTCGAAGGAGATAACCATAAAGATGAACAAACCTCAGTTCGCACGCGCGCCGCGGCGCCTCCTGTTCCGCTGATGGTCATCACTTTCGTCCCTACCGCCACTGCATTTTTCATCGCCGCATCTCGGTGGTTCAACTACCGACATCATGGATTCGACATTATATTTGGATCTCTCATGGGGATGGCTTTTGCCTGGATCGGTTTCAACATGTATCATCTCCCTATTCGGCGAGGGGCAGGCTGGGCTTGGGGACCGCGAGCTCGTCGGCGAGCCTTCATTCGTGGCATAGGCTTTCCAAGCTCCCTTGGCATCGATAGCTGGGCGTATAAACGCAGCGACCCCACCAATGAACAGTCCGAGATAGACATCGAAAATGGCAATGGCAACATCAATGGTCACGGCCACTCCAATGGTCATACTAACGAGAATGAGTCCTTGCCCATGCAGGCATGGCCAATGAGATCACCCGTGTCCCCTATGTCTGAAAGGCCTCAAGTGGTATGAATGGTGTGAGATATTGATAAGGTGTATATTGTTTTGACAAAAATGCTGAGGGCTGCCCTTAGCTTGCATATAATGATGAGATGTATGATTGGTATATAATATGATCAGAAATCACGCATTCTTCATCCGAGTTTGTCAAATACTCGATTTTCTTTCCAAGGGTCCTACCAGACTACAGTGAAAACGAGTCAAAATTGCACCCAGACCACTTCCCGACATCAAACTCCGTTTCTTCGGGTTTCCAAGGTACAACATATCCCCGTTGGTTACTCACATCCTTGATTCACCTCACCTTGAACTGCGTTGTGTAGTGTAAATGGCCAAATACCCAAACTTTAATATCCTGGCATTCCTCCAACAAGAGATCCGCCCCAAAGGCAAAAATTTCAAAGATTATTTATACATGCATGTTGGGGACTTGAGGTACGCTGGAGAGACGGTGCGTGATGCGTTACGACGACGATAGATCTGGATCTTTTCGGTCATGATTTTGTTATCTATGCGGGTTTCTTGTACTTGGTTCCGTAACCAGATTAGATCGGATTAAGAGCCGCATTATGTTCATCGATTTCCCAGCTCTCGACTTTAGGAAACCTAGAAGTTTATAATGTATAATGTCCCCTACTTCTGATTGGATGTTAGATCCGTATAGCTAAGAATCATCACATTGGTAAGCGGAATATTGTATCGTTGTTGATGGAGGAGGACCAGCCGTCCGTTTAGACACGGTTCTTGCTCGAGTTGTCTAGCATTCTCAAGCCCCGAGCCTAAGGTGTCTCCATAGAATCCATGATTGCCAGCACAAGGAGTACTGTCTCGAGATTTGTCGTTTGTTTCTGTAGGAAAGCAAGATGTGCACTGTAATCTTGTAAGCGCCCAATGTCGCCTGCTAGTATGTGTTTGGACTAAGTGGGGACTTCAAATGAGGTGTATTGCTAGCTTGTTTCAAGGTGGAGGCCCGATTTAACCTGTAATGATGTCTGTCATGATGTCGGTGGGCTCTTGAGAAACGACCGGATGGTCTGCAACATCGTGACTAGCAAAAGATGAGGAGAAATAATGTTGGTCAAATCTACACAGTGTCAGGGGACAAGTGAGTCAGGTTATCTGACCCTCTAAGCCTTCTCAATTCACAGCCCTGGACTACACTTTGCACCAGATGAAGTCTCGGCAGCTTTGAATTTGTCTCTCATTTTCTCTTGGTCTCGGGGTTCGGGCCCTAAACCCGTAAATCCGTTCTCCGAAGTAGGTGAGATTAATAATGCTCTATCACCGACATTGTGTTTCTGAGCCTTGTCCCAGTATTTGCGTCGGTGTCTGTTCAATTTAGCAATCTTATCAGAGATTGAGCTAGGATAGCTCATTGGCCCAGACGTAATGTGGGTCAACATGAGCTGGCGAACTTGGCCCGGGGTTAAGCGGAGTTAAGGCGATTACGTAGCTTCTGAAGAAAATGTAATCCCAGTTAACTTCCGAGGTATTTTCTGGCATCGTTTGCTTCTTGACGTTCAATATCAGTTTTTGATTGACCTTCTCTCTTCCAATATTCCCACCCCCCGAATAGTTTAACCCACTTACCAAGTTATCTGAAGTCCAATTTGCAGTATGGCTTCGTATTTGATCACCGGTGCATCTCGTGGTCTTGGCCTGGCATTGGTCTCCCGATTGATTACCTTACCAGCAACAGAAGTGGGAAAGATAATTGCCACTGCACGCTCCGATAATTCACCCAAGTTAAAGGAGATTGTGAATGCTTCGCCAGGTCGAGTTGAACTAGTCAGGTTAGACGTGACCGACCGGAAAAGTGCACTGGAAGCTGCCAGTGAGGTGGAAAGCAAGCTGCAAGGCAGATGCCTTGACTATCTTATCAACAATGCCGGGCTGATGGATTACTCGCCGACTGGGGTTGAGGGAATGTGAGAAATCTGTCTCATAAGCCAATGGACAATGGCTGACCGGATTGCCATAGGGACAACCTCAATGAAATCTTCCATACGAATGTGACTTCTGTGCATACCGTGACACAGGCATTCTTGCCTCTTTTACGCCAAGGGGACAAGAAGACGATAGTCAACATGTGAGTGATGTTTCATGTGCCGACAATATCAAAGACTTATATTAGCAGATCGAGTACCGTTGGAACCTTTGCCAAAGCGGAAGATTTTCGCGTTACACCGACTCCTGCCTATAAGGTGTCCAAAGCTGCACTGAACATGTTAACTGTCCAATATGCCCAGCAGTATGAAACAGAAGGTTTCACTGTCCTAGCTGTCAGCCCCGGTGTAAGTTGTAGAAAGACACTTCATTTAGTGATGCATTTTCAACCCCAGCTAACTTTAATAAGTGGTTGCGCACCGATCTCGGCTCATCTCGGGCGGATTTGCCCGTTGAAGTGGGAGCTGAACAAGTCGTGGATATCGTGCAAAAGAGCGGACCATCTCAAAGCGGGAAGCTAATTAATATACATGTTCCGGGTTGGGAGAATGCGCCAGGACCCAACCAGTATCCTGGTGGAGAGGCCGCGTGGTAGGTAATTTGAAAATAGGTCCACGGATGTACTACATACTACGGATTATCGACCTTGGAGACGAACAGTTGCTTATGGAAGATCTCATCAAAATTCCCTGAAATAAAGATAAAGTCTCGATACACCGATTGATTACCTACTGCCGTTCTGAATAGAAACGTGACTAAATCATCATTTATCTAAAGCGCGATTAGAAATCGATCGTATAAAGTTTAGGTAAGACTTACGTCGCATCGCACGAGTGGCTGCCCTCCTGCTTAGGATCTTTGCATCCATTAGGGCAGGCCTTGGGGTGACCAACGATGCCAGGGTTCTTGCAATGGAACAGGACATTCTCCAAGGGCTGATCTGCAACATCGGTTCCGTTGATAACGTCTTTCAGATCCGCCTCGGTGAAGCCTACAGAATTAGTAAAAGGCGGATGCTACGAATAGGGATTGGCTTACCCTTGTCCTTGATGAGAACATCGGAGCAGTAATCGAAGCTAGGAACGCATGTCTTGTCAGCCAGGCCAGTGGAGACCAAGGCAAAGACAGCGAGAAGAACAGACGAGAATTTCATCTTGAATTAGGTAAAAGATTATACAGGGATAACGGAAGCATTTCAGGGTGCGGGAAGAGCAGCTTTATAGCTAGAGTCCAGAATATGAAGGAAAAAAAACAAGTCTTGCATTCCTATAGTCGCTAAAGCTTGCCTCGCACGTTCCTGGTGGAATGCAAACCGGTATGTGGTTACGACATAGTGCATACCACACCATGGCATTAAAACCTCAAGCCAAAGCCAAAGATTTTGAAGTTCCTAATTTTAGAGAAGTGAAAGATGAAATCACGCATGTGAGCACATAAGGGCAGAATTAAGAGATGAGGTGAAGTGTATGCATGTTTGTGTTAGGTCAGTACTACCCCTGTCATCCCCTCTTTCCTGCCAACGTTCTTTTTAGCATCTTTCCCATTCAAATTTGATAATGTTCAATCTTGCAAAACCCCAGATCAGTTCAAATAGTCCGCCCTCACCACCACCCTTGGCGAGATCCTGGGCTCGAAAATCTCCATGTCTTAAAACTCAGAACAGCCCCTCCGAGCCACTTCTTTCAAGCACCAAACCCACCTGTGGACATACATGAGGTACCCACTGGATCATCCTTCTGCTACGGCACTTTGACCGACCCCTGCATGGTTCGTGGGATTCCAGAACTGGACACAGAGCCCAAGCTACGCCCGGGACGCATATTGGGCTATGAGTGCAAGTTATGGGGGCAATACCCCGCACTAGTGGAAGCTTCAGACTCCGCTGCCGAGGGCACAGTCTATAATGTCGAAACCATTGAACACGGGCTGAAGCTTGCGATATACGAAACAAACAACTACCGCGCTGGTCATTGTGTATTCACTATACTGATGGAAAGGAGCCAACAGACGAGTTCGGGTGAACATTCATATTCCAAGGAAATAAGAAAGATTTGAGCGAGGGGGTTTTTGACCTGAGGATCTGATTGAAAAGAATGGGAAGACTGGAGGACATAATGTATCTGGACCTGCCTAATCAGGCTCAATGGAGAAAGTCCGTTATCGTGATAAGATAGCGAACCCCGCACGACCTTTATATCCGCGCGACTGTTGTTTTGCATTACTTTTTGGTTTTTACTCACAACTTCACGATGGAGCCTAATAAAGACCTTGGTATGTCTCCAGGTCCCGTGCCCAACCCAATTCTCGTCCGATGTACTGATATAACATCCATGCATAGTTGCAAAACTGGTGATGGCCGATCCAGGCTTACCCCGACCGAACCCAACCCAGTCCTACTGGCAGCATGTCCCTCATGAATTAGCAAACACCCAGTCCTCGAGCCTTCCTACCGAACGAGACTTCGCTATTATTGGGTCTGGAATCACCGGACTTGCCGTCGCCAAGTCTCTGCTAGAGCAACACCCAGCAGCAACAGTGACTGTGTTAGAAGCTCGAACCCTCTGCTCCGGCGCGACAGGGCGCAATGGAGGCCAGATGGCCGCCAACGTGGGTGAAGAATATATGCATCTTGCCGAAATCCATGGACCGGAGATGGCGGGAAAGATTGTATCATTTACGTTTCAAAATTTGCAGAGGATGCAAGAGTTGATCAAGGAATATGATGCTGTGGAGGCAAGCGAGATGCAGCAACTCCAGAAGCTGCGAGCCTTCTTGACTGAAGACACTTTTCGAGCTTTCAAGTTGAGCATTGCGCGCTTGGAATCAGATCACCCTTCCTGGAAAGGCCTGTACACAATTCTTGACAAGGAAACTCTAATAAAGGTTCGTTGTCACAACATTACACTGATATGATTGATCTGACTTTCCCCTCAGAAGTATGGAATCCACGGGGCTGAAGGAGGAGCATTGCTTCCAGCCGGGACCGTATGGCCCTATCGCCTAGTGACGAAAGTGTTCGCAGCTTTGATGAAGAAGTACCCAAATCGATTAACCATCGAGACGACTACGCCCGTCCAGGCAGTTGAGCACGAATCCAACTTCGTCACACCAGTAACATCCGTGTTTCCGTATATTGTCAGGACCCCTCGTGGCCCCCTCCGAGCCGGAAATGTAGTTTATTGCACCAATGGCTATACGGGACATCTCATCCCCAAGCTACGCGGCCGCGTTCACCCCTTCAAAGGCACAATGACGGTTCAAGACCCCGGAAACGAAATGCCAAATCAAGGAAAATCCTTCTCGTGGGGATTCCACTACCCAATCACATACGATCCCGCAACCAAAGAGTCCGGCCATGGGTTGTATTATCTGGGACAGAGTGCGAAGACCGGTTATTTCTATCTCGGAGGCGAGAATGCTCGGATAGAGCACGTTGTCTCAGCTGATGATAGTTTTGTGGATAAAAATTCTGTAATCCATCTGCAGTCTGTTCTCCCACGGTTCTTTGGCAAAAGCGGCACGCCACCTTGGAAGGTTGTTAGCTCTTGGAGCGGGATTATGGGATTTTCATCTGATGGGCTGCCTCTGGTTGGACAACTCCCAACATCACTGACCGGTCGCAATGGCGAGGGAGAGTGGATTGCTGCCGCTTTCAATGGTTATGGAATGGCTAATTGTTTGATGAGTGGCGAGGCACTGGTGTCTGTGATACTTGGAAATGGCACTGGTGACTGGCTTCCAGACGCGTATGGACTCAGTGAGAAGCGATTGCGAGATATTCTTACCGCACCTGAGTCGATTAAGGCCCTGACCTCTAAGTTATGAGTAGTTAATGTACAGACACTGAGTTCCTTGCCTGACAGTTGCGATGATAATTAGTGGCCACTTCATACAATAACACAGATGTATCCCCATTCGGTCCTCAATGCAGGAGCCTTGCCAGCCTAGGTTTACTAAAAGCCTTTGATTGAGCAACTGATCTAATCTTCATTCAACTTTATGCAAGGGTATCTATCTCCTTTCCGGCGCCTTTTCAATGCTTTAAACACCAGAGAAAATTTTTTTCTTGGGTGGCGCCCCACCCGTGATGAGGCGCGCCCACCTTCATTTTATGCTTCCTCTGTCCCATGAAGCTTTCGATAAGCATTCATAGGAATGCAAAAAAGATGGACTCGCGGGGAATCGAACCCCGGACCACTCCCATGCTAAGGGAGTATTATACCACTAAACCACAAGCCCATGTGACATGACGAGTGGGACTAAAGGTGGTTCAGGACGGCTGGTGGGTGGGCTCGGCCCGCTCACACTCGGCTTCCGGGCCGGTTCAGTGCATGCGTTCGGCATTGACAAATTCCAGCATCGAGGGGTTTTTGTCAGGACTGCCGGTGGAAGAGGATGGATTCCAGGTACGGGTCTCAGTGCGGTGAGACCGCAGTTCGTGGATACCACGCCCAACGCCATCAATACTGCGCACAAGATAAGTGGAGAGAGAAAGCTCATGGCGGGAGAGGACCACTTTCATCTTCCTATGAGTCTCAGGACTACTTCCAGACTGTAGCAATTCACCTAGGTGAGGGTATATTGCATCCCATGTCTTGGAAGTACCGTCGGAACTGTTCTTTGGCACTGGTCGCTCATGGGACGAGATACTGGAGACCACATCTAACAGTAAGATGTGGGTGACGGCAGCCTCGACCTCATCCCTCAATGCAAGTTGACCCGGAGACTTGACGTCGGAGAAAGTAGGAAAGTTGAGGCTCACATCGTAATGTGTGCTAAATGGTGGCGCAGATAGATTTGTTCGAATTTTGACACTGAAGAAGCTATCAGGCGTAGAGAGGTTACCTCGAAGCACTGACTCAATTGGCATGAGGAACTTTTGAACGAGTGCCTCAAGTGGAGTCGCCGAGGATAATGAAGGGGGAGGCGGCCCGTTTGTGAATGTTTTGGTAGTCAATTCAGGGATGTCCAAACCAGATGATCTTAGGACACCATAGATGTCGCGAAGGAATGATTCCAGTTGGCGGAGTTGCGCCAGATGCTGGAAATAAGCCAGGGCGGGACGAAGCAGGTGGTATTCCGGTGTAGTCCGCTTCTTTGAAGTCAATGGTGGCGGCACTTGCGTGCGACGGCGCAGATTTTGGCGATGAGCAAAGGCGAGCAGGATGCGCATCGAATGTGCTAAGCCGTCCGCAAGAATCTTGTCGGTCGCCGTAGAATCCTCGTCGGCATCAAGAGTCTTGTCATCGGCATCCACCAAATCCAATAGGATTTCGTGATCCTCAGAAGCGGGGACTTGAATGAGATTCTGACGAGTCGTCACACCGGAGCTTGCCATAGATCGGGCTTCTCGAACCAATTCGTGGAACAATTCCTCTTCAAAGACGGAGTCCCGCGCCTGGAGGATGCGATGCTCGATGGACTCAGCATCGTTGGAAGTAGAAGAGCATGGTCTTGTGCTACTGGAGATGTGAGAGCCTTGCTTCACACGCACCCGGACAAAGCGAGCTCCAGCAGGAATCAGTCCTTTGTCGAGGACTAAGCTTCCATCCTCAGATCGCCGTAATGAAGCAAGGCCACGGTCGCGAAACACCGGTGTAGCTTCAATGAATCCATACTGCACCCCGAGTGCCTGCCTCTCGCGTGGCAACCTGCAGACCTTCCAACCTTTGTCCTTGACCGCCAATACTTCATTCCAGTACCGAGTTTCCGATGCGACTTCCGTCTCCAGTCGAGCGGCCGCCTTCAACAGCTTGCTGGATGCCGAGTTAAAGTTCTGAATTCTCCAGCCCCTGGAAACAGAAGAAATATCCTTCGTCACTGATTCGGATTTCGGAGGGGGGTTGACTACATCCGCATTCAAAGAACCGAGGGGCGCGATCTGTTTCAGGTATGGCGACATGGAGGTTTCGGCTTGGCGCGGGGCATTTTTCGATAGGAGGAGGGAGATGAAATCGAGGGCGAACATGGCTTCCATGTGGGATGCTCTAATATGCCTGTATTAGCTTCCATTCGGCCCAGTAATCCATATGGTCCACCAACACTGCGAACTGAGTGATATCGGCCCGCTTCTTGTAAAGTTGTTCGAGGCGCTCTGTGGTGTCGACATCGCCATCCTCTTGATCGCCATCTTCTGATTCCTGTGTATTATCGCGATCCTTCTCCTCAGCAATCTTGGTTCGGAGGATTTCTTCGTTGACATCTCGAAATGAACCCCAGTGGCTGTTGATTTGAGAGATTTCGACTGGCAGGGTATCAGGGCGGTCCTGCTTCTCCAGGATGGGACGAAGGGGGAGAGTGAATGAGTCGGACATAATGAAGTGAGTGCCACCCCCACTGCACTCAGATGCGACAATGAGATGGTTGAGGACTGAAGTGGGGACGTGAGCTACAGCTATAATCGACACTTTATCTCCGGGGGAGGACATCACGTGATGGACACAAGCTATGATGGATTTCCATCTTGGAGATTGAAAGTTGTTAGAAGTTGTAAATCCATTTAAGAAGATTAGATCTATATATGGGTACCGAGTTCCTTATCTCGATAGGCCAAGGTCTAGCGTTTTTGTTCAGTAGCTCCAGTCACGTTCCATTCACATGTGCATTGCATTATATACTTCAGAGCACCACATCTGAATCTCAATCCAAATTTTGTCGAGTCTTGACAAAATCCACCAGATCAAAGAAGCTCTTCTTGTAATGTCGCCTCTGCGTGGTCCTATTCACCACCTGCATGCCAAACTGCTGCGAATAGTCCCCAAACTCCCAATTGTCAGCGAAACTCCAAGCCAAGGCACCAATGACTTCAACCCCATCTTCATAGATCGATTTCAATACCTCGGACATAAAGGAGAGATAGTATTGGCTGCGAGGAGAGTCAAACAGTTGATCTGGTAGGTCTTTGGTGGCCTCTCCGTACACAGGGAAACCGAATTCAGATACTATGACGGGGTGTTTCCATTTATTGTAGATATCGAAAAGGAACTCTCGGAGACTAGATTAGTTAGCGTAAAATCTTGGAGCTGGTGGAGTGCAACATACTAGGTAGGTGTGATGTACACATAGGACTCCGACCGATATCCAATGTTCCATCCGTAGATGTTTGTGGTTTCTTGGTTGACACAATATGGGAACAGCCAATTGGAGCTAGAGGGATTGGAAGCACATGCATCAATTCCTTCATCGGCAGGAGATACCACTGTAGCGGTGTACGCGTCAATGCCGAAGAAGTCGGCTGTCTTGTTTATATACGTCAGCTCCGTGTTATTGAGTGGCCTGGCGCCTGGGAGAGTCTTCAACACAGAATCCGGATATTGTTTTCCAAGAAAGATAGGATCAGCGAAGAATCCAAGTTGCATTTCCTGGAATCGATTGGCGGCTTGAACATGGCTGGCATTTTTTGGATCCTTGGGCACGCCAAAGTTATCATTGAACTTCAGACCCATTTTACCGGTGCCTTTAAGTTCGTCGTGGTAAAAATGATAGACTTGGGAGTGGGCATGAACAACATTGTCAACACCCTGGAAATTGAACGCATAGAGGAGTGGCTCGTTGAAGGTGACCCAGATTGGGACTCGATCCGCAAAATGGGTTAGAAGGACCTTGCCATAATTCACGAAACTATGATTATCAGCAACGTTGCCAAAGTGCCAAGGTTGTTGACTTACGCATCGACAAATGTTTCATTTTGATAGCCAGCATTGTTATACCCGATGTCCGGATGTCTCGCTATGTGAGGTCAATAACGAAAACAGGAAGGCACCAGGAGCCAAGAAGAACATACTTATGTTATCGCTGGCGACAAACATCAATGGACTGTCAAAGTGGAGCATTGTCACCACGGGCTGCATCCCCGCATCGAGAACAGTTTTGATCACATCATTGTAATGATCAATGGCTTGCTGATTGACAGGAGTGCCGGGCAAGACAAAGGGCAAAATCCGTGTCCATGGAATGGTGAAACTATAGTATTCCACGCCCATGGCCGCCATTCTTTGGATGTCCTGCTTGTACAGGAAATAGTTCTCATTGGTGACGTAGTCTCTTGGCTTATCACCCGTAATGAGCTTCTCGAGTAGCGAAGGAGAACGGCCATCGAGAGCGATCGCACCCTCAATTTGGGCAGCACTGCCTGCCACGCCAAAGACAAAATCGTCTGGAAAGTCATAGCAATCAGTGGGGCCAAAGTAGTCAGTTGGTGGGAGAACAAGCTCGCTGGTCGGAACCGGAGTAGGGTGAACTGTAGTAGAAAGAAGACCCGTTGTGGTCTGCAGGTCATTAGCCAGGGCGCACTTATGATTAGTTCCTGATTTGACGAACATAATTCTGGAGATCAGCTTGTAACCACATTGATGACCATGCTGCTTGTCCGTAGGGATCGGCGGTATCGGTGGCGCTAATTTCGGTCTGCCCAGGAAGCCAACTTCCCCATGTTGACGTGGAAAGGCTTGTCTTCAGCAATTTGGCTGCTTTGGAATAGGCAGGAGCGAAGGTTTTTGTAGTCGTTGGTGAGGGGATTGATGTTGCATATCTCCCTGGATTTAGCAAGGGCTAAGTTGAAGAGAGAAGGGAACCTACCTGATGGTCTCCTTGAGGGTGTATGAGAAAGGCTGGAAGTGGAAACTTGGCGAAGCAAGCGTGCCAGTGCATTGAGGCCGAGCAGAGGTACCAGTTTTGGTGGTATACACCTCTTGTGCCTCTGCCGCTACTGCGAGGGCAGCGACACAGATGAGGGGGGATAGCATGTCTGCTATATGAATGATAATCCTTAGAAGTGGCTAGAAGAAAGACAGCGGGAAGGAATGTTAAGTACTCAGGAACCCGATCTATGTCCACTACGCAATTCGGATAATTATCGGTAGAAGTGTGATAGAGTTTTAGCCAAGGGGTGAAGCTAAATTGATTGGCGCGGATCAATCAGGGCCTTCGAACTGCCAAACAGGGTCGATCTGCAATTGGAAGTGTTGAAACCGGAATGAGCATATGGTTGCAATGTCTGGTGGTAGAGGAAGTCTCCACTCTTGTCCCCATATTTCCCCGCATTAACCAAGCCGAGGGTGAACCTCCCATTAAGTACTTGAAATGATAAACTATCAACCTCAATGCCTTTGTAAGTGTGACAACTAATGCCTGAATGAAACTAAGAGCTGACAGATCTCAATTCCTTATACACAGTACGGCATCAATCCCCGAATCATATCATAGCCTATTCCTCCCAATTAAAGTTAACAACAATGCGCCCCGCAACTTCCCCCCGGTTTAGTTTATCCACAGCCTCAGGAAGCCGATTAATTGGATAAACCTCACTGATCTGCCGTAGCATGCCTCTTTTCGCAAAGTCCAACGCACAAGCAGTGTCCCGACGGCTTCCTACTAACGTGCCCTTGATACTCAGGTTCTTCAGAATGTACTCCATAGGATCAGCCCCAAGAACCATCGTTCCAGCTGCAGGGATCCCAATGCACATAACAATGGCCCCGATTCGACCCCCAATATACGACACAGCATTCTTGTATGCCGCCGGAGCAGTGACGAAAACACCATGGACACCAACACCATCGGCCACTTGGATCACCGCTGCCACGGGATTACCTGCTTCCTTGAAATCCACGAATGCCTCTGCTCCCATCCTCAAGGCTAACTCGCGTTTTTCATCACCTGTGTCTACAACGATAGGTCGCATGCCCATCGCTTTGGCCAATTGAACACCCTGTATACCCACCCCACCACCTCCACCAGGAAAGACCACCCACGAGCCAGCTGGAAGGTGAGATTCCACCAGTGATTGATGCATGGTACTTGCGCTACACATTATAGGTGCGGCAACTTCATCTGGGACCCCATCTGGGATCGGAGATGCGTATCGTGCCGGAGAGGTGATATACTGTTGATATGTTCCTGAAACCGACGTGATCAATTTCCACAATGCATATGGAGGTGCTCCCTCGAACAAACCTACCTGCAGTCATAAGGCCTGAATGGATACTTTTCTTGCAATAAGTCTCTTTACCACCCCAGCACAAATCACACCCATGGCACGTATCCACCAGGGGCTTGACGCCGACCCTATCTCCAAGTTTGAAGTTCCTCACATTGGCTCCAACCTTGACAACTATACCGGCACCCTCGTGACCAGGGGATCTGACACCATAATGTGACATTGGCGGGAAACCAATATCCCCCTTCATAAAATGAATATCCGATGTGCAAAGTCCCGTGAAATTTAGACGAATAAGAACCTCGTCAGGGCCTATAAGGGGTTAGGAGTTGCAACAGCATCACGACAGCACTACTTTCCCTTGAAATCCTACCTGTCTCTGGAACTGGTACCATCTGTACCTCAACATGGAAATCTGGTCCCTCGTTCACCACGACACCTGCCTTGCAGTGTGTGGGGATCTCGAAATTAGGTACAATAGAACCCATGATTGTTGATATAAACGTAAACTGTGCAAAGATAAATTGCTTGAGTAGCTACATGCGAATTGGTGCATATGAGGGAATTAATAAGATGATAAGGGTACTCGAGGGAGCATAATTACCGGAAAAGCTCCGAGGTAGTTCTAATATCAGTCCCGAAAGGATGCTGACCCCTCTTTAAGCTGTCCTTCTGACTATTCCTCTCAGTCTTTATTTGTCCTCAGCAATGTTCCCCTCTTTCTGGTGGAGCAGATGTGGGGAAGTGAAGTCTCCGTATATATCCGTTTTATACGCCTCGGCAATATGGTAGCAATCAATTTAACGGAGTCCAGCCTTGAATGTGAAATCTTGAAAAGAAAAAAGAATTTTATCATGAACATGCCCTGAAAATTGTTTTCTCGTAGACCATACATAACCCCACGGGTACCTAGTATAAAGCCACAAATTATTTCCTTTCATGGTGCAGTGGTGTAACACGGCTGAATACACATGAAGATCACACTCATTCTGTTGCTTTGCTGATGAATAGCACCACAAGAATCCATGCTAATTCCAACTTGCATTTATCCGTATCTGACGTTCTTGGATCCTTCCGCAAACCAGTCATCATGAGCTAATCTCTCCTCTGTCGTCGCGAAATTGACGATGGTGCTTTTGATCATAGAGTAAGCATGATAAGCTTCAATGCCATTCTCACTCCCAACACCACTTGCCGCCTTGACACCTCCCCAGGGACTGCTGGGATCATTCCGATGATGAGTATTCACCCACACGATTCCTGCTTCAATCCGTTCCGAGACTCTGAATGCCTGCGAGAGGTCCTCTGTCCAAACCCCTGCACCAAGGCCGAACTCGGTGTCATTTGCTAGTGCAACGGCTTCGTCTTCAGTATCAAATCCCACAACAACAATCACTGGACCAAATGCTTCTTGGCGCCATATTGGGGAGGTGACGATGGTATTTCCGGTTGAAGATGCGAGAATAGTTGGCTCATAGAAATATCCCTTTGAGAAATCAAATTCATCTAGTGGACTCTGACCGGTCATACGCTTAGCTCCCACAATGGCAACCGCAGACTCTGCCAAAGACGCATTCACTAGTCGTTCAACATTCTCCAGTTGCCTCTTGGATATCAGCGGCCCCATGCTTGACTCAGAATTTGTAGGAGCTCCCATGCGCCTTGTAATCCCCTCGACTTTGACTGAGAGCTTTTCGACCACCTGATCCATAATCTGGTTGGCCACAATGATCCTTGTGCTGGCAATGCACGTCTGGCCACTGGCCATATAGCTTCCAAAAGCGATTCCATTCACAGCAGTGTCGATCTGGGCCTGTTCAAACACTATCAAGGGTGCCTTGCCGCCCAACTCTGCTGTGTACTTGGACAAATTTCCACCAACGATCGACCCAATAGCCTTCCCAGCTGCAGTGCCCCCAGTAATATCGACATTTCGTACTAGGGGGTGTGAAACCAGAGCTTTCCCGGTAGTCACACCATAACCAGGTAAGACACTCAGCACGCCGGCCGGTATGCCCGCGCGATGAAGGATCTTCGCCAGAAGCAGTGATGTTAGGGGAGTCAATTCACTAGGCTTGAGAATAACGCTGTTTCCAGCCGCAAGGGCCGGGGCCAGCTTCTTGACTGCAATCAGGAGAGGATGATTGAACGGGGTGATCTGAACGACCACGCCTAAAGGCACGCGATCAACAAAGTTATGTAATTTCCCGGTTGTTGGAAGAACCGATCGCTCCTCGACACGAAGAAGAGAAGCATAATATTTGAACCATCTGACGAGGGACGGAACTTGCGCATTCATTTCACGGATCGCGCGACCTGTCTGCTTTACTTCAAGCGCGACGAGTTCTGGTAGGGATTCGGACAGTAGTGCGGAACATTTCTCAAGAACATCTGCGCGCTCATGCCGGCTTGCCCGGGACCAGATACCGGATTTGTATGCTGAATGAGCAGCTTGAACAGCGGTGTCGACATCTTTGACCGAGGCTGCGTGGCATCTGAGTGATGTTAGACTCGTACCCAGGAAAAGCAATTGATCAACCTACTGAGCAAAGTGTTCACCCGTAGCAGGATCCTCGATAAGAATTCTTGACTTGTCAGCTCGAATATGCTGAACTCAGTGAAGCATGCACTTACAAAGCTTCCTCTCCTGGTTGTTCTTGACCAGCGAGCCACAGGAGATAAGGACTTTCCATAATGTGTGGTGCGGATAAGGTAGGAGATAAGACTCTATTTCAGGTAGAAGAGATCTGCCAGTAATGATCCTGGGCTCCAGTAATATGATGCACAGACGATGAGTGAGTCGAATTTGGAGGGGATTCACGGTGATATTAAGAAGCGGGCAAGCGTCCGCTGCAGCCCCGCATTTAAGGCAATCTCCTGATTAGCTATCGACGCTGATAACAGCGTTAGAGTTACAGATAATGCTTACTTTATCACTTTATCTATGAGCATAGTGACCTAGATCGAGAATATTAGAATAGCTGATTCAACATGACAATTCCGGGTCTGGGCATGTTGGTTTAGTTCCGACTTCTAGATTAACATTTGCAAGGGATTTTAAAATCAAAAAGAAGTTACATCTCGGCGCCTCTTAAGGCAACGTTCACCAAAAACCGGGGAGACTTTAACTTCGGTTCGCCGATAGTGAACTAGTACAAGCCTAGAATCTGTATTGCCAAAAATGGCAAAGTAGATATTTGCTGGACCACGGATACTTGGCCGACCGTGATTACCGCAACCTGCACATATGTGATATCTAGTTTCTGTTAAAGATACTACCATAGATCATCAGTAAATCTACTGAAGCCTTGGCCTAAAAAAATCCATATCGCATACATTTACAAGATTTACCACACCAGATCAACCATTCAGGTAGACAATGAGCCTCTTAAAGAAGCTAGCAGTGTTGACTGCAGCGCTCTACGTGACCATTGCCCATGCAGAACCTCTCGTCTCAGGCCCAGGTGAACGAGCAGTGATTCCAGGATGGAGCATGCAATCTGCAACCTGGGCACAAACTGACATGTCTAGACTGTCTCAACCTGGTGTCAATGTATTTTCATGGTACCGAGTTGGAGGCCGCAGTACCGTGATGGCTGGCCTTCTTGAGAACGGTGTATACAATGAAACTGAACTATTTTTCTCGGATAACATGGCGAACTTGGCAGATCAAGCAATCTTCAAAGAACCATGGATCTACAGAGAGGAATTTAGTATCTATCCTTCCAACAATCAATACGTCTCCTTGAAAACGCATGGAATCACATCCAAGGCAGATATCTATGTGAATGGTGCACTGATCGCAACAAGTGACCAACAACAAGGTTCCTATGGAGGACACCAGTATGACTTGACCAACCACCTTCGCTCCGGGCTCAACTGTCTTCTGATTGTTGCCTATCCGACGAACTATCTTCGCGATTTCGCCGTAGGATTCCTCGACTGGAATCCTTATCCTGGCGACAATGGGACCGGCATCTGGCGTGATGTGGAGGTCATACAAACAGGCGCAGTCTCCATGTCCCCACTAAGAGTAGTCACCGATTTTACCAAGGCTGGATCTAACGATAATGTGAATGTTACGTTAAAAACAGAGCTTTCGAACCATGCGCCTCACACTGTTCAAGTAGAAGTGAACGGCACAATCATGGGACCCATCTACGCAGATAATGCTGCGATCTGGGGAACATTTGAATTGCAGCCCGGTGAGGAAAGGACGATGTCCATCGAAGCTGCGCTCAGAAATCCACAAATATGGTGGCCCTCGGGCTGGGGAGAGCAGCCAATGTACATAGTTGAGGCCGACGCGATGATCAAAGAGGACGAATTGATCTTTTCGGACTCTTCGGTGCAAACATTCGGTATTCGACATGTCGCATCTCATGTGAACGAGCACAACGACACGGTTTTCGCTGTTAACGGACACCCGTTCCAGGTGTTAGGTGCCGGATACAGCGCCGACATCTTTATGCGGTTTGACAAACAAACAATCTCAACCATCCTCCAGTACATGATCGATTTAGGACTGAACACTGTTCGCCTAGAAGGGAAGCAAGAACATCCTGAATTCTACGACCTCGCCGATCAAATGGGACTAATGGTTCTAGCCGGGTGGGAATGTTGCAATAAATGGGAGGCATGGGATGTACGTCTCTCTACTAACCTAATGCCGTCCGAGTATGAACTAACTTTTATCTCAGTACAATAACGATGCCGATGGTGTGAAATGGGGAGACTCCGACTATGGTGTTGCACGCACATCGATGCTTCACGAAGCAGAGATGATGCAGGCACACCCATCCCTTCTCGGATTCATGGTGGGCTCGGATTATTGGCCCAATGATCGCGCAGCCGAAGTATACATCGAAGCATTACATCAAATGGACTGGAACCTTCCGATCATTGCATCTGCCAGTAGGAGGGGGTATCCCGAAGCTCTAGGTCCATCGGGTATGAAAATGAGCGGACCATACGATTGGGTCCCGCCAAACTACTGGTATGGCGATGAAGAGGGAGCAGCCTTTGGATTCGGCTCCGAATTAGGCGCAGGAGTTGGAACACCAGAATATGATAGCTTGCAAAGATTCATGTCAAACAAGGATCTTGAAACTTTCTGGAAAGAGCCACATATGGGCTCGTATAATATGTCTACAAATGTCTCTGCTTTCTATGGTCGTTCGATCTACAACAGAGGACTATTTGCTCGATACGGCATGCCCTCCAGTATCGAGGACTATGTGAATAAATGCCAGATGGCAGATTATGAAGCCACTCGTGCCCAGTTCGAGGCGTACTCGGCTCGTCAGAATGCTTCTAGACCTGCGACCGGGGCAATCTACTGGATGTTGAATGGTGCATGGCCAAATCTACATTGGCAGCTTTTTGACTACTATCTTCAACCAATGGGTTCTTACTTTGGTACCAAGGTCGGGACTCGGGTGGAACATGTTGCTTATAACTACGAGGATGAAACTGTCCGGCTGATAAACCACTCCCTTGACAAACAAGGAGAGCGAGAGATCTCAATTGATCTCATCGATACAAAGGGAAAGAAAATTTCGAGTGCGAAGGTCAAGACAGACACCACGCCCAGCTCTTCAAAGGAGGTTCAAACGGTCAAGGGAATCGACAAAATTGAGAATGTTGGATTTCTTCGCCTCGTGCTTCGTGATGTTAAGGGTAAAAAGGACTTGAGTCGCAATGTGTACTGGCTGTCTCCCAAGCCCGATGTCCTCGACTGGCCAGAGTCCACCTGGATCTCCACTCCAGTCACCGAATATGTGGATTTCACGAAACTGGAATCCCTTCCCCCAGCCAACATTAAGGTAAGTATGAAGTCTCCAGAGAATGATCAGCCAGACAACGGATGGACCTCTTTGGAAGTTCAGCTTGAGAACCAATCGAAAATCCCCGCTGTGTTTATACACCTGGACATGTTCAACCCGGTAGATGATACCAAATTGGAATCTATTTACTGGTCTGATAATTATGTGACTCTTTGGCCAAAAGAAAAGCTTCATCTAACGGTATCCTATGAGAGCGAAATAGCAAATATCTCGAGTTGGCTGAAAGTCACGGGGCGTAATATTCGCTACAATGGACTTGCTAATACATGAGAGTCTGATTGATGATTTGATAGGAGACGATTGCTATGGTGCATGAGTGTAGTGATCTGTTGAGATATTTGTTATTCCAGGTACATGCGTCGCTATATCACAATTTCAGTTGCTCGTTCCAAACCAATGCTACCAGCCTAAGTATATGCATAAATGTAATAGAAACAAACAGTCAAATGCAAAGGTGAGAAGGAATCAGGTCGCCAATAAATATCACAAGAACAAATCGCAGGTGAAGGTATTACAAATTCAGGTACAAATGGCCGTTTTCTGCAACAGGCCTAAGAACTGCGACATCTTCGACCCGGAATACTCAACGCCTAGAACAGCCGGGCTCTTCGGGTTCTCCGAGTAAAACATTTGAAGTCGTTGGACGGGTGTTTCACAAATAAGTGGCGCTTTGTGAAGTCCGGGGAAGGATATTAGCTGCGTAGCTGGGGTGCTGTTCCAGAGATAATACAAAGAGACTCTCTGCAGAGCCAGGAAATTGTGACTGAGATCCTTAAGAATAGCCGCCCAGCTGTCATCTGGTGCTAACGAAACATGGTACAAAGTGAGAGCCTGCATTGTCCCACGAAGGCCATCGATCAGCATGTGAAGATCCGGTGCTCTCATAGCCGTGCGGAACAAGGCTAGTTCTTGTAACTGGGAGAACGAGGCCGCCTCCGCTAGCTCATGCATAAATTCCGCAGCTAAATCATGCGAGCCCAAATTTAATAGCAATGTTTTGAGATTCGGGGCACTCAAGACCAACTCCAGAAGAAAGCCGAAATTATCAAGAGTGAGATACTGCTCCAAGGAGAGTTTCTGCAAGTTAGACCACACTATTCGGAACTTCGGTTGCCGATACAAGAGTTTTGGCAAGCGGCGCATATCCATCATCAATGTCCGAGATTGCTGATTGGCGTAGATCAAATGAAATGACGAGACTGGCAGACGAGAGTCAACGACGAGAGCGAAAAATACAGCGACGGCATCGGTGATGGTCACGCGACTCATATCCGGATGACCTTCAGGATAGCGACAGAAGATAAAGAACGAACGACAATTTGTTAAGTGGTTAACCAAGTTATCCCGGAGGCGCTTTATTGCTTCCACCTCCATCGGGGCGGATAAAGGACCCCACGGGTGGCGATCCCACACCAAGCCACGACCCACTCCATTTTGAAGCATAAATGCTAAACCATGAACATAGGGTCGCAGCGCTTCATGATGGGAGAGGGCGTCGATGCGACCGAGGCTTTCTTCTGAGAGATCTGTCTTGATCGAAGAGAAACAGCGACGCGCGAACTGGTTGAAGGTTTTCTTTTGCAGGTCGCGACAGACGAGACGTAGTTCCATCAAGCTGTCGGCATCTACATAACGAGCGATAAGCTCGACGAGCTCAACTGCGAGGGACGGGAACAGGCAAGATTTGAGCATCATCTGGACATAACTTGAGGGTGACGAGTTGGAAAAGGTGATGAGGTTAAAAAGCAAGTTCGTGAAAGTGGAGTATGTAGTTTCCCCGGATTCTCATGGTCATGTTACCCCTCATTTCGCTGCGGAGAAGACCGGGTTAGGGTGGCATCGGATGAATGGATCTGATTTGGTGATAAGTACTTGGTCTGATAGCAGCTATCGTGTATACCTGATTGATGAACTAAAAAATAATAATCTGGAACTACTAGATGGTTGGACTTGGATCTGAGATTGAGCTTGAAAGCCCAGAATATGACGATCATGATATTAAGGGTAAAGGAAATGACATCAGTAATATGAATATGCACCGCAACAAAGCCCTATAACCTTATATGTAACGTATCACAGCTCCATCGTCGTCGCCAACTTCTGCCACATCGCACATCGTTGCACTTGCGCCTCAGGCACATCTTCCATTGCAGTGGAGTTGGTCTGCAGTCTCAACCGCTCCCCAGTACCAGATCCCCAAGTCTTCCACATAGGAGCAATCTCATTCCGGAATGTGTTTGGATTAAGTGCCTTAATAAAACTGATATAGTAGTCCATGATAATGGGAACCATATCGGCGTTGGTGGTGGCAAAAGAGGCCGAAGCTTCGTTGGTTTCACCAAGGCCAAAAACCGCCGGCATTTCGAATACATGTGGAACACCATATCCATTCGCGATCTCAGTTGGATCAAGAATGTTGCAGCGATAATTCCACACCTTGTCCGACGAGACGAATCGTGCCATCGAGGCTGACATGTGGTTTCCCGGACAGGTGAATGTCGAGTCACCATACGCAGCGGCTGCAGAGGGGAAATAAGCTGCATGTTTGGGTAGGGCCTTCATCAATGGGTACTCCTTGTTTATAATTTTGAGCTGGTCTTCCGTGAGTCCGGGGTAGTTGTTCTTCATAAACTGCGACACTTCAGCGGAACTGGTCGCGTTGACCGCGAAGACACTTCCTTCATTGGTGTCATCCGAGACCATCACTGGAACATGAACCACTTTGCCCTGTTCGAAAAGGGTGTATAGAAGGCCAGGCACTAAATCGCCATCCACCACTGGAAGCCAGTACCACAGGGGTATAGGACTGCTGCTTCCACCCGGGAAAGGCTCATCCACATCATACTCTTGAATCTTCTGAATATTAACAGTACGAAGACAAGCGAGTGTGTCATTGGCATCGTCACACCCGACATCCTTTGCAAATCGCGTGTACTGGAATTCCATTTCCGCGACCGTTCGTTGTGTAGGCCAGAAATTCGACTCGGCAATCGCGCCAGCAAAAAGGTTCATATCGCGACCCTCATAAGCCGTGACATGATGCGCGACTGACCCTGCACCTGCCGAGTCACCGTGAATAACCACATGGTCAGGATCCCCACCAAAGAGATGGATATTCTGCTGGACCCAAGACAGCAGTTTCCTCTGATCAAGCAAACCCACATTCAGATCCCCATTCCTGCGCACTTTTTCGCCAGCCAAAAATCCCAGCACACCAACCCGATAGTTGAAGTTGACCAAGACGAGACCATGGCCCGATTGCTGTACGACTTCACTGCCGTTAAAATTCGCGTTGGAGATATCCGCGTACCCTCCCCCGGAGATAAACACCCACACAGGGAGATTCGCATTCGTGGACGCATTATTGGGCCGATAAATGTTGACAAACAGACAGTCTTCTGCATATGCGGTACTGGCTGTTTGACCAACGCCTATACACACGGGACCGAACTGATTAAGGTTAGCAAGGTGCAGGGCAACCAAGAATCTTACCATTCTCACCGATGATGCATTTAAGACCTCATTCGTAGATTCAGGATCCCGTGGCGCTCGAAATCGTAATTCACCCACTGGTGCCTTGGCATATCTTATGCCGAGAAACTCGTCAACGCCGTTGTACAACGATATCCCTTGGTACTGCGAGTACCCGAGATCCACGATACCCGACCGGGGTAAAGATGAAGCCGATAGCAGATCGGGCGCTAGTCCTGCTATCAGTAAGGCTATATAAAGATGCATCGCCGGAAGTATTATGATTATGTACACGCGCCCGACGTAGCTGCCAATTTGTTCGGTGATGACATGCTTTCGCAATGGCTTTTAAACCCCCGGGACTGAAGTGGACCCGGGGTATCGTTTCCCGAATTGCGGGGCATCAACGGTGGGATGGTTGCATCGCTGCGATTTATCTGTAGAAACTCATTATATTGGAGGAGAATGTGTTGAGCTGGATGAGAACGAGAGGTCAAATCCACCAGTTAAACCCGTATACTCCTTTCTCCTCCATTGGATTCGTGGCTCATTCTGTACCTCCAGGGATGATCCGGATCTATTCATGCATAAAGCGGATGAACAACGACCGAGAAATTGTTCCGCAAAGCAGGGTCTGGGTTACATCTGAGTCTATGTGTGCAGGTGCTAAGGATTCGTTGTGAAGCATAATTCTCGATTCTGAAACAATCATGCTCCATCTCAGCTTGATAGACTACAATACATAGGCGCTTGAGCACACTAATATACATTATCCAGACCATTCTGGAAATTCAATAAATCACGTAATATCGTAACATCGTAGCGGTAACATCATCTAGTAAACATGATGGTGACTTCCTCGACCATCAGTACCGTGCATGCGACGAGTTCCAGCAGCCTTGAGACATAGTTAGCATTTTTGAAGCAAAGACATTCTAAATAGTAATGCTTACTTTGACACCTGGACGATGCGTAAGACTGCCCTTCATCTTCAACATAGCGCCAGAGACTTTGTCACCAAAGGTAGGTTTGCGCTTGTAGTGATGTTGCTGGGGCCCCAAATGACGCTTGTTGGTACGGTGAGAGGTACTCGGTTTCGTAGTGGTTGTAGTCTTCACAGTCTTGCTTTTAGCATTGGGACCCTTGAGCCGAGTCATAAAAGTCGGCTTGGTGGTTCTCGTCGTATTGGTAGTGCGACCGCGGTGGAACATGGTGACGGATAAGCAAAGTTCAAATGATAGATAGTATAGTTATTTTATTACTCGGGTAGAGGAAAGGTCAGAATTCTACAAGGCAAGCGAACAGTTTTATGGCCAAAGACTCTGATCAGTCTGTCATAACATTCTGGATGTCTCATATCAAGAAGCAGGATATACAAGATTACTCACGTATGCCAAGAGCCATTTCGCCTTCTGGGAGGGAGCTGCTCGGTGTTGAGTGGAAGGATGAACGCAGGCACGTCATCCGTAAGAGGATCGGCACTACATGACTAGGTATAATAGGATGAAAATTTTGTTAATCTATTCGAATGTGTGGCGTGTCGCAGACGTCGTCATCCTATCAACATTGGAATGTGGCTTATGTATTATCTGAAGATATGACGTCATCTGAATGGTGACCTACATCTAACAAGCACCGACTTCGAGAATAATATATAGTCATTTGATGGATCCTTTGAGAAGGAGGCTTATCGTTGAAACCCTAATGCTAACTACAGTAGAAGCGGAAAGCTTGGAGCCGTCATGAGGACTGACCTCACCTTGACGCCGGATACCAACCAACGACAGACACTGCCACAAAGAAATGATTATACGACAGATGATAGGTCTCCAGACATAGCCCGGTCGAGGGTCTGACAAATCAGACGCTCTTCTTCAGCCACTGAGTTTGAGGATTGCAGTAGCCCAAGAGACCAGTCAATCCCCATTCAACTCCCATGCCACTTTGCTTGTGACCGCCAAAAGGAACATTGGGAAGCACATCAAAGTGTGAGTTGACCCAGACACTACCAGACTGCAACTGATCGGCAATGCGTGTGGCCCGATCGAAGTCCTTGCACCAGACTGACGAACCGAGTCCTGTCTCTAGGGCATTCGCCTTCGCGATGACATCCTCTTCGTCTGACCACTTCATAACGGGTAAGATGGGCGCAAAAGGCTCTTCTTGGACGACCCGAGAGTTCTCAGGGGGGTTATCGATAATGGTTGGTTGGATAAAGTACCCAGCGGAGTCTGTGATGGAGCCTCCCAGTGCAGCCTTGAGGTTGTCGGTGGTGATCGTCTTGAAAAGGTCCTTAGCCTTGTCGAATTGCATCTTATTCTGCACCGGACCGACAAAGACATCTGCGTCTGTACCATCGCCAACCTTCAGGGTCTTCACAAAGGCCACTAGCTTCTCCAAGAATGCGTCATAGATCTTTTCGTGCACGTAGAGACGTTTGATCATCATGCAAACCTGGGAACTGCACAGGTAGGACATCATACCGATCTGAAAAAGTGTCAATTGTTTTATCACAGAATTGAAAGTAGAGGCACATACCTTGGGAATAACCGCGTCAATGTCGACATCCTCACATACTATGGCAGGGTCGTTTCCGCCCAGCTCCAAAGTCACTCGCTTGAGAGTTTTGGCACAGCTGGCCATGACTCGCTTACCGGTCAGAATTGAACCAGTGAAGGAGATCTTGTCAATACCAGAGTGTTCCGTAATCATCGGACCCAAAGAGTCGTCTCCACTGAGACACTGTACCACACCAGGGGGGAAGAACTGAGTAGCCAGCTCAGCTAGCTTCAGGCCACAATAAGGTGTAAAGGGAGAAGGCTTGATGATGACCGCGTTGCCAGCGTAGACCGCTTGAGTAATCTTTCCAATTGCCAGAAGCACGGGGAAGTTCCAGGGCACAATGGCACCAACAACACCCATCGGTGTAAAACGCTGAACAATCTTTCGGTCTTCGGTCTCCTCAATAACATTCTGGGGAATTTCCAGCGCACTGATACCGCGAACCCACATGCTAGCCATGCCCACCTCGGCTGTAGCCTGGCTCGAAGACTTTCCCTGCTCCATTGTGAGAGTCTTGGCAAATTCATCGGCAATGGCTTCAATGCCACTCGCATAGGCCTCCAATGCAGCCCGGCGTTCCGCAATGGATGTCTTGGACCATTTCTGGAAAGCATCACTGGCCGCCTGGACTGCTCGGTCGAGATCCTCCTGAGTGGAAACTGGAACCTCAGGGTTGGGCTGTGAGTTCGCGGGGTTAATGCTATGGCGGGTAGTGGGGGTGGAAGTCAACTCGTTGTTGATAACATTGCAAAAGCTCTGAATGGTCAGTTGGTACAAGCAAACCCACGAACTCGAACACATACGGAAAAGTCCAGCGAGGAGGTCGTCATTTTGAAATTCAAATTCAAATTCAGTGATCAAGATGGATGAGGGGGATGAGAGAGGAAAATTCTCCAAGATAAGTCAAACAACCGATGTAATAGTGGGGGCAATGGGCTCGCTTGGCGAAGCTGAAGAAGTGCCAAGTGATAAGAGGGTCTCAAGTTCGTTAAAATACTCTGTAGACAAGCCGTGTGTCCTGGACGCTGTTTATATACCTCACCTGCCAAGCTAGGTCAATCTGTCTGCTGCATCTTCATCCCGAGTCACCATAGCCGAATAAGCTCCAGAACCCATGATTTGAACTGATCACAGCGACATGATTTCGACCAATGGATTGAATGATTAGATTCATACTGCAGCTGCAGTCTTGGACCCCGCAAATCAATCAGTGGTTCAAAGTTCTTGGCTCGGCCACTTTTTGAGACAAATCGATCGACATCGTTGGTACTTCCCTCATTGTGTGGAGTGATAGGCGGTGCGGGGAGAATTTGCGGGGAGAATTTGCGGGGATCCTTCTTCCCTGCTGATGTTTAATCCAAAGTCAAACTCTCAAAGGGGACTTTTCGGGTTCTTAGGAATGTCATGTTTCGGGTTCTTAGGAATATGATACTCGCCCCTGGTCACGTCGTCCGCGGAGATAGGCAGATGTAGCGGTGCCGCTTATTATCCCGTGATATATCCACCGTGACCCGATGACTTTTGGCTCCAACATTCATGCCCATTTCACGGGTGTTGCCGATGAGGGATTCCAGTTCCTGTCGCAAGCCGTTTTTAGAGATATGAACAATGGTATCAAGGTCACTCTCCACAAAACTAGCGCATCTGGCATGGGAGTCTCCCCATCAGAACTACAATTATTTCCGAGCCAAGTACAGTAGCCCGAAAATTGGATTGTGTACCAGTAAAACCCTAAGATAGATTCGCTATCTAAGCGTCAATATACCACGGCCTGTATGCTAAGTACTCTGAACCTGGTTCTAATTTACTCCACAGGCCAGCGGCCCTGCATTTTGCTAGACAGACCAGCACGCTCAACAACCTCTTGGCTGCGCTTCTTGGCTTCCGCTACAATCTCTTCCTCATTCATGTTGAGGAGCTCCCCATTCTGCACAAGTCGCTTACCGTCTACCACCACCAAATCCACATCACGCCCAGTCGCAGTGTAGACCACAGCGCTAGGCGCATTGAACCAGGGCTGTGTGTGGATGCCACGCACATCAATCGCCACGAAATCCGCTTTCTTGCCCACCTCCAGGCTACCAATCTTGTCATCCAGCCCGAGAGCTTTAGCCCCATTGATCGTGGCCATTTCCAGAACAGACTCAGCGGGGACAGCAGTTGGATCGTACGAGATACTCTTGTGAATGATAGCTGCGAGTTTCATTTCTTGCAGCAGATCACAGGTGTTGTTGCAAGGGGCACCATCAGTTCCCAATCCAATGTTCACGCCAGCCAGTTGAAGATCAGGCACCCGGCAAATCCCCGACGCCAGTTTAGCATTGGAAGTGGGACAGTGAGCGACATGAGCTCCCGAGGCAGACAGCAATTCAATATCGGAGTCATCCAGATGAACCATATGCGCCAGCACGGTGCTCGGCCCCAAAAGTCCAACCGAGTTGCAGTACGACATTGGCGTGTGTGACACGGACGCAAAGAAATCGCGATCGGCCTTGACCTCAGCACAGTGCATGGTGATGGGGATACCCTTCTCGCGCGAGATAGAAGTCATCTCCTTGTAGAGCGCATCGGAAACCCTATAAAGTGGTTAATGGTTTTAGTCGGTATAAGTATTTGACCTACCCTCCGGGAGTTCTAGCGCCGAACCACACGCGAATACGATCATTCGCAGCCCCATTCCACTTCTCCCACATCTTCACACTTCCAAGCAGAGACATCTCGCGGTCTTCCACAAGACCAGGATGCATTGCCCAGGCGTCATCCTTGGCGTACTTCGCAATGTTCATCACGATCTTACCCAAGCAGCCTCTAATACCGGATTCCTCTACAGCACGGGCGAGTCCGTCAAAGCCATAGCGATCGGCAAACTGATTTGGTCAGAAACAGAATTCACCTAGGGTCGAATGACTAGTACTCACCATGCTCTCCAAGAAACAAGTGGTACCGCACTTGAGCATTTCGCCGATGCTGAGTCTCGCAGCGGCATAGCCATCTGCCTCAGTGAAATTACCTTGAAGGACCCAGATTCTCTCGCATAGCCAGGACACAAGCTCCAGATCATCGGCTGTGCCCCGCAGGAGAGTCTGAGCCGTATGCATGTGGGTAGAAATTAACCCCGGAATGACAATGCGGCCAGTGAGATCATATTCCTCATCATCAGAGTATCGCTCTTTGAGAAGAGCAGTTTTCCCAATGTCGGCAATGACATCGCCCGACACCCGGATAGCTCCGTCATTGATGATGCGGCGGTTGCCGTCGACGGTGATGATGGTTGCGTGGGTGTAGAGCATTGTGGGGATAGTAAAAGGTTCTGGGAAATGCCGGTCTAGTAAAAGGATGGAAGAAACAAAGGAGGAAATTGACAGACATTTCAACTTTTGCATTGGTGATCTCCGCTTTCAAGTCATGGTCGGAGGTCGCCGATACACGATAAGATATGGATTGAGTTTACACATCATAACTGTCATATGAGACTTATGGCGATCTCCGATAAATTACAACAATTATCCATCATGGTTTGTCATTCGTTTGTATGCTAACAACAGTATATCCAATCTTGACTCAGTAAACGTATCGGAAGTTAATATTTTCCTGATCAGTCTTATCCTCGAACGCGTGGACCAGGTTCGGATCTGCAGCAGTGACACCTGCAGCAGCGAGCATCTCATCCTTCTTTTTATTCTGACGAATCAGGTGGAAACGCAGGTAGATGACAGCTGCAGTCATGCAGGCGTAACAAGCAAGGTGCACACTCCAAGCAATATGGTACCGCGGTGCGTCCCAATCCAGAAACACTTGAGGGCCTAAGCTATATTAATAGGGACATATATGGCAGGGATGAATGCAAATGAACATACCGATCGCGTTGCCCGCAGCCCACGAAATAAAAGTGGCAGCGACCACGGTCGCTTTCTTAGTCTGTCCCGCAATATTTCGAGACACCATAGAGAGACACAGTGTTTGAGCAGACCAGAAAGACAGGGTAATGTAGTAGCTGATCAACAGGCCAACTTTTGTGGACAACGTAGTGTTTGCAACGGTCATCAACACAATAGTCCCAACATATGAACTGAAGACACGTTAGCGAAAAGTCAATCAAAAAGCGAGGATGAACATACGGAATGACGAATCCTAGCATGACGAGAAGGTTCTGGTTATACTTCTTGACCAACCAAGCGGATGTCAGTAAGATGACAATAATATAAAAGCCTAAAACCATAGCAAGGAGCTGACTCTGCAGGGTAGTAAAGTTGAAGCCAGTCATAATGATACCCGCAAATGCACCCAGACCACTGGTCGGGAGGGTTGTGAAGATCTGGATGGAGCAGTAGCACCAGGTTTGGGGATCACGGAGGGCTTCCCATACTTGGTAGGAGCGAAACTCCTTGTTCTGAATACCAGTCTGATTGGATCGCAGGCGCTCAATCATAAGGTGCTTATCTTCTTCACTGAAGCATTTGGCACGCATGGGAGAGTCGGGCATGTACCAAATGACGAAGAGACCCCAGATCACAGACAGGACACCATATGAGAGGAACAATGCCTGCCAGGACTTGAGAACCTTGTCGCCTCCAATCAAGGTAAAGCAATAGGCCAGCAGACCACCGACAATTTGCTGGGCACCATTCATCATGTACCTAGGCGGAGTCAGCCAGCACCTCGAAAATAAACAGAGTAATTTCAACTTACCAGTAAGTGACCGTAGCCGCCTGTTCCTCCCTCTTATACCACATGGACGATAGAACGACGAAGGTGGGCTGACAGCAAGCCTCGAAGATACCCAACAGGGTTCGCACAGTGACCAAGCCCGCGAAGTTGTGGCAGGCGGCATGCATTGCCAGGGTAGTACCCCAGAGACAGATATTGATTCCCAAATATTTCGCGATCGGAATTCGCTGAATGATCCAGTTTGTCGGGTATTCAACGGTAAGGACCGCAATGTAAATACAAGTTGTCAGCCATGAGTACTGTACTCATTAGCATTTAAACGATTGTCAAGCCGAAGAAGAGCAAGCCACAAACCTTTTGTCCATCCTCCAGATGGGCATCTTGCTTGATCCCCATAATAGATGAAAAGGACATGGTGCCCTTATCCAGCGCCTGTAGGAAGTATGTGCAGATCATGATCACCAACACACGGCGATCAATCATGCGCTTCAAGCGTTTATTGGTGGCCTCGTCAACCTCCACCTGCCCTTGAGAGGCATACATTTGAATCTCCTTATCCACTCGGGAAAAATCCATATCTTCCTTGAGGTCATCGTCCGACGACAGAACCCGCTCGACATGGGAGATATCCTGTTTGTTGAAGTCGCCCATCTCAACTGCCGGGTGCGGTTCAACCGTTGGATCAATTCCATCGCGAGAATGAGCCTCGTCTTGACCCATTGTGAGTAAAACAGTGGATTTGTTATAAAATTTGTTGCTGAACCCCCTTCACTAAGACAAACCGCCCTTTTAACAAAACAGCCTTAACTCTCCCCAGACCGTTCACCCATCACAGAAACGCCCCCTGGGCCCGCCAAGTCTTTCCTCCCATCAGCTAAGATCCATCATGTGCTTCGAAGATAGCTGGGTATCACCCAACTATACGACGCCCAAGGACTAGATTAGCCGAAGGCCCAATGGCCAGGGTCGGTGACCCTTATCCCCATGGTCTTGGCGCGGAAAAGAGTTCCACCCCCACTGTTTCCAGCATTTAACCCCCCACGAAAGAGGTCAAAGTCCGGGGAAGCAATCACCCGAAATATCCACTGCGGTAACAAAAGCGTGGGTCGGTCCCGCTTAGGGGCCAATTTAGCCTTGGACTCGGGCGTTTTTCCCCCGAATTTGCCTTGGCTTGCGCGGGGGATTCATGAATGGCGGGGCAATGGCGTGGTTTCGGTGATCAACCGACCACCGACAGTACTTATTTCGGATCGGAGAACACACTCCACGGCTGAAAAGGAAATTGCATAAAAGGATTGACTGTCTTGGCTGTCAGCACAGAATATCCAATCTACTTCGACCTTCCACACATTTCTGCCAAGATTTCGCGATGGCCTCTACGCGCCCCCCTGCCCCCGAGGTTCACAGCGCCGTGAACCTCCTGATCGATAACCTCGTCAGCATCAAAGATGAGACCGGAAAGTTCCTCCTTCACCTCCCCGACGGACGCATCATCGATACCAAGTCCTGGCATGGCTGGGAGTGGACACACGGCATTGGCCTGTACGGTGTATGGAAATACTACGAGTTGACCGGCGAAGCTAGACTCCTCCAGATCATTGAGGACTGGTTTGCTGCACGATTCGCCGAGGGCGGTACAACCAAGAACATCAACACGATGGCCGTGTTCCTAACACTGGCGTACGTGTACGAGAAGACCGGCAACGTCACTTATCTGCCGTGGCTTGACGCGTGGGCCGAGTGGGCCATGCACGAGCTTCCCCGCACCCGCTACGGCGGTATGCAGCACGTCACATATATCACTGAGAACTACCAGCAGCTCTGGGATGATACTCTTATGATGACGGTGATGCCCCTTGCTAAGATCGGCAAACTCCTCAACCGTCCCGATTACATCGCCGAGGCGAAGAAGCAATTCCTGACTCACATTAAATACCTGTTCGACACAAAGACAGGTCTTTTCTTCCACGGGTGGACATTCGAGGACGGTGGTCACAACTTCGCGGATGCGCGCTGGGCGCGAGGAAACAGCTGGGTCACTATTGTGATTCCTGAGATCATTGAGCTGCTGGAGTTGGAGCCTACTGATCCTATTCGTTTACATTTGATTGAGACTTTGGAGGCGCAGTGCGAGGCACTCCAGCGCATGCAGTCTGAGTCTGGCGGTTGGCACACTCTCTTGGACCACCCCGACTCCTACCTCGAGGCATCTGCCACTGCAGGCTTTGCCTATGGTATTCTGAAGGCAGTGCGCAAGCGCTATATCGGCGCACAGTACCGACCCGTGGCCGAGAAGGCGATTCAGTCTGTGATCAAGGATATCGATGATAAGGGCGAGCTTCAGAATACTAGCTTTGGCACTGGCATGGGTGATTGCCTTCAGTTCTACAAGGATATTCCCTTGACCTCCATGCCATATGGACAGGCAATGGGTATCATGGCACTGGGAGAGTACCTGCGCACCTACCTCTAGGCTCTAGATTGATGGATTTCACGCTGTTATGTATTAATGTTAGAAATGTAGATAGATCTGGAAAACATAGAACATTTGAGCCTCGCTCACATTTTGTGATTTTAATCAAGTGGAGAGTCATGACGCTAGTAATACAAGAGAAGAGATTTAAGGAAGGATATTTGTGGCACGTACACGTCCATCACCACCGAGGATCCACGGGTCTCAAAGCTGAAGACTCAAATTCCTTTGGCATGGCCTCAAGGCGAATCCCACGTTTACGCGCACTGTCATAGAGCGGCTGGCACTCTCGACGTGCATATTCAAGCAAATCCAGTGGCGCTTCTGTTTCCTTTGGGCGCCATGCACCTGGAGTCTTTTGCTCTGGATAGTGCAGATCTAAGACGAAGGCGAGATGCTGTAGATGCGGAAGAAAATTACTGGACTCGAATGCCAGCAGCCAGTCAGCCCAGTACTCCGACTTAGTGAGCGAGGCTGGGCCACGCAAGTACAAGGTTGTAAAATTGGGAGGTAAGACATTGTAAAGCGTCGGAAGGTACGAGGGGTCATCAAAGATGTCACCCACTGTCAAATTCAAGACCTTGAGATTTTCCAACCCGGGCAAAAGCTGACGAAAGGTTTCCTCCCCAACCAAAGCAAAGTCAAGGCCGGTGGTGGATCGAAGTCGTAGGGTATGAAGGTTGTACACCAAATGAGGAAGCGCTCCATACATTCGACAGAGAGTATCTAGTGCGTCGTTTTCGAAGATCTCCAAGGTTTGGAGGTTGATCGGTCCAGCAGGTGGTTCATTTTCGGGATCCGATTTCCGCTCAGGATTGGAGTAGACCTTGCTCATGTGTTCTCAGACCATCTCTGGAAGATAGGTGACCTGAATCTGACTATCTCTCCCAAGATACTCTACCTCTTTCTCCCCTCTGTCAATAGCCTCTTGGTGTGCTTTGCGAAGCTCGTCGGACGTCGGGCCCTCAAATCGAAGGTTACACGTAAAGTTGAGTTGCAGGTGGCGAACCATTCAAAGGCAACGCAATTTCCAGTCAATCGAGACAAATCAAGTCCTACACGTGCATGGCTGAATCTGAAACTGTTGATCCCTTGCCTGATCTCTAAGGCGTGAATTCACTCTGGAACTTGGCGGTGAACCAACAGCATCAAGTGACAATAAGTGGAGCAATTTCTAAATGTTGGGAATGCACTGCCATTTATTGACCGCTTGGCCCATAACAGAAAAAGGGGCGAGGCGACATCACGAGGCACATGAAGATCATGATCATCCCTTACCTTAACACTGGGTCCACCTGCATGCTCCGGCCCCTGCGTACAGAAGGTGGAGACCTCATGAAAGTTGTGGGGTAGAACCTTGGAAGCTATGGAAGGAATTGCTTTTGATACTCGGATAACCTTCCTCCATCGCCACTTTAAATCTCTGAAACGTCACCTGAGCTACCTTTTCCTCCGAAAATGGACGACTTACCCACTTCCCGGAATTGCCGCCGACTCCGCCGTACATGGATATAAATGTACTAAGGTCTGTGCACAGACATGACTACTCGGGAAATTCAGACTAAGGAATTATACCGGGCGTGGGGGCTGCACTGTTGCGGGGCTGGACGGATCGCTAGATATTCCGAGGTTGTGTGGCCTTGGTATAAGAGGGGAATCGGGACGAGTTCTATTCTCGCTTTCAGGCGTCGCATCCCTCTACCATCTCATACTCCTTTTCACATTGAACAACTTTGTTCCAAAAACACATATTCCGATATGAAGTCCAAGGCCTTCTTCAGTGACCCGACCAGCATTGTCGATCACATGTGCAAGTCACTGGCACAGCAGAACCCCAGTCTTCGATACGATGCCAGCAACAAAGGTTAGTCCAAGCGATGTTATCTAGAAGACAAATTAATTGACTCATTGTTATCCTGCAGTTTTATATCGCCCAACTAGCCATACCAGTACAAAAGTCAGCATCATCAGTGGCGGTGGCTCGGGCCATGAGCCTGCCCACGCAGGATATGTCGGCGAAGGCATGCTCGACGCAGCAGTCTGCGGAAAAGTATTCGCTTCACCAAACTTTGATCAAATCATTTCAGCTTTTGATCGGGTTGCCACACCGCGAGGTATTCTCGTGATCGTCAAGAACTATACTGGCGATAAGCTTAACTTTGGCCTTGCTACCGAGACGTACCAAGCGCAGACAGGAGTCCCAACCCACATTGTGACCGTGGCGGATGATGTCTCTGTGCCTTATTCCCGAGGGAAGCTGGTCGGCCGTCGTGGCCTGGCTGGTGCGGTCCTGATTCACAAAGTCAGTGGTGCAGCTGCAGCTCGTGGATTGGGTCTGGAGGAGGTCGCCAAGGTTGCCCAGCATGTCTCAGACAACATGGCTACAATTGGATGTTCATTGGACTATGCCAACCTTCCCGGTGGTGTTGACCTGCCTTCCATCCCAGAAAATACAATTGAGTTGGGCATGGGTATTCACAATGAGCCTGGAGCTCAGCGAATCTCCCCACAGCCCACTATTGAGAAGCTGGTAAGCCAAATGGTCAAGCTCCTCTTGAATGAGGATGATCCAGAACACGGGTTCCTGAAATTCCACGAGATCCCTCACAGCAAATCGGAGCTGGCTCTGATGGTGAATGACCTTGGTGGTCTATCTGTGCTCGAACTACAAGCCATTGCGAATGTTGTATTGGAATGCTTGAAAGAGGAATACGACATTAAGCCCGTGCGGATATACGTCAACACATACTTAACAGCATTGGATGCACCGGGATTCAGCATTACCATAGCCAACCTAACGCCTCAACTTTTTTCATCTGACATCAACGTACTATCCTTGCTTGATGCGCCAGTGAAGTCAAACACTTGGGCCACCTGCCAGCCTTTGCCTGCTGTCATCCCGGGAACGCGGACACCAGAACAGGAAGAACGGTCTCGCTCCCCCAAGATAAACCAGGAAATCCTGTGTATGTTCAGTCTCAACATCCAAATTGGAGATTTCCAAACGCTAATTTGACATTTCTTTTGTAGGTGACAAGCGTATCTTCACGGGGATTCTCGAAAATATTCTCGCCCAAGTGACAACGGACGAGCCAAACCTCACAGAATACGACACCTTAATGGGAGACGGCGACTGCGGCACCACGCTGCTAGCAGGAGCCACAGCCGCGCACGCTTTGATCGAACAAAACGACGAAAGCTTCGCAAACCTCGTAAAAAGCCTAATGAAAGTAGCCTCATCGGTCCGTAGCGGGATGGGCGGAACATCAGGAGCTCTATACGGCATATTCCTGAACTCATTCGTCTCCGCGGTACAAAAGAATTACGGAGAGATCAAGGCCGTGAATATCCAACTCTTCGCCAAGAGCGCAACGCAGGCCCTGGAAACACTCAAGGGATACACCAACGCGCGTGAAAACAGCCGGACTCTGATGGACGCGTTGATTCCCTTTGTGAACGAGTTGTCGACCGCGGTTTTTACGGATAATGAGACTGCTGCGAATGCACTGAAGAGAGGACTCAAGGCTGCTCAGGATGGAGCGGAAGCGACTAAGTGGATGCAGTCCTCGTTTGGTCGATCGACCTATGTAGGTGCCAGTGCTGGAGATGAGAATCCTACCAGGGGTATTCCGGATCCAGGTGCCTGTGGTATTGTGGCGATCATTACTGGCATTCAGAAGGTATTCCCGGCTTCTAATTAGTACCCAGGCACCTTTGCACGGGTCTTTGGGGCTGTACACGTTTTACAGTTCATTGAACTTTGGCATCTCACAATATTTCCCAATATTTAATTTGGTAACAATTAGAGCTACGTCGTATACCCACACCTAGGTAAAGGAACCTTCCAAGGTTGAAAATGGTAGAATTAGTACAAGGTCAGTCAATTGGAGGTGGCAAACATTTACCTAGAACAACTCCATGTACCATATGGGTGGATGTACCGCATGCAGGTATTGAGGCTCGGGAGATGAAGAATGATATGTACCGAAGCGGGTACTCAAATATGTGCCCAATTGTCAATACAGCACAGTCCCACTGTGGTAATTTTATGAAGTGGGAGAAGCCAATAAACTCTCTTCTGCTAATCTAAATTGTACAGTCCCTGGTCACAATGGACATATTGAGTTTTCGGATCGCCGTTTCAATGTGGCAAGACCGATGATGCAGGCACCAAAAATTAGAATCTCCGTGGAATTTTCGTGTCATAGGACGGGCTCAGGGAGGCAATTACATCAGCCTCATAAATTGGAGATAATTCGGATAGCTCGGGAACTGGAAATCAGTGGGGCCATTAGCCGATGGGACTCGGTACCCGACGATCATGAAGCTTGGATCAAGAAATTAGCACGAGGCTTTTATGATCGATGATCTTGGGTCAGGGTCCATAACCAAATTACAGTAAGTGGGGATTATGATTTGTGATCAGGGGTGCATGAGGTGGTTCAAGGATAAAGTCTATTTTAGTGAGCCACGTCAGCCCTGTGTATGGAAAGCAAATCATGGTTCTAGAATGAAAACCGAAACAGTTACGGTTTCGAGTCCACAATTTCCACCAAAGATCCAGAATGAGTACATCGCGAGGCAAGGCATTGAGGAGAAGAATGGATGATGAAAAGTGTGGGGAGTTTTTGTATCACCAGTCTGCCCCTATTTGCATGGCACTCGCGTCAAAGATACCCTTGACGGGGCAGGAACAAAGCGTGTTGCGGGGGTTAGCGAAATGAGTGGAGCACACGGAGCATGATTTCGAGCTGTGATTCGCTAGAAACAGCGCAAAGTCTCCACACGACGATTGGCCCAAAATCCGGGGCATACGACACTCGCAGCCCATCCATCCAATGATGGGCAAGAATTGCAGAGATGATCACGATCGTGCCATGGATATCTATGATGATCATTCCTCCACAGGAACCAGACGCGCACAAATTCCCTCATCCAGTCAAACAGAACTGAGAAAATCTATCTCTCGGAGATGTTGGTCCACGCACGGCCACCGGCAGCTTCTCCAATTGCCATCCCTGCAGGTACAAGCCATACACGAGGCAGATATGCAGGCCTTTGAATCCACTCTAACCCCAAGTCGGTAGACTCCGGTAGCCCGTAGCCCAAGTTCCCCGTACCACTATTCGCGTAGAATCCCCATCCAGGGTTCGTGGAGAGTAAAGCGGGATCTTGCGTGGTAAACTCTCCTATATTAAATCGACTCCCAATGGATTTTCGCTCTCCATCCTCCTTTCCTATGGATAATCTGCTCTTCTGGCATTTCACTCTTTTCTGGAAGGGAGTATGGCTCACTCAGGCGCCGAGGCGGCCTTGGCTAGTAATGGCCAGGGTTTGGTGATTTTGACAGTCATCGAAGGCAGTGTCGCGCTGTTCCTCTTACTGGCTCGCGTGTATACGACTTGGCGCATCACTCGGCACATTCGGAGTGACCTATACCTGAGTCTGGTCACTTTTGTATGCCATTTCCTCCATATTTATTGTTGCAAGCATTCACTAACTAATACCACAGATCATTGCCTTGGTTGGATCGATATTTCTGGCTCTTGGTGTCAACTCCGGACTTGGCGCGCACAAAGCCGATCTCACCGAAATTGAGATTATTCACGCGATCAAGTGGAATTGGATCAACCAGTCACTCGGTATTCTCGCCACTGCAACCGGGAAATTGGCCATCGTCGCTTTTCTACAGCAGATTCATGGTCCTGAAAGTCGGAAGAAAGTCATCTTTTTATGGGGTATTGGTATCAGCAATCTGGTGGTGAATTGTATCGCTATCGTCCTGATTTGGACCCAATGCGACCCCAGTGCGAAATTATGGAACAATGCGCTACCAGGATCCTGTGATGGCCGAATCCGGAACCAACAGGCCGCCTATTTTCAGAGCAGTGGGTATAAGCAAGGTCATTGGTGAAGGATAATGCTGACAAAATCATTGGGTAGGTTATTCCGCAGTGTGCGATTTGGTTTTAGCCATATACCCAGTAATATTCTTCTGGAATGTCCGACTCAACCGAAGAGTCAAAATCGGCCTTTGCTGCTTGATGGGTCTAGGAGTTGCAGCATGCGTCTGTGCCATCGTCAAGACGACAACTTTACGGGTCCTCGACGAAACAGAAGATATAACCTGTACGTGGTATCCTTCAACATAGTGGTATATATCTCGACGGATGCTGACGAGTCTCAGATTACATGGCACAACTAATCATACTGAACGAAACCGAAAAATGGGTCGTCTTCATCGTCGGCTGTATTCCTCCCATTCGACCTCTCCTCATGATCGTCTTTCACCGTATCTTGACCTCCGCCAAATCGACCATTGGCCAATCACATGCAAACCAACTTGGTCGATCGACCGAGCTACAAACCTATTCCCACTCCAAGCCACAAGTACGACATATGACCTCGAACTTGGTTAGCGTGTTAGAAGGCAAAGGCAGCGAGGAGAACCTTGCGGAGGAAGGTGGGATTATGAAAACGACCGAGGTGAGGTTGAGCTATGAGGCTGGTTCTTCTACCGGCACTACATCAACACAGCACGAACATGCCCCGGAGGACGCTCACCTACCCCTTGACAGGGTTTAATATGTATATCAGCTTAGGTTCAATTTTCTTTTGTATATAATTAGGGATGCGAAATACCAAAATTTCAACTTCGATGCCATTGGAAGGTTCCCCCTTATCAGGTTCTGGTAACGTCCAACGCTACATATATTGCTCAACATCCATGGATTCTTAGTGCAACGGAAGTCTTCAATTTGGAGGTATATCTAATAATACAGCAATAGTGAATCAGCGACGATACTTTGGATCCTGAGATAAACCAAAATAATATGTGCAAAAGCTATCTACTGCTTCGTCTTGCCCCTTGTGGACCGGCGGACAGGCTCCGCCTCAGGCTCTTCCTGTTTCTCCTTCGCCTCAACTTGTGAAACCTCAGAGTCAGTACTTTGCTCTTCTTCTGTCGGCGGAGTCATGTCCCCAGTATTCTCAACCTCAGGATGTGCTTGCGGTTCCGCTTCAACACTGGAGCCTGGTCCCCAAGATCCCTCTGCAACAAACCCTTGACGCAAGCTCGATAGCATCTGGGTGGTCTCGCTTTCAACACCATTCCACGCTCCACAGCTTCCACACCGCCAGCGACCGAGCTCTTCTGGCGTCTTGATACCCGGGGGTGCTTGACCGTTGACGAGTCGGCAAGACGAACAGATCATGGCCATGCGGTTACGCGGCTGCATTTCATCTTCGCCTAGCAGCACGTCTAAGAGACGATCGTACCAATGCGGTTGTTCAATATACTGACCCGAGCTGGAGAATGCATTGGGAGCAAATCCCGGCTCATCAATGGGTGTTTGTGGGGTTGGAGAAGGGGCATTAGGGATGGGCTGTTGTTGGGGCATAGCCTGGTAGGAAGGAGGCACGATGTTTTCCGGATCGTTAGGCTGTTGCATAGGAGGGCGGCGAATGTTCGCGGTGGGTGGAGGAGGAAGGCCGGTGCGCTGTGCGGGGGGTTGCGGGTTGACCTGCTTGGGTTTTTGAGACTCGGCCTTGGGGGTTGGAGACTGCTTGGGAGACTCGCCGCCATACTTCTCCAGCAACTGCTGAGTGGAGTTGTATTTGGTAGCGACCTTGAGCTTCTCAATAGTCTCCTCGCGTTGTTTGTGTAGGTCGTCCAGACCTCGCTGCGCCTTAGAAATGCGGTAATCAAACAGACGAGCGCTGATTGTTCGGACTCCATAGATCCTATTTGAGCTCCCGGATTAGTGACTGATCGTGCCCAAGGGAAAGTGGCAAAGAGCTGTCATACAGAACGGGGCCGCCGGCAATGGCGGCATACTCCTTCACACCCCAGCTTTCCCATCCTAGCACAAGCGCAAGAACGATGGAGTAAAAGAGGTAGGCAAATGTCGAGTAAAGGGTCCAAAGGGCCTTGAAGCGGCGTGAGCTCTGGCGCTGTTGATCGAGGCGAGTGGTGGTCTGGGCGATCTTGGTGGACAGGGTCGATAGTGCCTTTTCGAAGGACGCAGCCGAGTTATCATCGCCCTAATGACAAAGTAAGTGATTGTTTTGGACATACACAATCAAGCAGATCAAGCAGATCAAGCCAAGGATTCCGCTCACTTACCTTCCAGGGCCAAAAAGAGACCATGGTGAGTGACAGCTTCAACTACTGAACACCAAGCGGGAGCTGACTTGACGTACGTTTGGTTTGTTTGTCGGTGCACGGACCACATCTACATCTACATCGACTGGACTTCAATCTTGCTTCTACAATGCTCTGATCTACCGATGTGAAAGTATTGACGTATGTCAAACAAGATCTTGATGATGATGTGCAGGTGCATTCCTCTCACATGACTTGTGCAGCGCTATGACAAATTAACCTCCACGGTCTCGGCCAACTATGACCCTCCAACTACCGAGAAGACTAGATCAACAGATCTCTTGAAAATGGCCAATTCCACCCCCGAAGGACCCTGGTCGAACTCCTCGGTAATAAAAGGTCTAGGATAAGTCTAGAGTATAACAGTACAGCGCCACCGACAATCGAGAATCGACAGGTGCACGAACTCCTGTGGATTTCTTTGTCCCATATGCCAAGCGCCACCCCGATCCCTGTCTGGCGCGCCGATAGCCTCGCAATACAGGTCCCCGGGGACCCGCTTCGCTTCGCTGCACCAATCGACATGCTCATGTCCTGTTGGTTTTGTGATGAGAAACTCTTTCTTTGTACGGATATTTGCAGGTCCTGATAGTCTACAGATCATCAAATCACCGCAGTCTTATAAGCTAGTCGGATTGAAACCATGCCGCTGGCGGTAATACCAAACAACGAAGAAACATACCAAAATATGTGGTCAGATGTTGAACAATTCATGAGCAATTTTATTTGTTCATGATTCAGTATACAGGGGTGGCTTTCGATCTGTTTCGATCGTATCTGTGACCCCAGGCTGGCGCTGGTGGGCCACTCAGATCCGACTAGACATCGATGCGAAAGTACCAACAGGGAAGCTCTATCTGGAGGCTTGCATCCCTTGTGGACCGTCGGAATTCCCCCACTGCGCTCTAACGGCACGGTCTCATTCAACGGCTCGTTCCATGACTCGCGATCCGCCGGGCAAACGACCGTTGATCGGGATCGCCGGTTTTTCAACTTTATCCCTTCTCCACAGCTCATCTAATCAAGGCCCCCTAATCGGATAAGTTAGAGCAATCCCTCTGTCTGAAATATCTTGGACCCACAAGATATGCCGTGTCGTTGACGCCATCACTGCGTGTCAGGGGATCTTGATTAATCTATAAGCCGGGCCTGACCCTAGTCCCCTCTCCCTGCCCTCCTCTAGCTTTGTTCACTCTTTCCACCAAATTCTTCCATGCTTACTCTTCTCTATCATGGATACAGTCTTGGACTGCCTCCCTGCGGGGGTGAGCGAACTGCTCATGGAGAACTTCATCATCGTTGAGGTTGTCGCCATGTTCGCAATAGGCTCATACAATGCCCTGGAAGTTGGCTTCTGTACATTCAACGACTTCACACACTACCGTGGCCTATACTTCTGGAGCATGCAAGTGGCGTCGTGGGGAATTCTGCTCCATGCAATTCCTGCCCAAATCCGCTACATGAAGGTCGCACCCAACATTAATACATCTATCCCTTTCCTCATCGGCTGGTATGCCATGGTCACTGGACAAGCAGTAGTCTTATACTCTCGCCTCCATCTCGTCGTCATCAACATGCGCGGTCTTCGCTGGGTTCTATGGATGATAATCGCCAACGTTTTCATCCTCCACGTCCCCATGACAGTCTTCTTCCTAGGCGTCAATTTCGGCGATACCCGCTTCACCCGTGGCGCATATGTCTTCGACCGAATCCAGGTATTGGGATTCTGTATGCAAGATTTCATTATCTGCGGAGTCTACATCTACGAAGCACTCCGCGCCCTCCAACCCGTTATCGAAGCCCGCGGCTGCGAAGGTCGAAAGATCATCGTGCACCTTATATTAGTCAATCTCATCGTCATATGCTTGAACATCTTCCTCTTAGTCGCAGAGTTCAAAATGCATTGGCTCGAAGTCAGCTTCAAGACGGTGGTATACAGCATCAAATTGAAACTCGAATTAGGCGTCCTTAACCGTCTACGCTCGTTAACTCGCACAACTTCATGCATGTGCAACAACGGACCGGCTAGTCCACGTCGATCAAGCGATATCAATGTCTTCGATATGGTGGTGGTACGATCACGGGTTCGTCCTCCTGATATCGAGGCGCCGTCTCATCTCATCGGTGTGGATCCTTCATCTCGTCGTCTTTCCTTGCGCAATAGCACGTATGAGCTCCATCAGGCGTTGCGCGAGACTGCGTCCATTGAGAATATCATTCCACCTATTCATTCGTATTGTAATCCTGTCTCACCCACCGAGAAAATTCCTCGTCCGAGGATTGGGTCGGCAGACACGGGGTCTACTGTGGAGATGGCTCTGGCGGAGTCGCTAAAGTAGGACCCAGTTGGATATATGAAAGTTCTCTTTCGTTTCGACCGACTGATTTCGAACTATTTGTACTGAATGTTGTTGTGTTTTGTTATTTCTTTGTCCTCGACGGTATAATTTCCCTGGCGGTATCTTGTGATTTCTTGGGGCGGCATTCTCTTTCTAGCTTTATACCCTTCAGCGATACAATTTCCTCTATAATACGTCTCTGGCGTTCTTCAGAAATCTCATGTGTTTACTTGTATAATTTTGTTTTGAAGATTTTCATATATTTGTTTGTTTTCTAGGATGCTTGATGAAAGTCTGTCTGTCCAGTATAATACAAGATTGAGGTAAAAACCGCTGAAATCACCCATCTCCAACCCAACACAGCAGAAATGAAAATAGAAAAAAACAAAATTGGGGTATATTTTTGGTCCCAAATGAATTCAACGGCAAGAACACCACAAAGCTCCAGGCATCGAGCGTATACAGGCCTGGTAATGCAGCTTGCAAAACAGGTGGTAAAAAAAAATAAAGAAAATCGTATATCCATGAAAAAACATCTCCATATGGGTAATTCCGTATTTCATCATGCGAGTGGATAAGAAATTGCAACAGGAAAATAAAATGGGGAAAATATCGAAGACGGATCATGAGTGTATGAGGTTGACTGTGCCCTAGAAGTGTGAAATGCAAGTGGAAAATGCGATGTAAAGAGAATGGAAGAGAAAGCCAATGTCGAGGGTGGATTGAGAGTTCCATCAACTGCCGGTCTATTTAAGAGATGTTCGGAGGAGAATTCATGACACATATCCAAGGAATAGATAAGAGGTTCCTAGAACCATCCGCCATTTTCCCATTGGCCTGGTTGGTATGTGGCTTGTCTTCTGGCCTCGTTATCTGATATGCCGTTAAACAGCTCATTCAGTCGAGGAAAGCTGATGGGTTTCATGACCCAACCGTCAAATCCAGTATCGATATATTTCTGCCTTTCAGACTCTAGAAGAGAAGCTGAAACCGCGAAAATCGGAATGCGGGAATTGCCCCGGGTTGTGCCTGGAAGCGACTCGGAGTCTGCCTTGGATTCACACCCGCGAATCATCTGGGTGGAGGCATAGCCATCTGCAATGGGCATCTGGATATCCATCAAGACGACGTCAAAGCCGCCACTGTGGGTGGAGAATGCGGTGGCACAGGCTTCGCCATTACCTGTGAGCTTAACAGTGTGCCCTGACTTGGTAAGACGTTTGTGTATGATTTTGCTATTGACTGGATCATCTTCCGCGACAAGTACACGCAGAAGTTGTACATTGCCTGGCATCATTGACGTTGATGTATTGGATGATTCACCCATAGTTGAAATGGTCTCACATTTTTCATCACGCGGAGACATGGGAGGGAAGTAGGATTGTTCCTCCCTGCTCAAAGAGGACGGTTGCTTGGGCTTGCGCTCGGAAATTCGAACAGGCCCCATTGGCACACCCGAGTCGGTAATGTTTTCGGTGCCCGGTAGCGGCGGAGTCGATATTGGCATTAGGGTCATGGGCGGTGTGTGAGTCACGGTGGAAAGGCTGGCAAGGGGATCCTGTCCAATTGATGACTGTCTGAGGTGTGAAGGTGGTGATCCCACTGAGGCCGGCAGGAAGCCACTGCTCTGAGGACTGGTGGAATACCTGAACTTGCTTAGATCAGAGCTCTCGCTCGGGGCACGTTGGATAAGAGGCGGCTCTTGCATGGCGCTAATGAGCCGATCCGCGTGGCTTCGTCCACTGCGAGAGCTGCCGCCAGAACGTAAACTCTCCGAGCTTGGTCGCCGGGCTTCGCGCCTTTCGGAGCCAGCCCGGGGCAAAGTGAATTCCTGGTCCGAGATCATGGGCGTAGGAGGTGCAGACGCATGCGCAGGAACACTGGTCTCGGTAGGTGTCTCAACTGACGATCCATCTGGTAGACGGAATTGCAATTTAACCTTGAAGCGGCTGCCCTTGCCCTCTTCAGATTTAACTCCTAGCTGACCTCTCATACTGTACACAATCCTGGCGACAAGAGCAAGCCCTAAACCAAGAACCCGCTGCTGTTGGGGATCTTCCTCTATAACCTCTTTATCGTCGTCCTCTCCCTGATAGCTATCGACTGACACTTGTTCTAGCTCGGAGAAAAGTGCCTCGAGCTTCGTTTTTGACATCCCGGCGCCTGTGTCAACTACCATCATCTCCACTGCAACGTGATCAGTTGCGTCCTGCTTAGCAGATCGCCACATTTCCACGATCACAGCACCAGATGTAGTCTGTTGAATGGCATTGGAGATAATATTCGAAAAAACTTGGCGAATGCGCCGCTGATCTCCAAAAACCTTGGAAGGAATCCCAGGCTGAATGGACACGGAAAACGAGATGCTCTTGCGTTTGGCCTCTCCTGCGAGCATATCGACGGCCTCTTGTAATGTGAGTTTGAGGTCGAAGGCTTCATCCTTAATAAGTGCTTGACCCGTCTCGGTGTTTGTAAGATCAAGGAGATCATTGATGACGTAAATGAGGGACTTGGAGGCCGAGTGTGACTTGGTCAAGCTTTCACGAGTCTCCGCATCCAGAGCACCTTCTAATGCTATCTCCAGGTAATTGATGATGGCATTCAAAGGCGTGCGAACCTCGTGGGCAGAGTTGGCGAGAAGTAGCCGAGTGAGCTGAGAATTTTGCATAGCAGCTTCCTTCTGTCGCCATACTTTGATGAATTTACCATAAACAAGGCATAACACCGCGGCAGTCTCGACATCTGAATCAGACCATTCGCGTGACTGGCTCAAGACTGTCTCTCGCCACGCCGTGAAACTTTCACGAGGCTCTAAATACCCTGCCGTTTCTTTTCGCTTGGCGATTTCGTAGGGATTGCCAGCCCATTTGATTTCCGTGAGCTGCCCTTTGCGGAAAAAAACGATGAAATCACTGCCGCCAGTGGACAGGGGAACATATAACAGTCCCGAGATCGCTGAGAGGCCAGGGGGGTAATGCAGATCTGGGAAGTCTTTGATTATATCATGTGAAGCGAGCACTGAGTTTATTTGACGCATGCGAATGAACTCCAGCAAAGCAAGAACCTCTTGTGAATGCGAGTTGTCACCGAGTATTTTGGTCTCGTCACGAATGGAAAGGGCACCATAGTCTGCATCAAAGAGTTGCAAAAGATCATCTGAAGATGCGATGATGTAACCAGAAGGATTGGCCTCGGTCGGGACGGTATTGATAAGCTTTCGTGCCTGTAGTCGAGAGGCGTATGATAGGCGTTCGATGTTTCTTGAAACCGTATCTCCAAGTAAACGGCACATCTTTCGAATGGGAAATGAAACGCGCATGCCGGCCGTTCCGTAAGAGTGGCACGAAATTAAACCCCACAGATCATTGAAGGCGTTGACACTGATGGACATAGACGAACGAACCTGCATGTGCGCGAGATACTTCACATGGACAGGAGACATGGCCCGTAAAAAAGCAAAGGTCATGTCAAGGGGAGTTTCGAGATCCTCTAACGTCCGGCACACAAGGCGAGACGTAGTGTGGTCCCGGTCGTACAGCAGACGGACCTTGTTGATCTTATAGAGCTCGCGTGCCTGGGCGGGAATGTCGGATGCAGGGAAATGCAGACCTTTGTAGAGATCAATGGTGGCTTTAGGATCCACAAGTTCAGCAACGACCAGACCATTCCAGCTGCTATCAAATTGATAGATGAGGACGCGGTGAAAGCCAGTAAGCTCCTTGACCAAACCAGTAGTCGTGTTGAGTAATTGATCTAAATTGTTCGCCCGACCCAGTTGCTCTTGAATCTGAGTGAAAATGCTGAAAACATCCATCGCAGCAGCCTCGCCTCTTCTTCGTCGTGCGTTTCGGAGAACCCGGAGAGGCTGGCTGGTGTTGATCGTACTCGCAGCAAATTGCTCCGGGGTTGGAATTGTACCCATCGTGTCTGCAGGGGTTGCCGGAGTGGCTTGTCCGTCAACGTTTAATGGATTGATTTCATCATCCTCCAGTTCCAATTCGCAGATGATCAGGTCTTTCTGAGAGGGGCTAACGTGTGCCGCGCACCAAAAACGACGTCTCTCCCCCGATGGAGTTTGAATGACCAGGATAAAAACCTCGGGCCCATCCACGCTGGGATCGTACGCATCATCACGCACAAAGTCGACATGATCAAGGAAGGTGTCAGCCTGTTCTTCACTTAAGATATCGCAGAAGCTGTCTTTGTCGAAAAGTTGATTTGGCGTGTAGCCCAACAACCGTTCCGAATTTTCACTAACCACGCGTACCACGAGTTTATTCGGGGCCTCCTCGCGGATGGCGATCATCACTCCGAAGCTTTGAATGGCGCCAGGAATTCGGATTGGTTCATCCTCGCAGTATTGGAATGATTTTCTATCCCTTCCCGTAATCACCGCATGGCCGCTGTCAGTCATGACGTGGGTGGATCGAGCCGTAACATGGCCATATGGCTCATCCGATCGCGTTACCTGCTGAGGTCCCGGCAAGGCGGCAGTAGTGCTTCCCGAATGACTGTCGCTTTTTTCCTTTGCGTATTCTTCCGGATGTTGGTTAACGTGGGACGCCATGGAGTGCGTAGCTAGTTCCGTTGCATCGTCGGTGGCATGGGTTTCATGTCGAATCGTATCGGCCGGAATGGTTGGGCCTGGTTCCGAGTTGGGTTGCGATGATTGCGACTGGATTTCATTCCAAGTTTGGTTATCAATGATCGTGTACTGCATGGCGCCTTCACGAGTCGGTGAAACTGCGGCCCGCGCATGTGCTGCCTGGTCGGCAGCCTTCCGGTCAACTGATACCACTGATCGGATGGGGAAGACTCGGTCAACACTGTCGAATCCTGTACTAGGAACCTGTGAGCCATCCCCATGTGACACCGAATGCGACCGATCTCTCCCTTCAACTCCACTGTGGACAAATTGCATCGATTCCGGCCGGGAATGGGTTGCGAGAGTTTCAGAGCGCTTCCGTGGTGTCCCTGGCCGGGAATTTGACTCGCTTGTCGACATTGTACCTAGACTCGATCGATATTGGGAGTGGGTGGGACCGCGGCCCGATTATAGGGCGAACTGGTAGTCGTAATCCGATCAAATGCGTGGGCTTTGTGCTTATCGATTGGTCGGTTCAATAATCGTCGGAACTATCAACCAAATTTCGGCGCGAAAAGTTCAAAAGGGAGGCCGGAGGCTTGAATCTTTTTATAACGAGTGTACGATCCGCAAGAGTTTGTAGTCATCGAGGATCCACCGGGTGAACTGCAGTAGAAGTCGGGTGGATCCTTCCAGTTGGCATGTGGAAATCCACGCCCACCAGGTGTGACGATCCTTGGAATCGTACGAAGAAGAGACAATCGTAGATCTGGAGAAAATCCAAGGCGGAGTGACACTATGGAGGGGCAAGAAGCGGAGGGCGGTCAGTGCATTCTGTCAGTGTTTCTTCGTGGGGGCCCCATGATGACATAAACATGCTATTCCCCAATAGGTCTTAGGTACTGATTCCTACGGCGTTCACCGATTGTCCCATTACCCATTGACTGGGTCTGCCAAAGGACTGGGAGACTTGCCCTGGAATCAACCCATAGTGGCTGAACTAGTATCCACCTCGGTACCGAGTAAGGTGTGGCAAATCAAGCAGGGCTTCCCGCTGTCGAATCAGAACTTTCGACTTTGGCAAGTGGAGCCCTTGACCATCATTATGATTCGATGGCGCAGATTGCCCTTAAGCCATCTTCGATGACATCATATCAGTGATGTTCCGAACAGATCTTTCAAGGTACCATGCACTATGACATTATCGAGTCATTTACTGTGGGTCCTTATCCGTTTTGGCGCACTAGGAATTCATTGATGTGGCTTGAATCGTCAAGTTGCCGGCCGAGTACTCGGCGTTTCAGATCGAATCGATCCACTCACAATAACCTCAGTGGATTCGCCGAGCATCGAAGAGCATCGCAGGCGAAGGAAACATGAATACTCCGCGTCATATCCTGTGATGTTTATGTTTCAGTGATGTTATTTGTCGAAGTAAGCCAACCCTCATTGAACATTCATGATGTGGTCACCGCTACGTCAATAAGGTATGCGCATGTCCCGTGTTTTGAATATTCGATCACTTCTTTCTATGTTCTACTTTAGAGAGACCTTTTACGATAAGACTATTAATAGAACACAGTATGCAAGTATCGATCGCTTGGTGTGTATCCTTGAACTTGAACTTTACTATGGAACATATCTCGCAACACAAGAATTAATGCTACGTAAACCTTGGGTACTCCCTGCCATATCTCTAGGATAACTTCCACCTACCAGCAGCCATTTTGTCTCCCGAGGTCTCAGTTATCAGTTCGGCTTTCCTCGTCGGAATAAACATACAGTAAACTCGTCAATGTCACCAATTTCAGCAAAGTGTCATCATATGGAGGATAGTACTCTCCATAGATCAACCCTTTGGCATACGAAACGTCATTGATCATATCAACAGGTATCTGGGTAAGTGTGTCAATGAAAATATCAAAAGTGATATCAGAAGGCACATCAAGAGGGATATATGCAAGGATATCAGCAGGTCTGTCATCCGGTTGATCTCCAAGGCCTAACAGGTCCACGATACATCGGGCAGCTATTGCCTACTCGGAACCACGAGCTAGTACACTCAGCATAGAACCAATTTGCACACGGTAAGACCAGAAGCTCATCATTCAACTCAAGGGAGCCCGTACAAACAATACAAATGGGATCTTTGACTGCCTGAGGTGTCCCCACTACCTTCTGACGAGAAAGTGAACCAATGATCTGCCGGGCTCTCTCATCTCCGGCTTGAGGCCGAATGCTCTCTGCCGAGAAGATCTGTCCTTGTACACGAGCGATACTGGGCGCCACAGGTGTGCATCTTCGCACAATGCCTGTGATTCGCTGCCCCCTGAGGTAGTTACTATCTTCCCCTATGATTATTTCCGCTGTCGAAGGATTTCAACGCCCGTAAAGAAAACGTGGCGTCCGAATTGAGAGAGGTAGATCAACCTCTCTGTCGTTGCTTCGTGCTCACTTCTTCCTCGCTCACGGCGTCGTTGTCAGATTCGGTCGACCAGACTTTCCATGGAGCGGCTTCGCCGCTTCTCTAAGCCAGTAGGATTTGGTTGATCCATGTTGGAAACGCAATCAAAGTGATGTTATGTTGGTTAAGCTCTTGTAAAGCGTTTGAAGAATGTAGAAGATGGATGGCTCTGTTTGTAATAGATAGGATATGGCCCTTTATGCCCACCTCGTCGGCTAGTCGTGATATCTATCAAGGCCGGTGACTCGAGGCACTGTTCTGATTAGAGAAAAAGACTTCCATTGTATTACTCATACAAGGACTAACTATTACTTTTTAGACGCTTTATTGTCTAAGAGCATAATAATAGCACAGAGACTGCTATGATCGAAATCTTAACATAAAGATACCTTAAGGAGATGCTATTTTAGAACACAAAGAACGTGCAGCAAAGACAATATTGTGAAACAGCAACAATCGAGAGAGTACTGAAAAGACTTCAAGGTTGCAAAGTGCACTTGAAGTGCTCAGCATAACTCTATTTTTACTATGGACTACTCAGTAACGAAAGATGGGCAAGGAGTGCTACAGCGAACATAAAGATGGATTCAAAAGTGCAGCCTGAGATAGATTTCAAGCAAGTCAAGTCCTGATAGGCACTCATTGTGACCTCTAAACCAGGACTCGAATGCTTTTCAGAGCAAGTATCGGAAGCTCTCAATCTCCCTATCCGTTTTACTTGACAATTCATCCTGCAATTCCGCTCCAACTGTCATTTGCTCAGGAGAGCCATATACCCTATCACGGCGGCGGTTCTCCCAAGTGTAATAGACATATAAAAGAATCAGGAAAAATATGCTCAAAACCAAACCTGACATAGCTGCTTTGATACCAGTCTACATCCGTTAGTTCGATCACGCTAAAAGAAGAGCGACAGACTCACTGGGTAAGAAGGCTCCTCCGACGCGAGGAAAAACTGGGGGCCAACCATGTTGCCCACGCAATATGCAATAAACAAAAGAGCGCTAGAGACACTCTTCTTCGAGAATCCCGCGATATTAGATGTAATCACACTGAATGAAATGGGAAGGTTAACGGCATAGACGACAGCCAGAGTTAAGCCCACCATCCGCCCGACCTGTTCTGATGGGTCTAGCTTCCAGATCAAAATCAATCCAATCACTGAGACGATTGTATTCAGTACCATGGCGATAATCCGGGCGGAAGGAATGAATGTGCAAGCTAGGGATGTCAGGATGAGAAACACAATCTCAGCTGCACCCTGGGGCATTTGCATGAGAAGAGCCATGAGGTCAGTGAAACCGAATCCCGCAGTGATAATTGATGTAAACTGTATGGCTATCAGCATCTTCCCGTACATCTAAAGCAGATAGCTGACCGTAGTGATCCCCCCATTGCACAAGTTTGAGGCGAAGGAGTTTAAGACCAGTAACCAGACTTGAGGATCTGTGAACGCATCTCGTGCTTGAGACCACTTGAACTTCCCATTATCTAGAACCCCGGTCTTATTCTTCAAGGTTCGCTGAACCGCAATTGCGCGTTCGTTTGGCTTGAGAAAAACAGCTTTTATTGGAGAGTCCGGGAGTAGGAAGGAGAGAATGACACCGTAGGCCGAGGTGATGGCGCCCAGAATCAAAAACATGAGCTTCCAGTGCGCAATAGATGCATTTATATGACCTATTCCGTAAGCGATCAATGGGCCGATCAGGACTGCGATGCAGTTGCCGAAGAACCACGCGGATTGACTAGTCTGTCAGTTGAATCTATTTCAAAACAGCAGGCATAAACATACCGCACAGGCTGTTCCGCCCGAGTATAGAACATGCCGGTGAGCAGTGTGAATCCTGGTGCGACAGCAGCTTCACCGACACCAAGGAAGAATCGAGCAACCATCAACCCAGCAAAGCTAGTGCATGCAGCATGGCACATTAAAACACCACCCCAGAGAAAGCTGTCTAGTTAGTAATGCTTCCGTTGCAAAAATAATAGAGGCAGACTTACACAACAAGAGACAAATATTTCCCAATAGGCATACGAACAATCACATACGAGCTTGGCCAGCTCCAAAAGAAGTATCCAAAGTAAAAGATCGCAGATGTCCACGAATATTGCGAGCCATGGAGGTTCTATTCCGATCAGTTTTAGGGCACATGAAATAGGGAGGACGCTCTACCAAATCCTGACGGAGATTAAACAACGTCGCCTGGCTCAGAGCCAACTTATCCAGAAATTGCAAGAAATAAGCGGTTCCCATCAATGGGATCAATCTCAGAGACATTTAGCATTGAAGCAAAAAAAAGCCAATCAAACTCACATCATGTCTAGTTTCCGCAATACCTTCTTTTCCTCCTCAGGTGAAGATTGCATGGAGAGTATCTGACCAATATCAAAGTCATGACCGGATGGGTCGACATGGTGCTTGATATCATGTTCATCGGCCATAATGATCGAAATATTTAAGACCAAATCAACGGGCCCCAGTCTCCAGCAATGGAAAGAGAGATATGCAAGCCCAACTTTAGTGCCAACAGTGTCATTTATCTAGAATTCCCATGATTCATAGCGTAGGAGATAGCCGACCAGCCCACACCCTATGGTAAAATCGGTGTCAACCTCCCGAGCACGCCCGGACCTCTTAGATATCGCTTAAACCTACCAATACAGAGGCCCGGGCTTGTTCCGCGGTGGATCCCGCCATTTCACAGGGTTCGAAGCTTAAACACACGACCAATGGCAATTTCCCTTTTGGAACTATAAGGTAATGAAATCGCCTCCTTTTGTTGCGGGGATATGATGGATTCTGGGGATGCGAGATTTCCCCTCTTCGGGTGCAAATCGCGGGAGATTTTCACGATCCGGGATGGAATTGACATTCCGCTCTCTCTGCCTAGAGTTCTCACTAGGGATAAGGCTCTGATGGAGAATGGAAGATGGAAGCGCGGAAGATGGTGGTTCATTTGGTAGCATAGAGCAAAGGCCTGAATCATAAGGCATGCATGAACAGGTTCGACTTTGATATGGGCTGACTGATGTTTACAGTGGAGGATCGTCAAATGATTCACTTTTCATATTCCTTGATATTACACAGACAGCTATTCATCTATGCAGCTTTCTCAAAGTCAGCCTTAATGGCCTTTGCGAATGCATCATCAGCCAACACGCGACACCCCACTACGGCCATACCAGCAGCACAATACAAATTGCGCTTGAAACCTTCCTCGGAACCTGCGCCCGCAGTAAATTGTGGGGTATGGTTGACTCCATCTGTTTTTATATAGAATCCGCCGTGGAATCCAGGGACCTCATAGGACACATTGCCTATAATCATCAGTAAATTGTATATCAAGTATCTCGCGGGTTATTCAACTTACCCATGTCTGTAGATCCTCCACTCAATCCACCTTCCTGCCCCGCCGCATCGGATATAGTCTTGTATCCCATAGCATTCATAGCCGAAGTATAACTATCACAAATAGGCTTGTTAACCTTCATATCCAAATACGAAGGCTCCCACTTATACTCCACGTCACATCCGGTGGCAGCGGCAGCAGCATCAAAACACTTTACCACCCGCTCAGTCAAGGGTTCCAGCGTCTTCTTCGTCGGCGACCGAACATAATACTCAACGGTAGTAGAAGCAGGAATAACATTCGGTCTCTCCCCGCCCCTCAAGACAACACCATGAATCTTCTGCGTTGGAAGGATCTGCTGTCGCAGCATGGAGATATTCACATAGGCCGAGACAACGGCATCCAAGGCATTAACACCTTCCCACGGTGCAGCAGATGCATGTGCCGGTTTTCCCGTATAGGTAACCTCGACCTTATTATTCGCAAGGTATTGAGTGGAGTCCGAACCGCAACTCAACAGATCCGGTGCACCAGCTAGAATTGGAAAAGGGTGAACCATGAAACAGGCATCAACGTCTTTGTACGCGCCCGCTTCGATAAGCTGTAGTTTTCCACCACCACCTTCTTCGGCGGGAGTACCCAGTAAACGGACGGTGAATCCAATGCTATCTGAGTAGAGAGTCTTCATTGCTTCGGTCGTAGCCAAGCAAGAAGCAATCGCGCTCGTCGCAATCAGGTTGTGGCCACAGGCGTGTCCCATACCCGGTAGCGCATCGTACTCCGCATTGAAGGCCACCACGCGACCGGCTTGACCATGGGTGTAGCTCACTTCGAAAGCAGTTTTGACACCGTAGGCGTGGCGCTTCACTGCATATCCCTCTGCAGCGAGAGAGTCGAAGAATGCGCAGATATTATCATGGGCATCGTGTTCTAGAAAAGCGAGTTCAGGATTGGACCAAATCTAAGGTTATCAGAATTTATATTATCAATTGGATGGAAACCAATGTCTTACTTTCTGATTAATCTCGTCAAGCTTCGGCTCATACTTGTCCAGCACCTCGCGAACCTTCCTGATAATACTCTGTTGACTCTGTACAGACTGCATCTTAATCCAAATCAGATTAATGAAGTGACAACCAGATTGCAATTGAAAAACGGCACCTGCCCCTCACTTTTGTATGACCCCATTTCATAATTGGGGGGTACCTGATGACCGGAGATACGACCCCATTGCCGATCGGCAACGATAGTGGCACAACCCCGCAAGATAAGGTCTCCAAAACACAGGTACAAGCGAAACTAACCCCGGTGAGATGAGATGCCGATGCAGTTGAATTCCGCGATAGTTCCGCCGTGGAGTCCAAGAACATACTAACTCAATCCGCTTGAGTCTCTCGTTGCGACTCGCCGTACGCTGATGACTTTGTCAACGAAGCAGCGCGAGCTTGTATAGGTTTGGCATCGAAGAATATGCGCATCTGGATGATTTGTAAATCGGCATCGCTGGTTCCCTCTAGGTCGAGGACATTGAATTCGCGGATTTTGACGGGAAACTGGTCTGGGTCATCTTTGAAGATTGTTTCGGAGGTTGCCTCGAACATTACGGAGTATTTAATCAAAGAAGACGGGTCCTGTGCATCTGTTTCAGGCCTATCGATGGGGTGTTGACTCTTTCTTATTGTATTGGAATCAACAGTGGGGAGATTTGTGTTGGTAAGGTCCATGTCCCAGGCCATGTGTAAGTGGCGGTAAAAATGGGACAGAAAACGACTTTGGGATTCATAATGCGTGGCCGACTGCACAGGTTTCGAAGGATTGCTGCCGATAATGATGGATGCGTTGGATTTGAAAAAGAAACTAACGGGGTCCTGGGTTGGATTGATCGAGTCCACGGCTGGGAGGAAGCGGGAGAGGAATCGAAGACCTGGAGAAGCATTTTCAGGGATTGATTCGTAGGGACCTTGGTGGATGGAGACTGTGCCCTGCATGGTGAGTTCATAACGAAATCAAGAGAAACTGACATTCTTTAAGAGCACCAACGGGTGCGGTGCAAATCTTGGAACGTCATAGTAACGTACATACAGTACATAGCAGGTAAAAGCGAAGGACGACATGGGCAAAACATTGAATATGTTCAATAGAATGTATTTTTGATGGTTGTAGTTTTTACATAATTATATATAAAAGTCAACAAGCCTTGATAAATTGGCTTGGTGTCAGAGGGTTATACACGACTGGCAGGGGAAAAAAACCCGCGTTGAATCGACAATGGGTATACGCACTTGCAATTTTTGCAATCTGCTGGATCTGCTAGGTCTCCTAGAGTTCCATGTCATAATTTTGCGCCTGAAAAGGCAGCGTGAGGCTTCGCGCAAATGCAGCGAAGCTGGTGGGTGTCGCAGTGGGACGTGGCGAAGAGGTGTCACCTCTGTATATCACAAGTACACATAACTCGGTAGCCAGTGTGTCGTTTTGCGATATGAGTTATTTCAGATGAGAATTAAATCAAATCGGTAGATCAAGATGGATAGGTACTTTCGCTGGATATTCTGGAGCGCGTGGATGAACGGATTCGTTGCTCAGACATCGGCAAGCTTTCCATGGAGATAGTATTCCATGCCGACATCCCGCGCGGGACGCGATCTGTAGGGGCAGCGTGCGTAACGTCAGAGGTGAGTTGACTCGGGTCCACGAATTGCGGATATTCGTCTTGTTCGGCAGAAGTCGGTGCCGACCGGGACGTGTGGACCAGAGACACGAGTTTGCCAAGGACGCCAAACTCCAGTTTCAGTTTGATGCTGTACACCATAGGTTTCAGAGTCGTCTGCAGCGAGTAGAAACCGATATACTCGACTACCAAAAGGGCAACGTCCAGCAAGATGATGACAAAGTTGATTGCCAGCAGCTCATACATGATTCTCGTCCGACGCTGATCTTTGTCCGGCATGAGTTGGAGTAATTTGACAGTCTCATAGATGTAGATTCCAGAGATGACAAATTCCTGGCAACAAAACCAGGCCAGTTGCAAGCGCTCCATCACATTGTATCCCCGGATAAACGGAACGGTTTGGATGTAGGCGGTGGAAAAGGTCAAGACGGTAGTGGGGATAAGGAGAATGACCGCGTCGACGATAATGAGCCAAAGCACAAAGCGCAAGATTCGTCGGCTCTGCACGACCAAATGCAGACGCGAATACAGGACAACCGACTGTCCCGGTACCATGATATAGAATCCAATGGTTGATATGGTCAAGGACACCCAGAGCGGAGCCAAGGAGAAAAACTCCAGGATGTAGCCGATCGAGTGGGGGATGACACCGAGGACGACGGACAGAAGCATAGTCCAGAAATAAAGGCCGCGATAGGATTGAAAGGTGAGAAATAATAGAATAAACAACTCGATCGCATTGTACAGCGCGATTGAGGAAAAGACTATCATCAAGATGCGCACGGTCAGGCTGTGGCCGTGGTAGCCCCCGATGAGGCCATCCGGCGGCTGGTCGAGCGTGTCGACCATGGCTGGCTTGGGTCGCCTTCTATCGAGACGGCGACGTCGTGATTCGAGTCCTGCTTTGTAGAAAGGCCGGTCGTATACGTAACTTGTTGTTCTGAAGGACCAGTTTTACCGCCATGATCTTGCTAACAGACCAGCATTCGTATAAATGGTGATAGGAGGTAGGAGAAGACGTCACGGAAAGAAAATCGTTATTTCGCGACAGGTGTGAGGCGATCCCAGGGGTGTTCAATTGCCGTTCGCCGTGCGCAAAGGCCGAATGGCAATGATGTAACTTCGCGGTTTCCGAGAGCGGAGGGCGAAGGGCGGAGAGCGCAGGGTGAGTAAAGCAAGGAACGAAGGTTATGACCGACAAGCTCAATGTCTCCAGTCCCTGGACTTCAGTCTATATAAGTACCCAGTGGCACCAGTTCGCCCCCGGGCGGACGAGCGAAAAGAGGAGAAAAAGATGGAGTAAAGTGGATTCACTCCATTTACTGCCTTCTGAGTGGTGATTAGGTGATCTTGCCCTCCGCACGAGCCAAGCCGATCGAGTTGAAATGGAGAAGCAAAAGAAGGAACTTCGAGAGTTTCCGAGACTTGATCACGAGAGGAAACCCCAGAGAATGAAAAGTAAATTCTATTCTTGAACATGAAATTTCTGGGGAAAGCCGCCTGTTCACGCTAATCTACAACAGGAAGCTCCTTGGAACTTCAAAGTTTACTCGGCTTGACCGGCTTTTGCCCGAGTTTTCGGGAGTTTTCGCCACGCCAAGGGAACCAGAACCATAAGAAAACCGAGGCCGTTGAACTTGTACACAACTTTCGGCCGGAGAGTGTTCATCATATTCCTTTTGTGGCAGGTCTGGAAGCCATGGTCGCGGATACACTTTTTGCGTCCGCGACGGCACATTTACTACACATTCACTACGTACGACGTACGCGAATTCCCGGTTTTCTTGCGCCGCCGCTAGATGCGATTGGTCACCCCGGGCTTCTTGATGATCATCGTGGAGCACAAACCTAACGATCAAGGCAACGGCCACAAGCACGATGATCAACGGGTCCTCGGCTATATGTACAGTAGCGTGTGGGCAAGGCTTGGCTCATGTGCCGACTGTAACAAAATAATACCTGGTCCCACGGCGATCATCCTTAGCAATAGTAAACATGGGATCAATGCTAGCAACGAACATGCGAGCTGGACATGCCTTGGAGCGAACCCTGTTGAAACTAGAGAATCTTTTCTCTCCAGACCATGTCGATCTTCCTTGGCTTAACCATTATAACCTAACTATCAGCATTAGACTTTTTTTAATGAGTGCCCTGAGCTCTGGTACCTGAATACAGTATGTAGCCTCGCAGTAGATCCCACCTATCAGCATCGTGGCTTTGGTCACTAGGTAAGTCGAATGGGGCGCTGCACAGCGGCCCGGGAAGAGGCTGCCATGAGAAGCCAACATCACAGACTTGGGACTGTACATATGAACGGATTCTCTCTTGTATTATCCATGCAGTAGACCTCATTTCGGCTTTGATCATTCTGCCCAGAAGGATCCACACCGTGGAACCTGCTCAATTGGCTCAGATGCGGGATAAGACAATCCAAGTATCGTGTGTCTCCAGGCCTCGCACGTCCATTTGGGAAAAGGGGACTTCGGGGTATGGGTTTCAGATACCTAATAATCCAACTCCTTTTTCTTATTATTTCCCCATGCTGTAATTGACTTCATTTGAATTGCTCACGTGCCACTGTCCCCACCTTACTATTGCACTCAATGAGTCTGTTCGGACTATGTCTACAGGACAATCAAGACACATCAAGGCGTAGCCCAAATTTGTAAGCTAAATCGGCCTCTCAGTAAACCCTAGACACGATGCAATCAATTCCAACATCATACTGTACAGTAATGAGACCGTATGCCGCACGGGCCAAATCGGTTCCTGTGCCCCACTCGGTCGAAGGGTCTCCGCCAGGCCCACTTGCACTTGGCCCTGAAATTTACATAGATGAACCTGTACAAGTAGCAGAAAGCAGATATCTACACTCATCAAGTGCTATTTCAGAATTTTTCTTACCTAGCAGTAATCAGCAGTATAACTGTAGTGATTGGCTAGACGCATCACATATAACTAGCGGCTTAAAGTACTGCCTGTAAACATGCCCCGCACTATGCATTTCACCAGTTATCAACTCACCATGACCTCCATATTTGATAGGCTTTTTACTTCTGGCTTCAGGGGCTGTTACCTACCAGCTGCACGCGGCTTTGCTGCCTGCGAGCGCTGCAATCGCCTTCTTTTGCATAGCCCATCGTTGCCCGTCATCCTATACGTTTGATGACACGGTACAATCCCGAGCATGCTTTATCTTCCTTGCTTGACTGGAACATTAAAACCTAACAGTCATCAGCTTCTCTCAAATGATAAATTCAAAGCCAGCATACGCGCTGAAGTAAGTGATCTTCGCACGAAGGTCATGGCACGGCTTTGTGCAACGTGCCTCAAAGCTGAACAGCGATCTGAAATGCGAAATCGACCACCTACCCGCGAGGGAACCCGGCGCTCCCATGGGCGGCGCCAACACCATGCTCAGATCCGCTTCCCCGATAGCTTCATCTGGCATATTCGAACACCTCGAATCATTGGCAGTATTCCTCGATCGCTTATCGACTACCTTATTCGCAGCGAATATGCCACCATCAAATTGCTGGAAACGACCAAAGTGCCTGCTCCTCGGGTATTTGATTATGCGATTGCTAGTAACGACAACAATCAGGTCGGCTTAGGCTATATCTTTATGGAAGAAATGGCTGGCAACCCCTTGGAACAGCCAAGGACCCGCGAGAAGCGTATTGCTGATGAAAAGGATAAAGAGAGAGTGCTGGCTGGATTGGCGGACATAGCGATTGAGATCAAACAATTTTCTTTATCAGAGGCTGGATCTCTTCTTCTGGGCGCTTCATTTTCGGAGCTAATCGTCTCTGCTCTTGCCAGTGAAAGATTCCTTGTTCTGAGTCCCTCGGGCCCTTTCAATACGGCCAGAGACTGTTACACCTCTGTTACGGAGCAACATTTGGCTCTCATTGCTGATTGTCAGCTTTGCACATATTTCTTTTGAATGCCTACCTAGTGCTTTCTATCTTCAAAATCCTCAGTCCAGTCTCAGACGAAAAATCAGAGCTCTGGTCTAAGAGGAGCTACGGAGCAATCCTATCTCAAACAAGTGGATGATAACGCGGGATGAAGATCTGAATGTCGTCGGAATCATTGATTGGCAAATGGCTATGGTCGTGCTTACCAGGGAGGCGTTCGGGCCATCACTGGTGACCGCAGATACGGGCAATATATATGACGACGTTTCTTCCTTGACTCCCTATGACCATACCTTAGCTCGGTTCTTGAAGGCCAGAGGGGCAACATGATGAAAGATTCTTCTTTGGCTCCAGGGCTTGACTGATTTCTCTTGGGATGAGATATTGTTATATCCGTGGCATCTGGACTGCATTTGGGATCGCGGGAACAGAGTGAACAGCGTGAAAGATGAAAATATTGCAGCAGCATGTTGATGATGAATGCCTGAAGCATTTTGTCGATGGGTTTGGAGAGGGACCGTTAGGATATTTTCACCACATTCTTCAACAACTAAAGAATGGCCAACATAATGAGCTTCCAGTTAATGGCTATCCCTTCAGATCCTAATATTAGACATTCCGTGGCAAGGTGTGCGAAAACTCCGAAAGTCCCATATATATTCACATCGCCTTGTCCGCTATACCCGCCCCATGCATACGTTGACAACCTTCCTCACTCAAGACCTATAGCCACGCGCGGGATAGAGATACACACCATTCCAGCTTCACCAATAAAGCACACTCCTCACCCGCCGAGTTCGCCGAGTTGGTCCTTCCTAGGCAATGTGTGCATTAGTGAGAGTTGAGGACCCCGATCGACAACCACATTTCAAGGGTGAGACCAACCACTTGCATAAGAGAAGCTTGGCAAATTATCAAACACTCCTAGTCTGTTCCAGCTGCGTAAGCACTTCCAGTCAATCTATAAAGCTAGCTACAGGTGAGATTTTGGGTGACCCTTTTTTCTTTCTTCCAAGACTTTTGTCTACTGCCATACCTACGTGATAACTTACCCAATTTCACTTCTGAATCATCTCAAGATGGCGTCTGATCAGGAGATTTTTGCTTTTATTGTTGTCGGAGGTGAGTTGCCCACACTCAATAAGGTTAATTATGCTTTTGAAACCAGCCCTTCACTTCTGCAACAGCTGGACCGGCGGGGTGTACTCTTGCAGCTGCACTCAGCAAGTCTGCCGCCCAACCTCGCGTGCTCCTACTGGAACCTTGCAGGCAGTAAAACTGATGATGAGTCCCAGCGTGTAGACGGGAAGCGCTGGGCAACCTTCATGAGCGAGAATATGAATTGGGGGTACAAGACAGGCGCTACTTGTGCTGATGTGTTGATTCGGGAGTACAAATTAGGTCAGTGATCGATGACTAGAATCCTAGCATCTCAGACTAGAATAAGGAATCTTGCGCCAAGCTTCGGGCACCAATTTTAACAAGATGAACATCTGTCATCCGTTCCTTTGGCAAAAGATTAAAGGAAAAGTAGTGAGTATTCATGTTGAATTAGCTCTCATCGCCTTTCGAAGGCCGGAGTGCCTACTCAGTTGGAGTACAAGGTATGTACTCCTCGCGCTCAGCGCGCGACAAATAATAAAGGCCTCACAGAAAAGGCCTCACACAGAAATAAGAATAACAACAAAAAGAGAACACCGCCGGGCCACCAAACAGAAATCGAACAGACAAAAAAAGTCACGTATCGCGCCACACACCGTTACTAAAAGCTCACATGAGAATAAATGATAAAAGAAATCGAAAGGCGCGGGAATCGAAACGGGATATCGAACAATTGCATAGGCTGGAACACTGCAAATAAAAGCAGAAGCGGAGAGACGCCTAGGCCATAGGGAGACCATGTGGGTGGCCTTCCTGCTTGCCGACGAGGTCCGGGTCGGTTGTGTTCTCATCGACACGCGGACGCTTGTTCTGCTGGAAATTTTGTGTCATGAAGTTCGTCTCGTCGGGGTGCTTGCGCATGCCCAGACCAGCGACGGCAATCCGGTTCAGCGAGTTCATGTCATCGTTGACAGAGCCTTGGTGCTGAGCCTGCTGGGCACCAGAGGCAGAAACGTTAGGAGCACCTGCTCCGAGTCCAGCAAGAGCGAGGTCGTGACGAGGGTTCTGGGTCAGATCGATATTAGGTGGCAGGTCAGGGACATCGATCTGGGCTTCCATCAGACGAGACTGGAGGTTGATAACATAGTCGCGAAGAGAATAGTTCTCGTTAACAAGCTTAGACATGGTATCTTTGTAGCTCTCAATGTTTTTGTTCTCGTCTTCCAGCTTACGAATGTAGGTCTCTTTGCGCTGGCGGAATGCACGCTGATTCATATTGTTAGTGGAGTATAAAGCACGGGAGAAAAGGAAGCATACCTGGGCCGCGCGATTCTGAGCAGCACGCTTGGAGGTAGATAATTCACGCTTTCCATAGGTCTTAGGGCTAACACTCTCGGGCGAACCCTGTTGGGGTTGAGTCGGGGTCTGCGGAGGAGCCGCACCCATCATGGCCGCACCAGAAATGGCGGGGTCAATGTTGGCCTGGTCGCGAGGGCTAGCAGTGCTAGGTGCCATGTGCTGCTGCGGGCTTGGACCACCCTGGTGGCGAGGACCAGGGAGGTGGTGCTGAGCAGCAAGCAGCTGGTCATGGAGGACTATATTGATACCATTTAGCCTTTGTACTACTTGTAAAATGTCTTGCCACAGGCCCTGGATGGGTTTCGCCACGAGCCAGCGAACATGATGGGCGCCAGCAAGCTGGTGGACACCACCAGCCCTGACTCGAGCGCAACAACCACATTACCAGTATCGGCCATATCAGAGTGACATACCCTGATCCGCATGGTCCTATAGACATTGTTAATGACCAAGCACATCATAATCATAATATGCGACCGGAAGGTCGCGGCAAGGTAAACAGCGCACTGCGACGCGTCTTAATACCGGTCGCAGGGCTTTGAACATGCCATTCCATTTGATGCAGCAGTTCATAGTACCTTGGCGCGGGAAGACGATCTGATGACAAACGCGTCGAGGATGGGTTGCTTACCTGAGCAGTAGATTGCATACTGGGATGCGGTGCTGGCGCCAACGCAGGTTGCATGGAGAAGGAGGAAATCGGAATTCAAATAATGAGAATTGAGCAGAGAACTATTCAGCCTGGATTAATCCTCAACCCCTTCAAGAAGTAGTTTTTTGGGGATTTTGGATCTTGAAGCTGAATGAGGTAAGCAGTTGAAGATGCTGTAAGCAGGAGGAGTGAGGAGGGGAGATTACTTAAGGAAAATCTGAGTCAGGAGGCTTGGGTGCGGTAAGCGAATGTCTTCCATTCTGCCGGTTCCGGTGCCGCCCTATTTTGGGATTAGCGCGAAGCTTTTCAACTCGTTTGGAGTTTTTGGCTGTCATGGATCCAAAAATGTTCTGTTTTGAATGAAACCGAATACCAAACATTCTATGATACTTCAAACGATTAAGGGCGATTCACAGAATTTTAGAAAATAAGCTGGCTTTTTTTTGGGCTATTTGGTGTAAGCCGGAGGCTATCACGTGCTTGAGGCTTCTCGGTGACTCTTTGTTCCTTCCGATAGATGACTCATCATGGTGTCATGTCGGTTCAACTTTGCCTTACATTTCGGGCATCTATAATCTATAATCCTCTGTTTTTGATCTCAACTTCCAGCTCTTTACATTTCATAGCATAATAAACGATCCACATTCATGCGTATCCTCGTCATGCTATGTACATTCATTTCACGTACTGTCGTTGATCCAAATCTGCGCAATGTTCATTGCCATAAAATTCCGCCTAATTGCTGACATCAAATCCGCGCTGAACATCATCCCCGCGACTCTGTTTTACCTTGGTACTGCTGATTCAGGCTGACCGGATTACGATACCTCATTAAACTGGCTGTTCACTAGCATTGTTGCACAGAGTGTGAAGTTGGCCCAGATCCCCGCTACTGTTTCAAGTTTCCCGCCATTTGTGCCAGCTGGTGTGAATCCTGGTTAAGTAAACCTTGGATCAACTAGCAATCAGACAATATGTGACTAGGATGGTAACGACTCGTATTATCGCTTTAACGAGGTTGAATAAGTACTATCGCGAAGGTGGTTATTATACATTGTACAAGTAAGAAAAAAGGCGTGAAGACCCGCCTGTAAGCAGGTTTAGAGAAAGCGGAACATCTGGATGATTGATCTACATCACTTCGACATGATGGCAGACATCCACTTTTGCTCATCCGTTCTATGTCAAAAGTTAGCATATGCACCAGGATCACGACAAAAATAACAAACATACCGATCAAAGTGGAGGAGCATCCCTAAAACAGGGATCAACTGCTTCTGATAAGTTTTATCCTTCTGCTCCAGGAATTGCAGCAAGACATTCTTCAAATACATGTAATCAATTGACTGGGTATTCGGCCCGGCAGCAGAGGGAGTCTCGCTCCGACGAGTCGACGCGCTGCGGTCTTGACCAGACGGGGAGAGTGGACCACGTCTAGAACCGGAATCAATCGATGACCGGGAGGACTGTCGACCAGACTCCAGTCCACGAAGGCGAACATCTTCACCCAGAGTCTTGTGAGATTTGCGAAGTTTCTCCAGCCGGTTATTCGATTCTTCGACAGAGCGACGAAGCTCGGCTTTGTCCTTCTCCAGGCTGCGAACTTGTTTCTCGCTTTCGTCCAAGGCTTCCCGTAGGCCAGCCATGGCTTGCTTGATTTCTTCGACCTCTTGAGTGGACCTCTCCGAAAGGAGCTCCAGTTCGTCGCGACGACGGCGCCAGTCCTTCTGGGAGTGTTCGAGCTCCTCCTTGTCTTCTTCGGCGGTGCGCAAAGCCCGTTCAGCGTCTCGCACCTTGGCTTTCAATTCTTCCATCTCCCGCGCACGACGGCGGCCCTGAGCGCTAGCCTCATCTTCAGCCCGGTCTCGTTCTTCAACCGCAGCCTCCATGCGTTCCTTCAAGTCTCGAACCTTGGCGTCCGCGCGACTCTCGCTATCATTGAGGAGGCGACGCATCGTCTCACCTTCGCGGGTACGTTCGCTCAAGAGACGATGCGCTTCAGCGAGCTCCTCCTCTAGGCTATCGCATCTTTCGCGAGCTTCCTTCATCTGCATAGCCATCTCGGCGGTCTGGTCACGCATGTTGTTCATCAGACTCTGTGCACTGGTATGCTGTGCCGTCTTCAGGCTGATCTCTTCTCGGAGACCTCCAAGGTCTTTGTTAAGCTGGGAGATTTGTTCATCCAGTTCACGGATCCTGACGCGAGAGTTCTTCAGGTTGTTTTGACTCTTAGCGAGATCTCCCGCAGTCTTATCCTTAGCATTGATAGCGTCCTGCTTTCTTGATTCAGCAGATCGGAGATCAGATTGAGCGACATTGAGACTTTCCTCGGCTTTCAGACGACTATCAGTCTCTTGGCGAACCTTCTTGTTCAAAATGTTCACTTCAGTGTCACGTTCAGAAATCTTGGTCTTAGCGGTCTTTAATTCTGCGCGAAGATCCTCGTGCTTGGACTCAAGAGCTCTCAACTCCTTGTCTTTGCCAGTAAGGGTTTCCTTCAACGTCTTCAGCTCGGATGACTCAGCCCGGAGGTTGCGCAACTCGGGTTGGACTTTTTGGAGGGTTTCGCGTAGGTCGGTCAGGTCCTTGAAACGAGTGGTAGCCAGCTGCTGAGCGGCCGAAAGATCTGTCTCCAGGGTGGCTGCTCGGACCTTAAGACCCTCAAACTCCTCTTTGAGGGAAGTATGCATCTTCTCCGAGTCAGCGGAGTTCGAGGCATTGCTGGTGCGAAGATCAACCAGCTCCTTCTCTAGCTTGCCGATGGTCTCCTCCAGGGCAGACTTCTGTGCAATAAGCTCTTTGATCTTGTCCTTGGCCTCAACATGCTCCTGTCCAACATTGACAATATCATCACGCAAAGACTCGATCTCCTCCTTCAGGTCTTCCTCTCCCTTGAGCTTGGCACTAAGCCGGTCGATGGCCGCCTCTTTATCAGAGAGTTGCTTAGTGAGAGACTCAATCTTTTGCTTTAGCTCTTCCAGTTCCGCAGTCGATGCAGCTGGCTCTGCCAGCAGGGGCTGCTCGGGAGTAGTCTCGGCCGGCTTAGGTGGCTCCTCGGCCGCCTTTCCGCCCTTCTTCTTCTTCTTGTTCTTCTTCTTGCCTCCACCTCCACCAGCGGATTGAGCCGCGGTGGCGGGTTGCGAGTCTTCTTCGGGGGCAGTTGTACTAGGCACAACAGCCTTCTCGGCGGGGGCTAGGCTCTTGCGGATCTCCTCAAAATCAGCGGTCTCTCCAGCAACAACCTTCTGCTTGGAAGACAGCCAAGCTTCGTTGTCTTGCAGATTAGTGTCCACAAAGTTGATAATTTTCTGAAGCTTGGTGCAGCTTTCGGTCTTTTGGGTGATATCATCCTTGAGGGCTAAAACGGTGGTTTCGGTGTCCTTAAGCTGCGTCTTGACTGTATCGACTACACCCTGCAGGACAACCAGACGCTTCTCGCTTGAATCCTTGGCTTTGTTGGCCTCCTCCAGCTGTGAAATCAGCTCCGAGTGGTTATCGGCCTTCTCCACCTTGTCAGATTCAGAGGCTTGAGCTTCTTGAAGCTTCTCAATCTCATCGCTCTTGTCCTTCAGGTCTTTCTTCAGCTTCTCGACCTCGGTGGTGGTATTTTCGAGAGAAGACTCGACGGACGCAAGCTTCTCTTTGAGTTCGTCGACGTCGCTCTGCTTCGAAGTCTTCAGACATTCAATTTCGGCATCCAGCTTATCCTTGGTGTCCCTCAATTCTACCAGTTCTCGGGTGGCCGATTCCAAGTTCTGTACCATACCCTCGGTAGATTCTCTAGCAACTGAAAGATCTGTCTTAAGCTTCTCGACTTCCGACTTGAGGCTATCGACCTCTTCCTGCTTTTCTTTCAATTCACCTTCCAGCCGAGGAACCTCATTATCGTAGGAGAAGAACTCCTCGCTTGTTTCTTGCTTCTCGTCGGGCGATTTCTTCTCTTCGGGCGCAACTTCCTTGTTTTTTTCTTTAAGACCCGCGACTTCATCCCACGCCTCCTTCGTGGACTTTTGAGCCTCCTCCATTTTCTTTTTGTAGTCGTCTCGTTCGATCGCTACTCGCTTCATCTCGTCCATGACCATGTCAGTCTTCAGTGACATCTGGTTGAGATACTCCGTCAAGGCCTTAGGCTCGCCAATCGAGGTAAGAGGGGTATTTTCGCGTAGGGCTGCTTCAAAGGGTTCGATGGAGAGGACGCGAGAATGCGCCGCGCGGTACGCTTTGAGAAGTTCTGAACAATACCGAATGTTAGCTCAATCCAGGCTCATTTGATGGCAATCATTCCTCTCTCATACCATGGTATCGTGATTCCAGCTTGTCGAGTCGGCGCAACTTCGCCTTAACGTCTATAGGCAACTCCGCGGGGGCTGGCTTGTTGGTCTCCATATCAGTGGCTGGTGCAGCAGTCTCCTTCTCTTTGTCGGTTGTCTTTTCTGGCGCATCAGTCGAGGATGGGGCCGTCTGGCTTTCTGTCTCCTCGGTTCGATCCCCCGCCGAACTGGCCACTTCGGAGGCCGGGTCGGGTGTCTCTAAACGAGGTGTACCTGACCGACTGGACTCATCGTCGCCGATCGCAAATTCCGCTTCGAACTCTTTTGGGTCGGGGCCCCGAACTGGGGTTCCAGTGTTACGTCGTGGGCGGGACCGTTGCCCCGGAGGAAGATTACTGTTGGCCGGGCGGCGTGCGGAGTTGGAGCGGGAGATATTATCCTGGGCGGATTTTTGGCGGGCCTGTTCCTCTGCGATGCGCGAGTCAATGGCGTCGCGGAGCCGCTAGAAGTGAAGTTAGTATGTTGGCTGTTGGCTCGGAATTGGTCTTGTGTGGGCATTGCGGCCTCGTGCCGCGGAACTGAAGTAGGGGAAGTTACCTGAAACATCACCACGACAGGTCTTTGGACCGAGACCACCAAGTGTACAAGATCAGAAATAAAGAAAAGTAGGTCGATGAAGAGAAGTAGGAGGGAAGGTGTGGGGAGCATGGGGTCAATGAAGTGAATCCGAAAGCATAATCGGGATCGGACATGTTGGCCAAGACACAGCTCGGGCCAAACACTACGTATGCAGCGCAGCGGGTGACAGGAACATAGATAAATTGTCAACTGGTAGATAACACAGTTACAAATTATCTTTTTCAAGATGCAAGGTTCTTTTTCCTTTTTTGTTTTTGCACCCTGCTTAGATTATCTACGAGAGACAAATTTCGAGTTCAATGTTGGAATTCAATGCAGGAACGAATCCCCAGAGTGTAGCGGGACTGAAACTATATATAGCCAGGTACCACTAGTAACGTAGGTAGAAGATGAACACCAAGATCTTATCTAGACACCTGGGCACATTGTTTCAATTTAAGTATTTGATAATTATGCACATTATGATTGGCCGAACTACTTCCATACAGTACTACAACTCTCATACTAAAGTGAAGTAGGTACTTTAGTACCAAAACTTGAAAAGCCTAGCTCCACCCGTTTATACGCCTAGACCAGCCCACGTTTTAGCAACTAGAGTTGGTACTGGTACGGTGACTGAATACCACCTACACTCCGAGTTGGTTTACTCTTTTCTTAACCTTGGAACTCTGATTAGTTTTTCTTATCAAATGTCACTGTAGACTCTTATTGATCCGATCGCCAAAGTCACCTGCCTCGGGAGCTTGTCATCCCTGCAGGTCGGACCTCTGCTTCCCCTCATCTTCCTCCATCCACCGATACCAGGGCCCGCACGTTTCCGATGTCCACACACATGGTGGCCCAGATAGGGTCGGTTTTGAGTTAGTGTGGTTGATACCCTGGTTCGCGACTGGTTTTCTTGGAAAGCGGAGCTTTTGTCTCATGCCGGGACCACACGTCATGCCCGACCTAGCCCCGTCCTCCTTGAGCCTAACGGCCACAACGGCCATCACGGCCACAGCTTCACTGGTTTCTGCACCCTCCCTCGCTACCTCCGCCCTATCCGCTGCAGATATTTCCTCCTCTCCCCCGCCCTTTCCGCCGCCAATTCCGTCAACAATGGCGGGGTGGATCGGCTGGGTGTTTACCTTCGCCTTTCAAGTCATCCCCCGGGCTCTGTACTGGCTCATCACCTTTACCACCATTACACTGCCCACATGGCTATTTACGCTCTTTTCTATGAGTCTCACCTTCACCATGAATTTCACCACCCTGTAAGTCTCCTCTTGACCCTGCTCGTCATGCCGAGATACTAGAATCCTATATACAATGAAGTTGCTAATCATATGACCTATAGCATGTTAATTCTCCTGGCCGTGATCTCGACCGTGAGCTGGTTCATTCGCTACCGGTTTATGAACATGTACAGTCGCCTACCTCCGGAGCCCCAGCGCAAAGAAGCCCAGGTCGACCTCTTCCCCGATATCCAAGATGGTGACTCCAAACCTGGATTGGCCAGCTACCTCGACGAGTTCCTGAGCGCGATCAAAGTCTTTGGGTACTTGGAGCGACCGGTGTTTCACGAATTGACTCGGACTATGCAGACCAGAAAATTGATCGCCGGCGAGACCTTGATGTTGGAGGAAGAGAAAGGCTTCTGTTTGGTGGTTGATGGCCTGGTCCAGATCTTCGTCAAGTCAATTCGTGAGGGCAAGCCGGGGATGGAAGAGAATATACATTTGGATGATGTGACGTCGGAGGATGAAGAGGACAATTCAAACGGTCGCCAGGGATATCAACTGCTGACCGAGGTGAAAAATGGCGCGTCCATGTCGTCTCTATTTTCAATCCTGCAGCTGTTCACCGAAGATATTAAACTGCGCAACACACATAGCCCCAGCTCCCGCAGCTCGAGCGTAGCAACGCCTCATACCCCACGAGCCCCGGACTCTCTTCCAGTGAGTCCTGGTATCGACATGCTCGGGAGCCCGCTGTCGAGAGCAGGTGATCATGCCAACTTGACGCCCGGTCTTAATGGTCACAGCGATTCATTACCGACAGTCCCTCCATTGAACTTGGGAGAGAGCCATGCTACTCTTCCTGGGCGACCCCAGCCGCAATTGGGTCGGCCATTTTCCAGGCGAAGAAAGTCGGTACATCCAGATATCGTCGCCCGAGCCACGGTGGATACGACCATTGCAATTATTCCCGCCAGCGCGTTCCGTCGTTTAACTCGAGTTTACCCAAGAGCGACCGCCCATATTGTGCAAGTGATTTTGACGCGTCTTCAACGAGTGACGTTCGCGACCGCCCACTCCTACTTGGGCCTGGGAACAGACGTGCTCGGCATTGAGCGACAGATGTCTAAATACACCTCTTATGATCTACCCAATGATCTGCGCGGCAGCGCTTTGGACCGGTTGAAGAACAAATTTATGCAGGAACGAGACCGCCTCGGACCCGAAGAAGTTGGTAAGGGCATCGCCCTGCATAACCCGGCTGTTGGACGGAGGCGCCGTTCCAGCAGTTCCCTCCGAAAGGAGGCGATTTTACAAGCTCGTATGGATGGAGGAAGCCGACCCCTCGCTCTGACAGCCCAAAGGCGGCCCCCACCTCGCTACACCGAACGAGATTCTAGTGGAGTTAGCCCTGGTGACTTGCTATCTACAATCCAGCTATCCCGTTTTGGACCTCGTCACGATACTATGGGACATAACCTTGCGAGTCCCTTAACGGAGCGAGAACGTCCTCTGTTTCGACCAGCTGCAGGCATTGATGGCCTCTCAGCATCTCCCTTCAAGCGGAAGGAGTCAGTTGACGAAGAAACGCTGTTCCGCGAGTCGATCCTGGAGTGCATGATGAAAGGTATCGGTCTGATGGAAAGTACAAGCGATGCTCTTCGAAAAGGCAGTCATGCCTCCGGTGATGCATCTCCCAGGCTGCTGTCGTACGACTCTCGGCGACAGAAGGCTGTGTTCTCTAACGCGTTTGGCTTCATCGATCCATATGAAGAATCCGGGGATGGCGAGACGGAATCCATGATGTCCATGTCTGTGACCAGTGCTGGCGGAACATCACCGGTGATCAATCTGCGCGAAGAGCTGCGCCACGACATTGAAGTCGTCTACTTCCCACAAGGTTCAGTTCTTGTAGAACAGGGTGAGCGCCACCCCGGCCTTTACTACGTGATCGATGGATTTTTAGATGTGGGTATCCCGGTTAATGAACGGGGGGATGACCTCGTTGGCTCGTCACGTCCTTCGGCATCGAATCCACAAGAGGAGCTCTTCCCTCCATTGGGCCGAACCACCACTGGATCTTCTCGTACTTCTGGCGCAACAGGCGCAACAGACTCTCGTCGCAAGACCCAGTCGCGCAAGTCACTATATATGATCAAACCCGGAGGAATGCAAGGGTATGTCGGTGCCCTGGCCTCTTATCGCTCATACACGGACGTCGTTGCGAAGACAGATGTCTACGTGGGATTTCTACCTCGTGCATCCTTAGAGCGGATTGCAGACCGGTACCCCATTGCCCTGTTAACCCTGGCCAAGCGTCTGACAAACCTCCTTCCTCGTCTGCTCCTCCATATCGATTTCGCATTGGAGTGGGTGCAGGTAGGCGCGGGACAACCTATCTACCACCAAGGAGATGAAAGTGATGCGATTTATCTTGTGCTGAACGGTCGTCTACGGTCTGTTTTGGAAGGCCCCAATGGCAAGATGACCGTAATTGGTGAATACGGCCAGGGCGAGAGTGTGGGCGAACTCGAGGTTATGACCGAATCTACTCGGCCATCAACCCTACATGCAATTCGCGAGACCGAGTTGGCAAAGTTTCCTCGATCACTGTTCAATAGTCTGGCTCAAGAGCATCCAGGCATCACCATCCAGGTATCCAAGTTGATTGCTCAGCGCATGCGTGACTTGGTAGCACACCCTCGGTCCGAGAAAGGAGTTGAACAGGCTCATGTCGGCGGCGTCCAGACTGCGACATCGAACGTTAATCTCCGTACAGTTGCTATTGTTCCAGTTACCGCAGGAGTACCGGTAGTCGAATTTGGTCATCGGCTGCTGAATGCCTTGCACCAGATGGGTGTGCCAAGAGGCGTGACTTCACTTAACCAAGCTGCGATTTTGAATCACCTGGGCCGCCACGCTTTCAGCAAGATGGGAAAGCTCAAACTTTCGCAGTACTTGGCAGATCTCGAAGAGAAGTATGGGTTGGTGCTTTACATCGCCGATACAAATGTCAATGCGCCCTGGACACAAACCTGCATCGCACAAGCAGATTCTATCTTGCTGGTGGGTGTGGCGGAGGCGTCACCCAGAATTGGAGAATATGAGCGATTCTTGCTTGGCATGAAGACAACTGCGAAGAAGGAGCTGGTGCTTCTACACTCCGAACGATACTGTTCGCCCGGCCTGACGCGACGTTGGCTTAAGAACCGGCTGTGGATCAATGGTGGTCATCACCACATCCAAATGGCCTTTCGCTTGACTGCTGAGCCTTCTCATCCTCATCCCAAGAAGTTTGGAACTGTTCTCAAGCAGCGTGTCCAAATCCTACAAGCGGAAATCCAGAAGTACACTTCACGACGTATTCAGCAGACGCCCTTGTATTCATCACAGACTCCTTTCAAGGGCGATTTCCACCGCCTGGCTCGCCGGCTATGTGGCAAATCTGTTGGACTAGTACTGGGCGGCGGTGGTGCGCGCGGCATAGCACAAGTCGGGGTGATCAAGGCGCTTGAGGAAGCTGGAATTCCGATTGATATCATTGGCGGGACTTCCATTGGTTCATTTATTGGAGCTCTGTATGCACGAGACGCAGACGTGGTCCCTATGTACGGCCGTGCAAAGAAATTTTCCGGCCGAATGGGGAGTATGTGGAGATTTGCGCTGGATTTGACCTACCCAACGGTCTCGTACACGACAGGCCATGAATTCAACCGTGGAATCTTCAAAACATTCGGCGACAGCCAGATTGAGGATTTCTGGCTGGAATTTTACTGCAACACTACCAACATCAGTCGGTCTCGCGCGGAATACCACTCGTCAGGATATGTGTGGCGGTACGTGCGTGCGTCCATGTCATTAGCTGGTCTGCTTCCTCCCATCTGCGACGAGGGTAGCATGCTACTCGACGGAGGGTATATCGACAACCTTACTGTGGCGCATATGAAGAGCCTCGGCGCCGACGTTATCTTTGCCGTCGATGTGGGCTCCATCGATGACAACACACCCCAGAGCTACGGCGACTCACTATCCGGATTTTGGTCAATGTTCAACCGCTGGAATCCCTTCTCCTCTCTCCCAAACCCGCCTACACTCTCCGAACTCCAAGCCCGCCTCGCCTATGTCTCCTCCATCGATAACCTGGAACGGGCCAAGAGCCTCTCCGGATGTCTTTACATGCGCCCGCCGATCGATCCATATGGAACGCTGGACTTTGGTAAATTCGACGAGATCTACCAGGTCGGATATGCATATGGCAAGGAATTCCTCGATCGTCTTAAGAATGAGGGATCTCTCCCTATTCCCGAGGAGACGGAAGAAAAGCGCAAGTTACAGCGGACTATGGCTCCTCGAAGAGCTAGTATCTAAGAGTCTCGACTGTAGTCGTATCACCCCCCCGGTTTTTCTTTTCTTTGCTCCCTGAGGCGTTGACCTAGCCCGGCGTTCAACGCAGCCTACGCTCCCCTAATTTGGCTGGAGATGGCGTTTTTAATACCTTCCAAGGCTGCAGGTGTTGGACCTGCCTTTTGAATTGCATAAGATACACCCATTTGCATGCTAAAAGAGCCATTTTGACTATTGGTGTTCATGGACTGTACATACACAACAGGAGTACCATGAGTTAGGCTTATGTCTATCTTAAAAGACCAACTATCGCTGAGTGCGTACTGTACACAGTGAATCAAACCTTGAACCCTGGAGTAGTATAGGCCGCTGAACCATGCTCAGGTATACAGTTCATTAAGTAGAGTAGAAAGGAATTAAGAACATCAGTTTACGCCCAAACCAACTGATAACATCCACCTCGAAACTATATGCACATTATCAACCGCACATCCAAGTGAAACAGGACCAGAATCCAAATCTCCACTCAAGCACATTAGAATATGGGTACCACAAGAGCTCTCACAGCAGGGAACAACAGATGCAGATGCATCTGCACAACACCCAAGCAGTCCGATTGGACAAAGCACTAGACTTGAACCCAACAAGGTGGTACAGATATACCAGTCAAGCCAAAATCAAATCGAAAGGCATTCAAACCGTACCAGTCGGAGTAGCAACTTCAGCTGGGCCATCAAGTGGCGGCCGAGTTGCAGCCCCAGCAGCATCTGGCTTTTCAACCACAGGGTGAACAGGCCGTCCCCTTTGATAAGCCCGATGAGCAGCAAACTCGAGGAATATTCCAAAGAAGGTTAGAATACTAGAAGATATTAGCACTGGAGCAGAGTATATGGAGTGGGACGAATATGGAAAAAGAAACCTGGGAGTGAACATACAAGGCTAAGAACATGAAGGCCTCATTCGCCCTCTTGCGTCGGCAGGGTATACCAGGCGGAGAATTGAAGTAACACGAGTGCCAGTTGTAGTCTTGGGCTGCGAAAATGAAAGCAGTTAACCATCTACCGAGGTATATTAGTGATTGGACACATTCGTCTGGAGATCCCAGGGAACGTACAGGTAGGAGAACACATTATCAACTAGGATGACCAATCTGCTTAAGATTGAAGGCCGGAAGGGAGAGATGAATGCTGGGATGAAGCAGACGACAGAGAAGGCGGCCTGGTTATATTAGCGATTACAGTAGATATAGAAACCCGGGGTTTGGTATATGGAGCCACGTACGATGACTTCTTGGTAGATGATATGCTGTCCGCGAGGCCCTTGATTTATGAGCCATGAGGTCAAGCCTAAGACGATGACAGCACTGCACCACTGCATGGTCCTAAGGGCCAGCTGCACTGGTCTGGCGACCGTCGTTGAAAAGCGCATAGCGAGGTATATGAGATAAGATGGTAGTCCGAGGATGAAATAGTCGTACCCAACCACCTGGGCAGATGAGAGTAATATAGTTGAGGAATATCAAGTGAAGAATACAATATCCAAGAATGTGGCAACCCACGGCTTTATGTTCATCAGCGCATCATCGGTTAACTCGGACACGAGCATGAGATGCAAACACGCCGAGTCAATAGAACGTTAAAGTCAACGCCAACACGTTCCGCAATATAGTCGATTTCCCCAGCTGCGTCATGATTGCATGAAGTCATTACCCGAATCAGAACTTAATTTAGTTTGCACTTGCAGGTACATAATTGAACCACTTCACTTCAACTTATATGGCTTCACGCTGTACGAGCTTGATATTCTCATCCAGACCAGTACGGTACTTTTATTTTCCAGTCCTCCGAGTGTTTAAATTCTATCAGACGAGTATCATCCTGTGCGCAAGGAGCTTCAACAAACATGAAGCTTAATCGGAATAACCAAAATCACCATTCGGCATACCGCGGAACAGCTAGGAAACGAGCACCTGATAAGAGCCCAGTCTTGAACATAAGCCAATCATAAGAGTCCTTCCACTACGTCCATATCACACCACCTCGACAGATGTGGGAACGGGAACTATAACCACGGAACGAACGGCAGAGTAATGAATTGACCAACATAATAAATAGATGTTGTGATACCAAATACCGGGGATCTCCCTGCATGGATCAAAGATACTCCAGCCTTGGAGATTGGGCTCTTGTTATTCCAATATGCCCTTTGAACCGTTACAGTATATGAAATACAAAGGTAACCACGAGAAACAATAATAGTTGCGGTATAATTGATGGATCAATAAGGTATACTAAACTTGACCCGCTGGAAATCAGGATCTGCGCCAAGTGGGATGATCTATACTTCTGGTGGCGACACATGACAATCATACTATTGGTCGCAATATGGTACGATGCAAGAAGTCTAGCCAGGCTGGACTACAGTTTTCGGTTAAGTCGGCTTGTGTGACAGATATCTGAGCTGGCTATAGCCCAGACGTCAATCCTGTTTCTGGTAAACATGGCCTTGTAAACAAGATTTGGTACTGTCAACGGTCAAAAAGCGCCAATGTATCTGGACGTTCAGGGAGAAGGTTATGAAGCCGGATGTCTCAGATTGATGACCCTAGTTTTATACGTGAAGTACCTGATAGAGGCTTAGGTACGATGAATACGCAAGGGGCCAGTATATCTCAATGGCATCCTTGATAACCCAAGTACAAGGTATCATCTACTCATAATCTGAATTAAACCTTTCATTCAAAGTAAACATGCCCATTGCCTAGAACTCGTGCAACTTGACTCCATTGCGCCTGAGTTTTGGAACCCGTTCATCTACTCCTGCTTACCAGGTAGCATTACCAAGATTGTGCTCCTAGGAAGAGTTAGAACCAAATCAAAACAGGACGGAAGGGGGAAAGCGTAGACTCACCTTAATATACTCGCTGCCCTTCTCCAAGTATTCTTGTCGGGTTACAGACGACCGACCGAAATCAGCTCCAGAAGCCCACTGTGCCGCTCCCTTCCAAGCATCAAAAACGGGATCAGAGGCCCGGCGCACATTGAACTCCGCATCAATGGGCAGATACCCACGAAGCTCGCTGCGGAACCGGTCCTCAAATCCAGAGAAAAGGGTGTTACCACCCGTCAGGAACACATCCTTCAGGAGTCGGGCACGGTCCTCGGTGCCTGAAAAGCGCTGATTCACGATATCAGCGGCAATTTGAATCAGACCGGCCTGGTCCACACCAGCAATAGAAGGCTTGAACACGACCTCGGGGACACGGATACGTTCCACATTCAAATGAAGCTGATGCGCTTCTCGCTGACTTTCAGGGTCAAAGGGCCAGGGACCACGCAGAAACCCATGGACAAGACTCTTAGTCCAGTCGGTCTGTGCGGCGAGGGTGTGGTTCTCCGTGAACTCGGGGTCGTATTGGAGTAACTCTGCCTCGGCGCCATTGAGCATGGCACCCAGGTCCTCCTCTTCCTCTTCGTCGCTCTGGTCGCCTGTCGCGACGGTTCGATAGACACCCCAGTCATCGTCGTTGGCACCAAAGTCATCGTCATCTCCGCCGCGGCGGCGTTTCTTGGGGCCATCGGATGCCAAGTTGGCCAGGGTCTTCATGCGCTGTTGGCTGGCAAGAGACTTTCGGTTTCCAAGGTCGGCCTTCATGCGATCGCGGTCCTTGATTCGTTGGAGGATAGACTATACTCGTTAGCGCCTGGCAAAAAAAAAAAAAAAAAAACGATAGTTAGAGCCACACTTACCTGACGGTTAGCTCGCCGTTCTGAAATCCAGGCCTCAAAATCATTTTCTCGCTTCTCTCGGTCAAGACGTTCCTCCTCTTCAACACGAGCCTTTTCACGCTCCTTCTCGGCCTTAGCACGCGCCCGCGCATCAACATTTGACTTCATCAACCGTTGGTGACGCTTCTCTTTCAAACCAGCTTCATCAAGCTGGTCATCCGGAATGTCAAGCATCGGGAAGGACATCTCCTCAGGCTGCTCTTCAGTTTCCTCGATGCCAAGATCCTTATTCCGAGAGCGCTTGATGGATTTCTCTAGGTCACGGATCATGCGCTCAAGATGAGCCTCATCCTTAAGCTCCTCACTCTCAAGGATGCGACGAATCTCCTTCTTTGTTTCAGACGCCAAAGTTGCCTGGATACTCTTCCAATACTCAAGTTCCTGCTCCTTCTTCACCAGTTTTTCAAGACGCATCTTGGCCGCCTGTTCTTGTAGTCGGCGCCCACTCTCTTTCTTCCGCTCCGCAATGCGAGCAAGCTCCTCTTCAGTCTTCTCGACAACGATATGCTCAGTATATGGGTACTGAATAACGCGATCGCGGTCCTCCAGGCCCGTCCAATCGAGATACCCACTCAGCTCGCGGTCATAGTCTTGCGATACGTAACAATGATTGCGTACCAAGTCTTCCATTTGGTTATCAGTGATACGCGCCGGGAAGGTCGGGTACTTCAACTTCATAAGCTTCATGAGGTATTCGGCATTTTGCAGGCCGCCCCAATTAAGCCTGGTGCAGTTGGACAAAAGCGGTTTCCCGCCTAGCACAGGAATGACATGTGTAGATGTATGCGACGAGGAAACAACCAATCCATCGGTTCCTTTGTTGTAGCGGTATGCGAAAAGCGAATCAATGCCATAGGACACAGACGGCGCAGAGTAACATTCGAAGAGGATCTCGTTCATCACTAGAAGGTGTTAGTTCTGACCGACAGCCCAATCACCAGAGTAGCATACTTCTCCTCGGATATCCCAAGTTGGCAATCGGTTCAGTCATAAGAATCGGCCGGTCGACGCCGCCGTTTGAACCGTCAACGCCCAACTTGAGAAACATGTAGTCCAATACACCCTCCATCACGTCCCAGTTACCAACGACACTGGAGCCAGGGTCAAAGGCGCCGCGAAGCTGGCCCCGGGTAGTCGCATCGAGATAGGCATCGTGTCCGACAAAGTTGCATTGGCGGTTCAGCTTGCGATCGCGGTAACGACTCATGACGGGAGGGATGACGAAGCGCGGGTTTTTGTCAAAGGACCAACCGGCCTTGACGAGATGGGCACCTGTGAGAAAGTGATCAGCGATATATCCATGCAGCCTTATATATTAGACCGGACTTACCATTGTCGATAACAATAGCACTGGTGTCGGGATGGGCCTTGCTCCGCTCGAATCCATCGGTCTGTGGAGCCTGGTAGCCCTTGAAAGGAAAGTCTTGCGCATGATACGGCTCAGGTGGAGGTTTGACAGCGGGCTTTTCAGTTGAATTGGCCGCAAATCGGGTCGGTAGAATGGTTCTGACCGAAGTGATAGTCATGGTGGGCTGCGCCGGTGCGGAAACCAGGAGCTTCAAGGTCGGAGATCAGTTGTGGGAGATTACTGCATGGCAGGGGTAGAGAGTATAAGAGAAATATAAAGTAAAATTTAGAGACACAATTCCAGAAGTAACCGGAACGACAAAGCGGAGACCAATGGCGTGGAAGTTGGAGGTTGAGAGTTGAAAGTCGGAGGTTTGGTTTGCGCCAAGAATGGGGAAGCGGTGATGCGCTATCTACCTTCACTGCAGCTTCACTACTATTCTTTCTCCACTACTCTTGGTGCGACAAGCATTATGCAATATGCCATTAAATTAACTGATCTCATTCAAACATTGCTTCGTAATATCAAAAATGGGTTCTCAGGTAGAACCTTGCGGCGAGGGTTCTTTAAGGTTTTCCGTAGCTGCAGTGCGTTTTAGCATTTGATATTGGAGATCTTGATAGAGATCGAGAAACATACCCTCTAGATGAAACAAAACATTGGACTGGTAGTTCTTGAACATCTGAGCCACCAGCTCGACGTTCATGTTCTGGATGTTGACCTCCTGCGCGCGGTTAACAAAGGATGCCATGTAGCATTAGATATTAGGACATACCTGAAGGCCCTTATTCATGACCATGACAGCCTCATTGAGTTTCTCCTAGATCTGGATTAGCCTACTAAACCACGAGATGACTATCAGTATATCACGACTTACGACATTGGTGATGATACGCGAAAGCAGCACGGACTGCTGGTGCTCATGAGGGCTCTCCTAGATGAAATTAGTTCGGTCCACTAGACAGCAACGTAAAAAAGAAATAGAAATCAAAAGCCTGGCATTATGTTGAAATGACCTACCATGATTCTGCAGTCTTGGTGGATGTACTTGTTTGTTGTAGAGAAGCAGATCGGGATGATTTGTTTGGGCGGTCATGTGAGACCCGATTGGCCCTTTGTGGTCTCCCTTCACCAGGGCTTGGTTGACCACCATCTACCTAATTCACCACTATTATATAGACTATTTGAATTCCTTTCTCCTTGACCACCCCATATTTGGTATCCATCCTGATCCCATAATGCCTCCCGCAACCCCCGCCAACGACGAGGCGCACCAGCAGCTGATGAACCAGCTGGACATCGGCCACCTCCACAAGCCATTCCGCAACCCACACTGGAAGCCTTCCCAGCGTCGCAACCGAAACCTCAAGCAGATCATCGCGGAGAGTGCCCGGAAAGAAGCGTCCGTAATGGCAACTCAAGCCAACTCGGGCGCGACTACCCCCTTCCCTGCCACGGGCAGCACAACGGCCGATGGAACACAAACCCCAGCAGAAGGAGCTGGCAAGACCCCCAATCTGGCACAAGCTTCCCAAAATCTATCCTCCCTAGTCCTGGAGAAGAATGCGCGCGCCAATTTCCCGACCGTCACCTATACCAACATCGAATCTGCGCCATCGCTGAGCGCGGCTAACCATCGCCACTACTGCGATATCACCGGGTTGTCCGGCCCCTACACCGACCCCAAGACACGTCTGCGGTATCACAACAAAGAGATCTTCGGAGTGATTAGGACATTGGCACAGGGCGTACCAGAGACCTACCTCGAAGCGCGTGGGGCACACACTGTCTTGAAATAAGGGCAGCCAGGATGTTATTTAATGACTTATGATCAAGTTCAAGCGCGAGGAGACATTTGTACGAATAAAAGATGATATTGGAAGTCAAAGCCTCAAAATTAATACTATGACTATTACAATGAATGTTCGGCCAACACAGTCAAGCCCTTTCCATCCCACCTGTCCCTTTCGAAACAGGCTCAAGAAAGCGCTCCGGCTTATTCGTGACCGTAAAGTTTTTTATTCGCCTTGCGCCAGGTGGCACTCAACTAGTACCGAAACTCCACAGAAGGAAGTATCAGTTACAACACCCGAGGGTGTTGTCGTCGCGGCGTGGATATACAGGTACGAGTACCTGGTGCAAAAGGACAGTGTCCAGAATAGCTGTCTGTCCACAGCTCAGACCAACATTCAAGTTTGAGCTTTCTTGTGGAACCACATAGACAGCTATGTTTTGCTGAAATCAAGTAGTACTTTGATCTCGACCAATGGCTTTTCCAGCTCGGATGATCAAGTCAATCTTGAACTCGTTGTGTGAAGGAAAAGAAATCGGAATGACCGCTCGAGCGGCTTAAACATCCAGTCCGACCGCCTTCGGTGGCGGGCAGAAAAAAGGGTTTCTGTTTACGGCGAAATCATTGTTAGTTCCATTTGCAATTGATCTTGTTCGCGCGTCTTTTCTTCCTTGTCCCTATTTTTCAACGTCATTTACGTCAGTTACGACATATCCCGCAAAAATGCCGAGCATGTGGCTTTCAGAGCACCAGAGTAAGTATCTCGTCGCCCTGAACTGTGTCGCGCGACACTTGTCCAAGTGCAGCGAAACGCAGCCTAACTACGACTGAAACATGACTGACGCCATTTCTAGAGTTTGGAGTGGTCTTCTGCTGTGCAGGTACGCTCATTGGATACAGCGAAAACGAAAGCGACAAGCCGTCCAGGCACAAAGAGCAGAATTAACCATGGTGGTATAGGTGGCTTGTTCCTTTTCGGAGGTGTCCTTATGTTCTTCGACCGGTCATTGTACGTCTTCGTCTCTGGATATAATGGATTTTTATTGTGATGCGACAAAATGCTAACAGCTCTCTAGACTGGCCATGGGCAACGTACGCCACAATCCCCACTCCCGGCCTCCTTAACCCCTCCCACTCACATACTTCAGATCCTCTTCCTTATCGGTCTCACCCTGATCATCGGCTTCCAAAAGACCCTGGTCTTTTTTTCCCGTCCTCAGAAACTTAAGGGAACCGCTGCCTTTTCCGCTGGCATTATTCTCATCCTCCTCCGCTGGCCGCTTTGTGGCTTCATGATCGAGCTCTACGGACTATTCATTCTCTTTGGTGATTTCCTGATCACCATCGGTCAGTTTGCAGGCAATGTTCCCGTTATCGGACCGTATATCCAGCGTGGATTGGAGGTTTTGGCGGGTGGTCGGAGCAATGCCGAGTTGCCTGTATAAGGCTGATCGGCTTGCTTCTGACATGATCGTGATGAGTCTGGATTGTCAGCATACGTGGTAGATGAACACTTTCATATTTGCATAGATTATTTTGCAGTGGGCTGGGCATCATGGTTATCCAGTTGTGCCTTCTGGCGCATGGTGGAAATAGATGCGACGAAGTCTACGTTTTAGAAACACTTGTAATTACTAATGATTCCTTTTTTGCATTTTTTCAGTATGGATTCCCTGATATCAGTATTCTGTGGTAGAATAGAGGAGCACTAACACATAGGATATGGACATGAATCGAGTATCGATCGGGCTAGACACCTACCCAAACTCGAGTGCGATAAAGCTAGAACAAGTGCAGAATTTCAAAATACAGAAGCGAAAAGACAAGAAAATTCGATGCTCCTTTATTTGCTATTCTTGACATCTCATATTCTCATATCATCTTATCGGATGATCGCAACAATTCCAGTACAAGGACGCATTTAGGCCTTGTTAAGGTAGTCAACAAGGTTCTCGACAACGGTAGCAGCGTTGGTGGTCTGAACGTTCTCGCCGTGGTGGGCGATCATAGTACAAGAGGAGGCACGGACAACAATAGCGCCCTCCTTACCCTGTTTCCCGAACCAAGTCAGCCATGCCATCTATGGGCGATTTGCACGCCTTCGTATAGCCGAGGGGTAGGATACATACCTTCTTGCCGTATAGGGAGCGAGCATCGGCCTTGATAGCGACGAACTTCTCACCACCGATGGAGAAGCCCTTGGCGAAGGCATCGTCGGGGTTTGTGAACGCAACAGCCAGGGAGTTAATGTCATCCTGGGTGAGCTGTGGGGGGACAGGGACCAGTCAGTTTCATAATCCTCGTGTAGCACATTGACCCCGCATTCCAAGTTTGTGTTTGGTACTGGCTCCCGGATGGAAAGGGGAAATTGTAAGTCATACCGTGAAGGTAGGGGACTGGGCCTCAAGGCCGGAGAAGTCCGCGGCAAGAATACCGGCCTTGTCGAATTGACCGGAGCCCATCAGGCTGTTGTAGAATTGTCAGCATCGATTCGGGGGTAAGGTGTCGCCACATATTGCTATCGGGGATAAACACTCGAAGCTGAAAGTAGCGGAGAGTATGATCGAGATAGCTTAAGGTGTGCTGGAGAGAGGAAATTAAAGACGCTAGTCGTACCTCGAGTCGACGTAGCCTAAACATGACAAAAAAGACGTCAGTGAGGGGGAGTGAGGACGGATGCGGTCATAGGTGAGGAACCTACCTTGCCAAACTGCAGAGTGGGCGCCCATTTTGAAGTTGTGTGTGAAGGGATTGGAGGGAAAAGAGAAGAAAAAAAGGGTCGTGAGGAGATGCAGAGAATATAAGGAGCTGGGAGGGTTGGCAGTCGAAGTGGGGTGTGTTTGGCGGTAAATAAGACCCCGCCAACTCTGTTCAAAGTCGGTGTCGATCTCTCGAGAACGGGGCCAACCGGACCGTGGTTTCGACCAAAGATATTTGGGAGAGATTATTTGACTTGGTCTAGGGAATAAACCAGGAATGAGGCTCAATTTTATACACCGACTTCTAAGCTTTATATGTCCACTGGTGGCCTTCCAAGGTTTTATGTTTAAGTGACTGCCTGCATAGCCGATCAACCTTGCTCTACGTCGGCACGCATGTCATTCCACGTGTGCCTGGCATGAGGGGCTCTGTGATTTGCAATGCTTTTCCTTCATGGTTTCAAGATTCTGCATCATGCATAGGTGTCAACGGTAAAGTTCCCGCGTTTGTGGGATAGCGGTGTAGAACCCACTGATCGCTTCGCTTGAGTCATGTATTCTAATAGCTTCCAAGGGCCCTCCCACAGTCGGGCCTACTATAGACCGGGACTAATCTATATGTTCTCTAGAGCCTTGCAAACATTGGACAACACGATCCATGTTAATTGGAAATTCGCTACCTAGACTTACAAATGTTTAGTCAGATTACGAGTTAAGAAGTCTGCTGCATCATGTATACCTATGCGAAAACCCTCTCGCACCTTCTTTAAACTTGCTATTATCATACATTTGATAACTCAATTTTCGCAGAGGCTCCACTACCGGGCGTATTCTTTGAGGATTTCGAGTACACTAGTTCTTGGAGAGGCGCAGGTGATATATCTTAAGCTGACTGAATTTCCAAGGGCCCCGGGGCCGTCATTTAGATATATTGGAAAGAGAGAGGGCTGAACATCATCGAAAAACCTTGGAAGTACCGTTAACCAGGTATGGAGTGGGAGCTGATAATTGTTCTACCTAAAGGTGATTAAGCTCCTCTCGGAGCTTCGTTAGATCCCGTCTTCCCGCATATGCCGACCGTTGTCTTCCCTTATGTCAATATTATGTAAATGCTGAGCTTTGACTGGGACTAGAAGGCACAGCTTCATAGATATGATCCTTAGTGTATAAATAGTGATTAGGGTGTATTAAAAAGAAAGGAAAAGGAAAAGGAATGAGAAACCTTAAAAAAAGGCAATATCTCGGGGATTGACATGCGGGACTTCCCGTGGGTTTCATTGGCTAAGTTCACATGTAGATGCCTAAGTACTCGATACAATCTCATGGACCACGCGTTCGATACTGATCGACTCTGTTATATGTTCGAGAGCAACATGTGATCTAAATCCTCTCTGCTGCCTACTCTACGTATTTGGGTAAACGCGTTCCCTGAAGTGGACCCACATACGTAGGCCCCTATATATACAGCCCTGGTCCTCGAAAACTCTATATCTCGAGGACTCTGTTCTCAGATCATTTACCAGATTCTACCACAAAGACGCAAAACAAACAGGAATCTAGAGAATAATGGAATAAGGACATGTCGCGGTGACCGCTTCTTTAGCAGATCACACCGCTCCTGCTGTGTACGACATGAAAAAAGCAAAACTGATCGTCGTAGAATAATTAAACCTCAGATTTACTTGAACCCTACAATAGAAACTACAACTCTCAAGCTTCAGTTGCCACTGGAACCGATCAATAACCCACGGGGTGAAGTACTAGAAACATGTCCCAACTCGGGGTTAACTCCCGTATTGAGCATCGGCACGTTCAACGGCCGATCTGATCCGAGAAGCGGGATCCACTTCCACGCAAGCCTTTTGACAACTGGATCAGACGCCATCACATTTATTCCATTCGTCCCCTGCATAGCCATGCCCATATTCTGGTCTCGCATATCGCCACCAATGGCCCTCTTAGACCCCTTACAACCCAAAAGGCGGTCGAAATATCCACACTGACAAATTCTCTCTAAAACTACGCAGTTTCCTACTTATCCAAGCACAGGTAGAATGACGTTCAAATCCAAAGTCCCCGTGGGGTACAGATGGCGTTCTTCAAATTGGTTCATTATCAGCTGTATTGCGATAGCTCTTTTCTCGGGTTCGTTGATTATAAGGTCGGTCGTTTGATGATGTTTTTCTAACTGTTTTCCAGAGAACTTCCTATACAGCTACATCGTGCCCATTTTGCAAGTGATGCTGGAGCAGCGCTTGAATATTGATGAATCGGAGCTACAAGCGACTACCTCTCTCGTACTGACCGTCCATGCTTTGGTTTGTCTGGTGGCTGGACCACTGACAGGCTGGTTGGCTGATAAAGCGCCAAACCGAAGGCTACCTTTACTTCTTTCATTGGGGGCCGAACTGGTAGGCACAGTGATCATCATGCTAGCACCGAATCGTATGATCTACTCATATCTCTCCAAAGTCAAACCACGCTGACGTTCTCTAGTCCCCGTACTTCTCCTCGGACGCGCACTCCAAGCAATAGGCGGAAATACAGTATGGATCGTCGGTCTCGCTACCGTCGCCGATACAGTCGGACATGAGAACACGGGCAAGGTCCTCGGAGGGATATCGTCGTTTTTCGTCTCCGGATTGCTTTTCGGTCCGATGGCCGCGGGGACCTTTCTTCAAGTGCTAGGATACTGGTGGACCTGGATGGTCCCTATCCTGATGCTGATCATTGATATGCTGATGCGCGTGGTCATGATCGAGAATAAGAATGGCCACCGATCTCCGACAAAGGAGTATCTCTCTGACGATACCCTTTCAGCTGAGAACAACGATGATCAAGTTCATGAAGATGCGGCTCTTCTAGATATTCCATACCTGAATCCTAGTACATATTATGATGACGACGAATCATTACCGCCAAGAAGAGAGGAGGTCCCGAAGAACAACAAAAAGTCACCATTCACATCCAATATCTATGCGATGATCTTGTCCGATTCCCGAGCTGCTGGGGGACTGATCTGTAATTTCACACAGGCAGTTATCTTGGTCGGTCTGGATACCACTTTACCTCTTCATTGCAGCGAACAGTTTGGCTGGAACTCTGCCCGAGTTAGTCTGATGTTCCTGCTGCTACAAATCCCGTCCCTTCTCTTGGGCTCCCTAACTGGCCTTTTGAAAGATAAGGTTGGCACAAAGCTTCCAACTAGTGTGGGTTTCCTGACTGTCAGCGTTTTCCTTTGGATGTTGGGTACGGCCAGCAGTGATGGGCTGTCTATTGTAGGGACTGGACAGATGGGCCAGGCGATATATATGGTTGCTATTGTCGGGATTGGTATATCTCGAACATTCATCAGCGGATGCGGTACCATTGAGATTACCAGTAAGTGATGTTGTCAGCACGGAGAAGACGAATAGTACTTTTCGAATTAGAGACTAACGTTAACTGCGGGATCTAGACGTGATGAAAGAAATCTACGAAGAACACCCTGAACGCTTTGGATCTTCGAGGAACTTTTCTTCTGGCTTTTCCATGACCAACTTTTGCTGGACAGCAGGAATGCTTGTCGGCCCTATTCTATCAGGATTCCTCACCCGATCAGTTGGGTACTACTATATGAATTTGACTTGTGGTAAGTCACTCGCGCTATCGTCCCTAAACGAGGCTAACACTATAATTCAGCGATTATATCTGCTGCAGTTGGAATGGTGGGAATGACATTTCTTCCAAGCAAAAAGAAACAGCCGATCGCTTTGCCCTGAAAAATCGAGCGACCTGTTTACTTTTACCTTGATTAAGAAATGTTATGGTGTTCTGGATATTTGCTTTAGCCGCTGTGCCATACCTATACAAGAGCCAGATTGTATACATTCATTAAATCTGAACGAGACTACGATACTGATAAACGATATTGAAATTGCATTTCTACATAAACCTTGTTTCTATTCACACTGCGCATGTTTGACAAGTCCTATCAACCTTCTCCGCAAAATTCTCCGCAATCTCACGGATCAGGTTTGCATTCTGCATCTCGTCTACCCATCGTTGCGGAATGGCCTCAACCCATAGAAAATACCCGCGAGGGCTCCATACACAGCACCAGCCGAGTCCGAATCTTCACCGAGATTCACCACAGCAAGTGCGCCGTCAGGCCAAGTCTCAAACTTGAAAAACGCCCACAATGCACATTCTAGTGTATCTATGACCCACCCACTGCTCTTGATATCGGCATCGGTCTTAGAAGTCCAGTCCGAGATGGCTCTGTACTGCGCGAACCGCTCAACCAGCACAGGATGAGTAAAAGCATAGGCAGCAAATCTCTGGCACAACTGTGCCTTTGACTGACCTGAAATAACTCAGAACCCACCAGCATACACAAATTAGAAATTGGGTGGCACATACCTCTCATAGCCCCACAAATCAGCTCGGTATACGCCTGACAAGCCTCAATGCAAGCAGTCGCAGGATGCGTAACCTGAATCTGCACCTTGGCAATGCGAACAGCAGCTCCAGGTCTAGAGAACATAGCCACGCCAACTGGTGCGATACGCATAAGACTCCCGTTTCCCGAGAATTCCTCCTTCATCAATCTATCAGAAATCATCTGGCCCGTCTCTTCTATGCCCCCCAATCCCCTCTCCTGCCAAAGCTTGAGCGCGCGACCGGTCGAAACACCAACATCCCACGCCTCGTCAGTAGTACTGAAGCGACCATATTTCCACCATTCAAGGAAATACTGGATAGCCATCGCATGGTCGTAGAATCTAGGGGTGGTGTCAATAAATTGTTGTGCCAGAGCGAGGGTCATAGCGCCGTCATCAGAATAAGATCTACGGCTGTTAGAAAGCGAGTAAGGGTCTTGAATATTGAAGGCATACCCAGCTGGGTGCTGAAATGCTCTTACAAACTCCAAATCCGTGATTGGGGCAAATGTTCCTTTTTTCATGAATTGGACTGGGCCGCCTAGGGCATCGGCCACGCAGTTTCCCCAGATTGAGCCTAAGACTCGGGATTTGAGCGGGACTGCAGCCATTTCTACGGCCATTCCAAGATTGTCAACTTCGCTGCGACTGATCTGGTCTCTTATGGTTGCGGCGCACTCGCGTATATATGCTTGAGGCTGTGAGTCAGGTATACGGTGCGCAGTTTTTCATTTTGGCTCCGCCACGACTATCCCCATAAAGCGTCATTGTCGATGTTGTGTTTGAGATGTAAAGACATGACGATGTGATTGATGTCTCTTTCTACAGATCCAAGGCGCTTTGACATGTATACCAACTTTCGAAAGAAGCGCCAGGAGCTGCTGGTTCTAGTTAGCGATCGACAGCCCATTCTAGGTCCCTGGCTCGGACCACGACAACAGGGACAATGAACTGAGGGGATTAGATGTGATACAGGAATGTTAGAGCATAATTTTCTTTATCATTAGCAGGGACCTTAAAGCTCTCAAGGTGTTGTTGATCCTTTAAGCGGGGGTGGGGAAAGATAAACAAAGCCATTTCCCACAGGCAATGATGTCAGTATACTGGCCGTTCAATGTGGATCCAGTTCATATATTTTGGTGGAGATTGGAGAAACGACGCGATTGATCAAAGTCATGATCAAAATCATCCCCACAATATTTTCAACATTTTCTGCGGTTTCTCCTGGACGGACATGAAAGCGCGCCATTGGTACCGAAACAAGCTTGGCGTCACAAAGCGCAGCACGAATCAAGGGAACCGCCAAAGCTGAAGACACACTTTTCAGCCCAGCAAGTGGCGCACGATTCACGCGATTTCCGCACGGGCTACCACAGCGCGTGGGAAAAGCCCCGAGACCAATTGTCTCAAGTCCCTGTCTCAGTTTGGGGAAAGATGAAACAAGCCTCAGCGGGTTCTGGCCCACACAGCGCTCTGAGTGGTCCGTTTAGAACGTGGTACCGAGCTAATCAATCCCAATCAACACAATCAATTTGCGACGCTCACGCTCATTCGTCACGCGTCAAATAAGCATCTCGTACCTATTGTGGTTCTGGTGGCTCCTTGGTCTCCGAAGTCCGACCGTTGAGGCGCTAGTCCCAGGTCCAAGCCATTCAGCTGTGCGACTGATTCCATTTCAGCGCTGACCATCTCGCATTATTTGTTTCTGATTCCAATGGAAGATCCTGGTTGGCTTTGGTTCACAGTCTGGATTTGGCACTAAATCCCAGGATCGTCGTTGTTCTGGTCTGTTACAGTTGGAAGAATGAGATTGGCCCCAGTGTCTCAAGTACACTACTTGGCGTAACCCATCTCCACTCATGAGACTATATCGGCTGGCGCCACTCCTTCTGGTCCTAGTTTAATTGATTTGATTCATATAATCATCCCTTTTTCGCTCGAGAAAAAAAACCTCTGGTTTTCTTCTTCTCTTCTGTGCTTCAGTACGGGTCTTCTGGAAGACCGTCCATTCCTTTCTTGATCAGGCATCTTAATTATATTCTATTTTCTTGACTACTTTTCAACTGGAGCCAGGCTGGACAAAGAGAGACATGGCAAGGGCTACGACTATGACCAGAACGCGAACTGTGCAGAATGAAACCATCTCCGTTCCGGTGTTGACATACACCGATGCCCTACCCCGGGATGACCTCCGCGATATCAATTCATCTGAGCGCCAAGTGGATCATGCCAAACAGTCAAATTTTCCTCGGACTAGAGTGACAGACGGACAGTCTAATGAGCTAAGGGCCAGTCCGAAATTCGACTTTCAACTTACAGCACCAGTGGATGAACTCACACCTACGAGCGCGAGATCGTTTCGGAGCCCTGTGGGTTCACATACGATAGGCGTTGCCCTAGGTAGTCCAGGATTGATGGACTCTCAGGAAGCACTGCCTCCACCACGTTTCAATACAGGAGTCTTTAATGAAGGGTCGGAACATCCGCGCAAGTCGAGCAAATGGAAGAAGATTGGAGGGTTATTCAGAGCGAAGAATGCTATGACATCGCCCACGAACACCCGACCGACTCCTCCGAAGGACATCGGACCAAAGGACAAACCGAATACCAACAAGGCCGCGCGGAAAGAAGATGTCAGCGAGGAATGGCCAAAGATCGAAGTCGAGCCCAAGGTCGGGCATAACATCAGCCCGAAACGAAGCAGGAAATTTTCTATCTCCGGCAGAAAGGATTCAAGAGACAAAGGCGTTGCAAGCCCCATGTTGGATGTCAACATCCCGGATGTGCAGATGGAACGCTACAGCGTCATGTTCAGCAATGTCATGAACAAAAACCACAAGCCCTCACTGCTGGCCAGGAGGAGCAAGACGCTGGACAATCTACGTGTGCCAAGTGCTCAGGTAAGACACAATTATTAGTCGTTGCATGATAATTGCGTTTATTGACTTAACCAGGACTTCCTGACTGCAAAGGTACCTCCAGTTCCTCAACGACGAGCCACTTCACCATCACATCCACGATCAAGCTTTACGCTATTCCCTGCTGCACAGCCATCCAAAGCCCCCCAAGTTCTCGGAACACAGAACTTCTCCCGGGGCCCAAGTCCTTTGCTGAGATCTAATACGCTTCCCGTGAGCCCGAAAGCATCACCATTACCACGGGACCTACCACGCCCGCCTAATAATAATAGCCTTTCTTCCTTCGAATCACCTGTCATCCCCAAACTATTTTCCGGTGGTTCCAATACCCCAGTTTCAGCAAACAGTTATCGCAGAGAAGACAAGCCTCTTCCAGCCATCAAGCCCGATCCGCCGGTTGCTCGGTCGCGAACAGTGTCACCGCAGGTCCAGGCCCCTCAACCGAGGCGAACTCAATCAGACAGGAATATCAAATCGGGCAACCAAGTCATTCAACCGGAGAGATCCACAACAGAGCCTATACGTCCCATTAAACCCAATCTGAAAGTCCAGACCGAGCTCAGAGGACCACCCACTCCAGCGAAGGATAGGGGAACGCCCAAATCGGCATCAGCTCTATCAGCCATGACGAGTAGGGAACACGTATCCCGTATAATGTCGCCAGCATTGGTTCAATCACCCATGGAGATAAAATCCGCTCCAGTAAAGGAGATAAAGTCTTCTCCATCAAAGATCTTACAACCAATGGTCACAGAGCGCGAAGTCAGCAGCCCGATCAGCAAGCCCAGAAAGAAAACATCAAAGATCGAAGTTTCCACTGCACGTTCTATCTCCGTGTCGAAGGGAAAGAGACAGATTCTTGTTCCAATCGGGGCACGGGTGGAACAATTAAACCCTAATGAGCGCCTCGTTGAACGAAGAGCCATGACACCGACTATCATGGATGTGCAGTATGGACATCGACATGGGGTTTCTCAAGAGCTGCAGATTGAGTCGATGTGAGGCACACCCTGGATATCATTCCTTCCTTTATGGTCTACCTACGGCTTTTTTGGAGTTTCCTTTTTGCATGGTGGATTATCTTTAACTTTAATACCCTCTTTCAATATTTCTTTATTTTCGGGATTTGCATATTCATCGCGGATTCAGACCAGATATCGACATCATTTAAGCATCAGGAAACCTTAATAAGCTTTGGAACTTGCTATTACTGATTTCATGTCCTCATTTTGCATAATAATGGCTCATCATGGGTTATGCATGATCAGCTTACTGCTTACGTAGAACAGGTAACTTAACCATTAATAGCAACTCTATCCGGCCTGAGTCATAATCTAAACTGAACTAACTTATATAACCCCAAGCCTGCCCAACATTAGACCACAAAGCCCCGGGCCTCCCTAAGCAGTGGAAGTTAATTCTACACAGGCTCTCAAAATGGAATCCAAATTCTCACCTATCCAATTAACAAAGTACCTGACCCACCTCGCCCTCCCACCGAAATACGAACCCTACATCACCAACCCAACAAGCTTCCCCAAAACAGAAGACGCATTAACAACACTATTTCGCTGCCAAATTACCCGCTTCCCCTATGACAATCTGACACTTCATTATACCGAAACCTCGGTAATTGACATCGCCCCTCTAAGCATTTATGACAAATTCATGGGAGCAGGCGAAACACCACCATCAGGACGAGGGGGATATTGTCTCGAATGCAGTATCTTCTTCCACCATGTACTTCTCGGCCTCGGATTCTCAACTTATATGACTGGTGTACGGAACCGGGAACGCATTGATGGGATCCCGCAAGGTGAATATCAGGGGTGGTATGTTCATCAAATCCGGACATTGGAAATGGATACTTATATACCCAGGACACATATCGTAAATATCCTCGAACTTCCTTGTGGAACTCAATACCATATCGATGCAGCATTCGGTGGAGACGGACCTACACGGCCTATACCATTGGTCTCAGGCTCCACGATCAAGAACCTAGGAACACAAGAGTTGCGTCTAGTGTACGGTAATATCAGCAAGCAGTCGCGACCAGCACAGAAACTGTGGATATTTCAGTATCGCAATGGAGTAGATAAGGAGTGGAACTCATTCTACACGTTTGGAGAATTCGAGTTCTTCCAGGAAGACTTTGCGGTTATCAATCGGTATACGAGCTGGGACACGGTCAAGAAGAACAATCATTGGATTGTGAAGTTTATTCGTGATGGGGAGGTTGCAGGTTTACCCATGCTTGAAGGGGAGGGTTCTTATGATGGAGCCGAGGAGGTGGGAGTTGTTGGGAAGATTATGTATGTGAATGGGCTTGTCAAGTTGAATATGGGTGGGAAGACGAGGGTTATTGATTCTTTTAAGACGGCGGAGGAAAAGGTGGAAGGGTTGAAGAAGTGGTTTGGTTTTTCTTTTGAATCTCAATAGAACGTTTATTGGTCATTAGAGTTGTGGTACATCTTAAACAGATCTATAGTTGTTACATGATAAAAGCGCGGTAGACGTTGCGATAGCTTCTGTGCATTCGGAAATTAACATAATCCGGTCCTATCCGGTGGTGAAATACTAGGGAAGGTTAGATACATTTATCATCCTTTGGCGGGCACACTGGATGGCTCGATCGTCTGGGTGCTAGTAGGCCCCACGTCGAGTTCTACATTCGACAACGCCCACTGCATGCCGATGTATGAATCGCTGATGAGCTTGACATTGACGCGAGCAGTGCCAGCTGTTGTAGCGGAAGACGACTCGGCGAGAGCGACAGGAGGGAATTTAACCAAGGAGCGGACAGATAGTGAGACACCGCCGGTCCTGTCTTTATTGTTGCTTGAACCACCACGACTGGGGCCAGCACCGGCGCGACCTTTACCATGGTGGAGTTTGGATGCAGGAGGCCAGGTCACTCGTTTCAAGCCGAGAAGCTCGCCGTCAGTACCGTCAGGTCGGGCACTAGAAACGATCAAGAAGTAGCCCTCGGTCTGCGGCTTGGGGAACCGAGGAGCATGAATTCTATACTCGGAGTGCGTGTGTGGGTTGTGACGAGTGACAGACACGGCCAATCCCTTGGCTGACATTCCAGCAACCGAAATCGAAATGTTGGGTAGCTGTGCGGCCACACGCGTGAACTGGGGAGAAAGAGACAATTTCTTCACCAGACCAACCACCGAAGACACAGGCTGCGATGACAGAGCAATCAGGGTAGACGGAAGACCCTGAGGTGGCTTCTCGACAGGCACTCCTGGTAGAATGGACAGCGGATGATCCTCTGGCCAGCGGGCTGACTTGATGCATTGTAGAAGAGTCATTAGCATTTGGCATGCAGGAATGAATCCCAACTCAGCCATCACGTCAATAGATGCTTGGATGACACGGATGCCTTGGTCCAAGACCGAGGTCTGGTCACCCACGTAATCCGAAATGGGTAGGTCGATCCGCGACATGTATGCCTGGAGCAACAAAAAGGCCTTCACGTGGGGATCCCACACCGGAAGATCGCCCATAGACTCAATAGACAAAGGCAAATTCTGAGCAAGCTCAGCGTTGATGAGATCCTCATTGTGACGAACGGGCAGTTCGTCAAATTCAGTGGCAGAACACATCCAGCTGAGCACATCTTGAAAGGTGGGCTCCCGCTTGGCGTGAGACATCAGATAACGGATGGTCTTGTGTGATAAGTAGTAGTAACTCATGATCTTGCCGAAGGGCGTTGAGTCCACTTCACCAGTGGCAGAGTCCACAAGAACACAAGACGACTCTGCCAGGTCATCCAGGGACTTGTCCACTAGATCAACCATGAAATCTTGAGCAATTGTCTGGGCAGCCATTGTGCTTAGCTCTTCCGCAGAAATCTCGAGACCGTAGTAGGATGGATTTTTGTGAAGACGGCGGAAGAAGAATGTCCATGTCAAGTAATCAAGGGCGTCCTGCTTCGTGGTGATTGTTCCAGAAGAGACTTCGGCGCCCAAATGATTGTCAAGAACCTTGTGCAATGTTGACTCGACGGGGAAGCCAGTGTGGAGGAAATGTTTGTAGAATGCCTTCTTGGAATCTTGAGTGAAGATGCGAGCGATACCTGAAGTGTCAAACTGAGGGCGACCAGCACGACCAAGCATCTGCAGGACATCAGTCAAGTCCATATCCCGATAACCTTCGATCTTAGCATCGAAGAACTGAGTGCCCTTAACGACCACAAGGTGGGCTGGAAGATTCACTCCCCAGGCCAAAGTACTAGTTGCGACCAGAATCTGGATCTTGTTGTTGGCAAACAGCTCTTCAGCCAGCTGTCGATCAGACTCGACAAGACCAGCATGATGCAAGCCAATTCCGAAGCTCAGAGCCTCTCGTAAAGCATCATCCTTGACTCGAGTAAGATTCAAGTCGAGATCATCCTCGGACATGCGGACAAACCGACGAGGGTTGTCTTCCATACCACAGTAGTTGATCAAGTCTTTGGCAGTCAGGCGAGTCTGTCGGCGAGATGCAACGAAGACAATAACCGGCTTTTCCGGTGAGTGATTCTTGATCGCGAGGAAAGTCGGTCGGTTCATTGACTGCATCAAGGGGCAGAACCCTCGTTGCTCAGGAAAGCCATCAATGAAGATCTCAAGAGGAACTGGACGAACTGAATGGCGGAAGTTGAACAAGCCCTCCTTCACGCCAAGCCAATTTCCAAGGTCGCTAGCATTGGCACAGGCAGTAGACATACCCATAAGCCGAACGGACCCCTTCGACTGAGAAGCAATGTAGTTCATTCGAGACACAATGATCTCCAAAATCGGACCACGATCACCACCCAGCAAATGAATCTCATCGATGATGACAAGACTCACCTTTCGGACATAGTCTCTGGTTTGCCAGCTACGCGAAATACCGTCCCATTTTTCAGGAGTGGTAATAATGATATCGGCATCGCGAATTGTCCTTGTGTCAGGGGTATTATCACCAGTAAGCTCAACAAGTTTCATCCCCATGGGGCCTGTAAGACGCTTGCGCCAATCTTGGACACGCTCGCGAACGAGTGCCTTCATTGGGGCAATGTAAACCACCTTGGAGCCAGGCTTCTCACGGAAAGCCCACCACATAGCCAACTCAGCGGCGACAGTTTTTCCACTACCGGTGGGAGATCCCAAAAGGACGTTGGCTGGTGTGTGGTAAAGCAAGTGAAAGATTTGTGTTTGCATCGGGTTGAAAAACTGGAAGCGTTGACCATACAACTCCTCTAACAAGGGGTTCTTAAGAGCCGAGATTGGCAACGGCTGAAGATTCTGCAGGTCCGTGTAAACACTCTCGGTGTCGGGGCGAATCAGGTGTTTGAAGGAAACCGGGCTGACGGTTTCTGCGCCAAGCCATCGATCAGAGATTATTCGGATATAGATCTGACTCGGTAGCGGGTCGGACAGCGGAATGGTGAAATTGAGCTCATGCTCATCATAAAGCTTTCTGCGGCTCAAAATGAAATACTCGTGATGATAAATCTCGGAGGTTTCGGAGTTCTCAACCCAGACCCAGAATGATTCAGAAGCGCCGTGGTGACGATCGTTCCAAGTAAACTCCGGATAAATTGAGAGGCGTATGCGAAGGACATCCCTGTTGAGTGGTGCAATTTCTGTCTCTACACTCAAAGTAGGGAAGTTGTCTAGGAGTCTGGACAACACCCCTCCCATTTTGTGGTTGTGAACAAGTTGACCGATCTCAGCAGGCTCCATCTCCTTCATGGATTCGATAGAAGAAGATGGCAGCTTCTCATCCAGGTTCTTCAGGATTGGCTGTGGGAGGTCGAACTGACGGAATGGATGGTCGAATGGCCAAATCTGCTTTTCAATGGATTTGCATAGCGACAAGAGAACCTGGCACTGGTAACCCCATCGGCGGTTCAGCGCGATCATGAAGAGAGCTCGACAGATCCGAGCTGCATTCTGGGCCACATATCCAGTGTCAGAGACCAAGGCGAAATCCTCAATCTTGGCACGCGAGATATAGGATTGGAGCAAGATGTTAGTCTTAGCATGTGGTGAGTCATTCCCGCCTTCAACTTCGGTCTGGGCAACTTCGTCTCGAAGTCGTTGTAGCTCTTTAGATTCTGACTCTCGGGCTTGGATATTGTCGAATTCACCGCTCATACTGATCATCTTCAGGACATCTGCTTCGCCTGCACGCGGACGCATCATCGTGTTGAATATCTCAACACTGCTCTGGAGAACATAGTATTGACTGGCAATACGTCCGACATCCTTTGCTTTGAGATCTTCTGTCTTCTCATTGAAGATGATCATCTGGCTCTTCTGGAGGGTTTGAGCAGCTTGGATGATGAGTTGTCGGCGTCGTTGAACGAGCATCGGGTCATCACGAAGCTCAGCAAACTCGATACCATAGTGGCGGGGTTCTTTTATCATTCGCACAAACAGATACGAGTAGCCAAGCCACTGTACACCTTCAGCCACAGAGGTGACAGTACCGAGCGAAATCTCGGCATTGAGGTTATCAACCAATCGGCTTGAGAAACGAGATTCAATCGGTTGTTGAGCAGTCACAGCAGATAGATAATGCTGTAACTTGTCTTGGGTGGTACAAATGAACCCAATACCCGTATCCTGGAATTGGGGACGACCAGCACGACCGAAAATCTGTAGGACATCGAGAATACCGAGGTCAACAAATTTACCCTCTTGGGGATTGTATAGCTGAGTTCCCTTAATGACAACGGCCGCAGCGGGAAGATTGACACCCCATGCTAGAGTAGCAGTACAGCAAAGAACCTTGATCAGACCCTCCCCGAACATACGCTCCATAAGGTTACGGTCGCTGCGACTCATACCAGCATGATGAGCTCCGAAGCCACTGGTAAATAGGTCTCGCAGTTCCCGCGCTCGGGCATGCTTCATATCTCTCAAGGCCGAGGAATAGTTCTCATGATCATGGCAACTGAAAAGATCCTCACATCCATCCTCGGCGGCCAATTGCTTCAACATGCGTGCTGTCATGACAGTATCTTTTCGAGAATGCACGAAAACCATTATCTGGTGACCTCTTTCCAGCATATCGCGCACCTTTTCGTATGCGACTATATCGATGTTTTCTCGAGATTGCTTGGAGCCAGGCTTGCCTTTGACACCGATGAAATGCTGCTCAAGAGGTACCGGTCGGAAAGATGCATCAAAGAAGAACAACCCGGCCATTTTGTTAACTTTCAAGAAATCGGCAACATCGACGTAATTGGGGAGGGTCGCAGACAGACCAACGATTCGGATCAAGGACTGCGTGCTCTCAACTTGTCGTTGCGTTCGAGCTACTAGAGACTCAATGACGGCACCTCGCTCATCATGAAGCATGTGGACCTCATCAATAATAAGTAATCGCACTTTTTGAACAAGCTCGGTGTCACCTGTGCTCTTCCGCGTCACGACATCCCATTTCTCAGGTGTCGTAACAATGATCTGGGTCTCCACGATTTCTCGCTTGGTCAATTGCATGTCTCCAGTTAGTTCGCGGACTTTGATTCCCAACCAGGCCAGTCGTTTACCCAGTTTTTCTGTTACTTCAGCTGCTAGAGCCTTCATTGGAGCGACGTAAACAATCTTGAAGTCATCAACCTGAACTGTGAACTCAGTTGCATCGGGTTCCTCCAATGGATTAGGAGTCGTGTTTTTGCCGACCGCGTTGAGAATAGTCAGCATGGCGGCATCCGTTTTACCGGCACCGGTAGGGGCACAAATGAGCATGTTCTCGCTTGTTTTATATGCAACATCATAAAGCAGACTCTGCATTCGGTTGAGGGTTTTGTAGCCCTTGAAGGTGCCGCGACAAAGACCATCCAAGTCGGCAATCTCCACCAACTTCTGGTGTCTTGCCAAGAACCCAACCTTGGAGGCGGGGATTTCATATTCCTCATATTTGGGTTCATCGGTATGCTTGCTGCCAACTGGTAAGCCGTACTTTCTGCCACCAGCTGCGAGAAGATTTCCAGCGGTGTGCTGCTTGAAAACGTGTGGGTAGACTGGTTCCGATCGACTCTGTGCCGGCATGAGCGCAGCATTCTTATGCTCGAAATTTCGTTGCCACAGAGCTTCTTCTCTTTCCGCTCGGGTCAGAAGTCTCCCAGATGCCAATCCATCCGTTTGTGCCTCCACGCTATGCGGTTCGTCCGACAAGATCTCCCCGCGATGCGCAATAAGTTCGATGACCAGATCCAAATCCTCAAACCCCACGATTTCAGCGAGGGACATCTGTAACTCGGAATCGTCACTGGCGGCCGCAAGTGTGGCGATGATTTGTTGACTGAGCTCTGCCGCGTCCATGCTCGAACGAGCTGACAGCTCTTGACATTTTGTTTCCAGCCAAAGTCGATCGTACGGTAAGGTTTGCGAGAAGGGAATTTCATTGACATCGTCCAGGTCGTCCGTCGTCTCATCGTCAGAGCTGATGATATCCCAAACATCATCGACTGTACCGGGTGACGAATAGTCTTCATCAATATCCAAATCCATATCGCTCCCATAACCGGTCGTATCGTGGGGCAGCTCTTTGGGGAGCTTTAGATCGGCGATAGCTTGGCGCATGGCGGCCAGTTGGGACAGCCATTGAGACTGTGTTGATGAGATAGGCTCCATACTCCAGGTCTCCACAGCGGGCACAAAAATGCTTAAGTGGAAAGTAAACAATGAGGGTTGGAGTCATCCAAGAAAGAGACAAAAACGTACTATTCCTAATCTGAGCGGTGTGGGGTTCTGCCAGAGGCCCTGCCGGACCCGCAGTGCCATCATCGCTATCAGGAGACTGTCCACCTCCATTATTCCCCTAAGCTGACCTCTCCTTGTTCCGCCCTCAGCACCGCCACTTTACAGCTGACTTGCTCAAGTCCTGTCTCCTTTTCCTCAAAGCTTCACGATTTAATCAAAATCTCGCTATTCTTTCCCAGCCTCCACTTATTGTGTGAAGCGACTTAACCTCCCCGCCACCATGAAGATCCTCTATATGGGCGTACGTTTCTCTCAAGTCGCCAGGCGATGTGTTTGCTTGCCTCCAATATATGCTAATTCCCTGTACCTTTAATAGATTCTTCGGAATGATTCTCAGTCAGCTCTTCAGCTCTGTGCCGAAAAGGACCTCTCTGCGTATGTGAACTTGCGCGCTGAATACACCTTGAAATAGTCGCTGATATGAAATAGCTTTTCTCGTTTTACCCGTCAGAAGTACGTGGCCTACTGCCCCAAAGCGATCTCGTTTACACGCCCATATTAATACTACCCCCGATCCAGCTATGAAGAGTTCCTGATGCTCTTCTGCCGCACGGTCGCTGAGCGCACGAAGCCCGGACAACGTCAGGATGTCGAGGAGAAGTCATACACATTCCACGCATACGGCCGGTCTGAGGGTGTGGCCGGTGTGATCGTTACCGACGGCGACTACCCTGCACTAGTGGCCCACCAGCTCCTGTCCAAGATCGTTGACGAGTTCCTCGCGAAGTACCCCCGCACATCCTTCTCCGACCCATCGACTCGTGAGGACGCATGTCCCTTGCCGCAGTTGAAGGAATACATCGTCAAATACCAGGATCCCAAGCAGGCCGACAGCATTATGAAGATTCAACAGGAGTTGGATGAGACTAAGATTGTGCTACATAAGACTGTATATATTCCCTGCCATGTCTGGCTTCATAGAGGATACTAGATTGCTGATGATTGTCTTAGATTGAGAGTGTGCTGGAGCGTGGCGAGAAGATTGACTCTTTGGTTCAAAAGAGTGACGGCCTGTCCGCCCAGAGTAAGATGTTCTATACCCAGGTATGTTAAACGAGACCCTAAATACAGTGCGATCAACCCATCTGACACTTCACTTAGGCCAAGAAGCAAAACTCTTGCTGTTCCCTGATGTAAAGTTTCAATCATTTGAGGCTCAATATCAGACTATGACTGCCTTGTTATCTTGGGTACAACTTTATTCATGTAATCACACCTTTGAAGCTAGGCATGTCTGCTTTGTGCTATTCATTTGATCTAAGCTTGCCTACGAAGCTATTGCCTATACTTCTCCTATTGATTCTCTCGTTACGGTGGATGTCTTGGTCTTGCATTTACTTGACGTGGCACGTGCAATTATTCTTGTTAGATGGTGGTATAAGATTGCTTCAGCCTGGTATCACATCAGGCAACCAAGTAGACTCCAGGTCTCTTGACCTACCTAGGCAATGATGGAGTTTCTATATTCGCCCATCACTGCCCCAGGTGATTTACACACTTTAGTCATGCGGCCCAACTGAGCGACTAAGAGCTGGGGGTGCCAAGCCTGTTTTGAGTTACTCAACGGCCTAACATCAAACATTGAAATTAAACATTTTTGAGGCACCGAATTCAATGCAAGCCCTGAGCTCTGGATTCCAGACCATCCAGATTCTCTTGCTGTTTTGCAGGGGGCCTAAGCACTTTAAATGTGGGATGTGCAAGGCTCCCGCTGGATATATATTTCTGCATCAACCTCCAACTTGGAAAAGCTGTAGATCGCAACCTAAGGTTTATGTAGTACTCCCATTTAAATTGCATTTACCCTGACCATTTGGAATTAGTACACATTCAAATCAAGATTTTCTGCAATGATGTGGAAAATTGTGTTTCAAAGGTGCCCACCTGGGCAGGTGACCCCTCGTGGACGGCCCTATTCTGTTAATTTTCCCACCATGAAAATCTTTTTTGTCTAGACTATTTCTCCGAAGCTCCAGATGTCCACTCAGCGTCACATTCCTTAATCCCTTAGACAACAGTGGATGTCTCACAAATATAACCACTCCAAAACACGTAGCAACATCAAATAAACCGGAGCGTTCCAAGCTTAGTGTTATACTTTTCAGAATCACTCTCAGATCAATCAAATATGTTTAGAAATTTGCCCATTGCATTTTCTATTTAGGGTACAAGCGAGTGGACTGGTGAAATGGAGAAGTAGTTTGCAAAATTCTCTGAGAAGATTGATCAAGCGATGAACAAGTAACTCTCTCCAAATTTGGCAGCTTGGAGTAACGCTTCAGGACAGAGAACCTCGAAATGCGATATAATGCGACCAATGCTCAAGAGTCCTCCGAGGCCTTGACCACAACAGGGAAGTCTCCATTCGGGGAGTCGTCAGATACTGACCAAGTCAAACCATAAACACCGTCGACGTCAGTCTCCTTGGCCCAGAACTGTGCTTCAAGCAAAGTGTTGTTGTTATAGACTAACTGCGAGGCAAACAGCGCAAAGCCCGAGACAGTGCCATTGATATAGGCGGCTTGAGCCTTGGGCAACAGGCCGACAGCATATTTGTCCTGCTTCATAATGTACATCGAACCGGCCGCGGTGCCGTTGACATAACTGGCGTTGGCGATCCAGCATTCGCCGGTAATGGAGGCCAAATCCCAGGTCAGAGGGGTCAGGTTGGCTTCCGTGTTTGACGGATCCTCCGCAATATAGAGAAGACCTGTATTGAGACCATTGAGTAAGTACTGTACTCAAAAGCATAGGTTTCTTTCTCAATCATAGAAAAACAGCAAATTGATGTCACGTACCATCAGCGGTGTCGTAAGCAATGGGCCAGGCAGAGGAATTGGTGCCGTATGCATAGAGGGTGGCATTGGTTTCGGAACCACGCTTGGCATGTTGATGGAAGGCCGACGCAAGGCCAACCTGCAACAGAAGAACGGAGAGAATATTGCGGAAGTGCATGTCTGAAGTCTGAAAATTATGTAACGGAATGATGGGACGATGTAGGGGAAGTAAGGCGGTATTATGTGCAACTAGAAAGGAGGTCAGGAACCGAAGGACAGGAGAACAATGGACGTAGTCTATGCCCATGAGTGACCGCAAAAAAGCAATAGAAGGCCAATAATCTGATCTACGGAAATAAACCGAAACTTCGGAGGTTAAAAACCCGGTAACCTCCACTCCCATCCAAACCCCGGTGGATTACGGTATACCGGTTTGCACTAAAGGAAGGCTAAATTTAAGCTTTGCCGTGAATCTAGAAAGGGGCGTACGTAGACCACCCGCTGATCAGCCACCAAACGGTCGACAGAATTGAGTTTGGGCCGGATAAAGTCTGAAGTTAGTAGCATGCAACGTGGAATGGGTGGCTGACAATCCCGCTGGACCCGGTAGTTCTTGGCTCTCTGGATTTGTGGGTCTCGCTCCACCGCATCTACGTGTTCTGCAATGGCATCTTTTTCAGCTTCGAGACATAGCGTTGTTGTTTCTTTTGGGCTAGCACTGTTGGCTTATCGCATAATTTTACCGCAGACGCCATCTGTTAATGGGCGTTATAGTGGAGATATGGTTCACCGAGCGGACCCTCAGCTATAGTTAGACATGCACAGTAGCTCGGAACGAGCATGAGAGTCTCCACTGGACCATCGATTTCCAAAGTGCCTTGCCAAGTCCCGAAGCAACCGATCTTCACAGATCCTTCCACCCCCAGGACAAATGCCGATATGATCGTCCCGTCCGTTGGTAAGTGTGCCAATCAACGAAGCATTACTTAGATGAAATTTCCAATTTTAGACTCTTACGCTAGCACAACCGGGATTGATACCAGATCCAGGCCAAGATGTGATCCTCTACAAATATTACGTGTGTTCTAGGTCATAATCCCAAAGGCCCGTGCAAAGATCGGCACACGAGGGATGCCTAGATTCGGAACCTTGATTTCTCTACATTCTATCGAGTACATACCCAGGTACTTACCCACTCAATGGCCCACATCAGCCCGCAAAACAATAGTGGCTCAACAGGACGGCTTGTCCACGCCAGCTCACGAGCGTGGCTCGCCTAAAAAGGTCTTTGAGATGAAGATCCCTATCTGTGGGGGCGATTCCCAAGGTTTTAGCAGAAAAAAGAATAGTGAAAACAGACAACATATAGCACTGGAATCGGGGTCTGCCGGATAACACCCTGTTTTGAGCAGCAATACCTGTCCATTTCTTGTAATACTAATAGTCCAGAGGAGCTCTGTCTTGGAACTCAATCTTCATTCACTCGTTTATCGTTACTTTGATCTTGCATTTCAATTGTCATCAATCCAGTCGCTGTTACCGCGGTGGTGAAAGTCAAAATGCGTTTCCTCTCGTTTATTATACCTTCCCTTGCTGTCTTACCTACTGCATTTGGATCAGCCTTGCACCACAAGCATCCCCGGGCTACGGAGGAATGCGTCAACAGTGCCTCTAACCGAACATGCTGGAAGGATGGCTTTGACATTTCAACCAACTACTATGACAACGTCCCAGACACTGGTGTTGTTCGGGAGTACTGGTTCAATGTCGAAAACACCACTGCTGCCCCTGATGGTGTCGAGCTACCTGCTCAGCTGATCAACGGCTCTTTCCCAGGTCCTACTATCATTGCTGACTGGGGTGATACTGTTGGTAAGGAATTTGAAACAACCGGAAGCCTTCCTAAGCTAATTTTAAACTAGTGATCCATGTCACAAACTCTTTGCAGACGAATGGTAGCGGTCTTCACTTCCACGGAATCCGTCAGAACCACACCAACCAGATGGATGGCGTTCCTAGCCTTACCCAATGCCCGATTGCTCCGGGCGACTCCTACACTTACCGTTGGCGTGCCGTTGAGTACGGAACTGGTTGGTACCACTCGCACTTCTACGTTCAAGCTTGGGACGGAGTGTTCGGTGGTATCCTCATCAACGGACCGGCAACTGCCAACTACGACATCGACCTTGGTCATGTCTTCTTGAATGATTGGTACCACGTAAGTTGAGATCCCCCTACCAAGTACACCCCTTATGCTAAGCATTGCAGCAAACGGCCGACCAACTCGTTCTCGAAGCGGCAACCGGAGGTCCTCCCACAGCCCCGAACGGTTTGATCAATGGCACCAATGTTTGGGGAGACTTGGGTTCGCGCTGGGAAACCACTTTCACACCAGGAACTCGCTACCGTATGCGCGTTCTGAATGCTGCTGCTGACCAGCACTTCCGTTTCATGATCGATGACCACGATCTTGAAGTCATTGCCAACGACTTTGTGCCCATCGTTCCTTTCACCACCAATCAGCTGAGTATCGGCATGGGCCAGCGATACGATGTTATTGTTACGGCAAAGAATATCAGCAGTGGCAATTTCTGGCTGCGAGCCATCCCCCAAGAGGCCTGTTCCGAGACTGACGCGACGGACCTTGTCAAGGGTATCATCCGTTATGACAACTCCTCCACTGCAGACCCGACCACCACTGCCTGGAGCTACACTGACTCCTGTGCCGATGAGTCGGCATCTGATCTCGTGCCTTACCTGCAGGTTAATGCCTCCGAAACCTCTTATTACGATAAAAGTGAGGAAGTTGAGGTGCAGGTTACCGATAATGCCTTGCTGTGGTTGATGAACGGAACGTCCTTCGATACCCAGTGGGAATACCCTACTCTGATGCAAGTGGCCGAGAACAACCAGACCTGGCTCGACAAGCAGAGAGTTATTCATCTCCCCGAAGCCAACAAATGGATGTACTTTGTCATCCACTCCCCCTTTGCTCAGGACCATCCCATGCATCTGCACGGCCATGACTTCTGGGTCCTCGCGTCAGGATACGGTAATTTTGATGCCTCGATGAAGGACAGTCTTACCCTGGTGAACGCTCCACGCCGCGATGTTGTCATGCTGCCTGCCAGTGGATACGTGGTTATTGCCATGAAGACTGTCAACCCTGGTGTAAGTCAACCGTGATACTTTGTTTCTTAATGATCAACACTAATCTTTTTCATCAATGCAGATCTGGCTCATGCATTGCCACATCGCTTGGCACACCTCTGAAGGATTTGCTGTTCAGATCCTCGAGCGTGAGTCGGAGATCCAGATTAATGATAGCATCCTCAACTCTACCTGCAAGGCTTGGTCGGATTATGCCGCTACCGACGATGTTGTTCAGCACGATTCGGGTATTTAAATAGATTGACCATCCAAGGGCTCGGTGGCTCATTGACCACTTGAATTATACAATTGACATTACACTCGTTTGGTTTCATCTGACCAGACTTATTTCCATCTCCACTAAATTGAATCCCAGAATAGGCGAAATTGCACGGGGTTGCCCCACATGTTCGCACTGGAACCTTTGTGACAGGGCTGTTCCCCGCCTCCCACCCAAAGGCTATTTTGTATGAATACTATGTGGAGTACAGAGTTGAATTCCTTGATACTGCAACATCTTTCGATAAGAAAGAAACTAGTTTATCCTGGCCTGGCTGGTTATTACGACGAGTACCTGAGACGCGCTGGTGCAGCAGGGACCACTTTCCAGACAGTTCCGCCAATCGCTTGGCAAATATGTGGAGCAAAAGGCCTTGGCAGGGACCATCCATGCAGGTCAAACCACTCGTTGGTCTCTTCGAGACTCTGTATGGTAGCAGGCTAGTAGCTGACTCCAAACAATCTCCACTGGGGCCGCCCCCTAAACCAATAAGTAGACAAGAGGATGTACCATCCGGATCAAGCGGCTCGGCCCTTTCAAGAATGAAAATGGGTGCAATCCCTTACCCCAAAGGTCACCGTCCTGATTGAGTCCCTTTTACCCAGAACTCTCCAGCAACATGCATCGCTTCCCGGTGGTCCAGGGCCTGCTTTTCGGGCTCAGCGCCGCATCTCAGATCTCTGCGCGCGACAATAGCTCCAGCTATGACTCTTTGTTGAATTTCCGACCGGACTGGGTGTCTGGGCTGGGTAATGTTTATCACTGGGTCGGGTCGTGGGTTTCTCAACATGGATTTATCAAGACAAGAGACTTATGATGCAATAGGTACTACAATGCTACCACGCGTCTGGAGTACACGCCTTATGCTGGTGTTGCATCAAGCGCAAATGACACACCCTATACGTGCCCGAATATACGCGGCAAGACATATACCCTCGAGTTCAATTCAATTCTCGCTGTTACAGATACGAGCATGTACAATGCTGGGGATAACCCGGTCAACTTATTTTATTTGGCTTGGCCTCAAAACACGGAGTTGAATACCTCGTGGCCAATTGGACAAATGAGCTCGGATTATTGGGGATTGCTGTCTTCTACGTAAGTCATCGACCAATGATTCCAATGACCGCCAACGAGACTGACGTTCTCAGCCCTGTGTATTCCTACAGTTCAAGCTCACACAAGGCCGAGACCGATTTCAACATCACGCTCCAAGATACCCAGAGCGCACCATACAACCTGTCCAGTACACTCACCGACTATGCCGGATTAAGCGCTGCCATGTTCAACATGACAGGCTGCAACTCTACTGAGACCACCAGATGGGCTGGCTATTTCATTAGCTTGGGGATCGAGGATGACAATATCGGCTATAACTGGACCTACCCAAACCCAGTTTTGGATGTGCAATTCGACGGCGAGACAGCAAACCTCACTGTGGACGGTTATTTTGAAGGTACACCCATAGGCAGGTATGATTTCAATAAAGATGACCTGTTCGTCCCTGGCAAGGTCAAATTGTCCTTTTCGGGTGTGATCGATACCTATCATTCCGACGTGCTTGTCAACGATAGTGCCACACCGTCTTGGGAGAGGAGCATTGGCTTTGGAAATGACTCGTCCAATGTTGGATACAATGGCACCAATACAAGTACCCCGAGCAGTTCCCAAAGCTCTGGGAGCTTGTCGGTTGTCGGTCTTGCGCTGATGCTCTCGATCGTGTCATACATTATGTAATACCTTTACTTTCTGCGCTTAGTCTGTTATTGAAATGCACAAGCCGTGTTAATACCATTGCACTCCGTACAAAATTTTAATTTCGAATTCCAAGGAACAAGGAAATATCTTCCAGTAACCTGTACTACCAGTGTGAAGTTAGTTGGGCATGGAGGCGGCAAATTGGATGGGCTCCGGGTACCCGTGCATAGGCTATTGATACCCTACATGTCACGTCACCAGGACCGGGATCGGTGCCAAGTATCGAAAAGCCTGCATGGAACCAATCACACATTTTACGGTTACACAACATAAAGACTGTTGAGATCTGAACAATGTTTGAGTCTGGACAACTATAAAAAAGTCCCACATCTTCCTTCAATTTGCCTTCCTCGCAATCAATCAGTCCCTTCCTCCCAATAATTCCTGTCCAACATTGACACCATGGCTCAAAATATCGAAGTAGACGAGCCAACCTACGATAAAAGGTGTGAAAGATCATTCAGATCTAAATACTACCACTGACAGACTTTTTAGCCGCCCGATGCCCGACATCCAGCTGGCCTATCAGTACAGACTATCGAACTGCCCAGGAAAGTCTATTGTCGGCGTGTGTATTACATACCCGCCAAACGGCTCGACTCCGCCTCATCGCCACGGCAGTTGTTCAGTTTCCGCGTACGTCGTCAGTGGCACGTTGCTCAACAAAATGAACGACGACCCGATGAAGACTATTAACACCGGTGGCACATGGTATGAGGCTCCCGGTTGCCATCATCGCATTAGCGATAATGCTAGCAAGACTGAGTCAGCGGTGCTTTTTGCTTCAATGATTTTGGATACCGATGTACTAGAGCGGGATGGCATGAATGCCCTTATGCAGATTGATAAGGAGTACCTTTGAGGTGGAATGGGGCTCTCAGGCTAAACTATTGCCACTGGTCATATCTAGCACAGAGTCACAGACGTGTCCAGAAATTGGCAATGAGTTTGTAATGTATCAACTGCTTCACTCATCGGAGTTTTCTAGGACCGAATGCCTGCCTCCTCTAGCTGCTGCAATGATAGGTGGTTATCTATCTTCGGAAAAACAGTCTAGTTTGCAGTCAGTTAATATAACTTAGTATATACGATCCCTGGCGGGGCGGGGCGGGCTCGTTGACCATCTCGAAAGTGGGCGGTCAATTTGACCCTGAAAATATTCCGAGAAGCCAATTCCTATAATAGCTCAAACAGCAACCTTTTTTTTTTTGGAAGCAATCTGCAAGTTCTGAAAGAATTTCAAGTTGCATATCCCTTGCAGATTCCCTCGTTTTGTTTGTGTCATCTATCAACTGGTCTCGACCTGCTCCATTACAAACTTTGTTTCCATGCATATCTGTTTACTAGGTGAAATCATTTTTCAAAAGCGATATGTCTCTGATCATTATTCTTGCCAATATTTTTGACTGTAGTGTTTGCTATAGTGATCCATGAATTATTCGGCGAGCCACCCTCGTTGTTCGGGAAGGGTGGGAACCTAGGGCGGCTACGCGACCTCGGGAGCGCCTACTACAATCGAGTCTGTCTTCAGGTCCCCATACTTCTCATTTCCGTGATCTTCCCACTTAGACTCCCTTATTCCGCCTCTTCAGTCGTCTCTAGCTTCGGAAAGCTAGTAGTGCAGACGGACATACCAACGTCGTAATAATTTTTGTGAATATCGCGAAGAGAGACCTCCCTCAGCTCAGGGCCGAACTTGAAGGACATCAGCGGACTCATATGGATTCTCACCTATGCACCCATATACCTACCTACTGTAGAGGGTATACTGCGTGTCTTTTATTAGCAGGGTCTTTTAGCTTGTTTCCCGAAATCCTGTCCTGACAGCCAAATATCCGCGAACGTGGGAGATCGCCAAGGATATTGGACCTATACCAGCCTTGTCGGGTTTTATGTACAAGAGCCAGCTCTATGACACAATTGGTATCTCCTGAAAGACTAGGGAGACGATGGGCGTAGAACATGTCGTGAATGTCAAATGATCCCACAGAGACAAGGTGTTGGGGATATTCGCCACGATGGATTTTTGAATCGATTCGACGGAGGCAGCGGAATAGATGCTTGACATTAGTCCTTTGATCGACCAGCGGTACATTGGCAGAGTAGAAAAGTGAGTGTTTAAAAGGAAGCGCTGGTTCTGGCCCCAACGGTTTAGTCACCTGGCGTGGTTGCGCAAACAAAACCCCACGATGCGGTCACCGTGGCGGCCAACCTGAACCAACAAGCTATTCCAAAAGCTATGAAAGACAGCACTGAGGACTCACCAACCCCCAGCCCCCCCAATTCCCCATTCTTGAACCGCACACCTACTCCCCGTGTCGCCGAGAAGATCTCTACCCATCTGAGTTCCAACGCCTTCGGTAAAAATCATCATTACATTACACCTGCTTCTCACCCCTCGGCCAGAAGAGTTGGTTTACCAAGCTCACCTGACAGCATACCGCGAGGTATCACTACCACCTAGCCGGTATTCATTCAAATATCAAAATGTCCGCTGCTTCAACTCCGCGATCTAAGTAAGCACTTTCACATCATTTTATATCGAAGATCGAGCTGACCTTCCACGGATCTCTATTCACTACTCCAACACTGCAATGGAAGGTGGGTAGTGAGGGAACAATATTTTACGTCCACCCAGATGTCATTCTGCCATTCCACACCTCGGCGCTTTATGCGCGGATGCATGGAAGTTGGAAAGAGACGAGCAGTGACGTGGTCGACTTGTGTGATTTTGATGAGCATACGATTGAGTGTGCCTTGAGCTACTTTTATGCACGCGACTACCCTCCTATTACTGTCGCCCACACATTGGGTCCAGAGCTTGAACACGGTGCAAAGGGGGAAATCCGTGAGACCTTTGTACCAGAGAATGTCCACACGGATGGTTCTTCAGAAGGTAAGCTTCAAGCTATTGTCTGTTCCAGCGTGGAGATTACTGACCAGTTTAATTCATAGGCAACATGCCCGACGAGCTCATCAAGGACGATTTAACGGATAGACCATTGACGCCACTTGAAAATTTGATCAAGCCGATAACACGCGCCGTCCTTCCAGCCACCACAGTCATGACACCCAGTCCCACTAAGGAACTCCCCCAGTCTCTCGCCACTGAAGCCTTGACGCATGCCAAAGTATATACCTTTGCTCATGTGTACCAAGTTTTGGAATTGGAAGACTTTGCCCTGCACCGTCTCGCAAAAGTTCTAGTCATTCTACAGGACAAAGAGTTCGAGATGTTGCCGCAATTGGCGGAGGCAATCCGAGTCATTTATTGCAAAACACCCAAAGATTGCAATAACCCGGCGACGAATCTGATGTCGCATTTTGTAGCCACGAGGTTTAACTGGCTGATTGGCGATCACCTTTATGCCCTCATGGCGGAAGGCGGTGATTTTGCCAAAGATGTGTCGTACAAGCTTGCCCGGAGGCTTTCAGTCAATCCACTGAAAGTTAAGGTTGAGGAGTTAAATCGGGAGATTTCAGCATTAAAAGTCCAGTGTGCGGAATTGCGCGACGAGCCAGACTTATTGAGAACAAGGGGGACATTCCGGCGAGTAGCTGGACTTGGAAGTTATTATCAGTGATCATAAACGTAGCTTTATGTGCGGAGTCTACCCCTCTTACGGTAGCTTAAAGTGTTTCTAGCAAATGTCTCTACCTTTCCAAATGTTAGCCACGTTATGGAGTGCTACTGATCCTTGATCTCAATTGGTCCTGAACTTCTTCAATGGAAGGAATGATCAATGAGGATCGGTTCAAACATCAACTAGAATCGATTTGAATAAAACCCAGAATTCACTCTAATCATATTTATATCTACTAGGTAATGAACGAAACCAAGGAGATATGCCAGACGAACAGCTGGGTTGAGGAAAAAGGTAAAGACTACATCGAACTCCCAAGAAAAAGAGATTACAAAAACCTACCGCGGGATCCTAAAGATCTGCTTGAATATATCTGTCAAAGTTTCACCCCAAGTAGGAGAACCATCAGGTGGGTAATCCGTAGGGTACTGCCCAGGGCGATGACGCCTAGGGCGAGGAGGCTCAGGATCCTGGTGGCCATCCCCACCGGGTGGGTAAGGTCCAGGAGTATAGAGACCAGAGGCCCCAGGGTCATTATTATATGACACAAGAGGCGGTGCCTGCCTGTTTGCCATTGTATAAGGACCGACATTGATAGACGAGTCAAGGTCTTGGTCAGCCAAGTACAAGTTACCCTCTTTATCTGGTCTAGTAATATGGTAGAGCAGATGGCGGAGCCAGACACCACTGAGTGTGGGCTGGCTTCCAACCTGGCGACCAGGTGCCACATAGCAAGTAACAGGAGTCCATGGTATGACCTGGACTTTGGAAAAACCCTGGTCCCAGAACAAGGTCGCTTCAACATGAATGACCTTGAAAATTCCAGTTCCAGCTGCAGTGCTCACGAATGTCTGACCCGCCTCTGGGCAGATGAAGTTACAGATATCCTCGATATCCCAGCAATCCTGCTCGTAGATCAGCATGTGTTTGGATCCCGTATCGTCCAGGAAATCGTATTCTATGTAGCGATTGTCTTGTTTCTGGCGCGCGGGCATGTCTGCAGGTCGGATAGCAAGTCGGATCTAAAAAAATTAAATTAGCCATCAAATCAACGAAAAACCGGGGTTGAGTCAGCTCTTACATCATGCATGATGTTAGTGGACGATCGTGGCGCAATGGCACTAACAAAGTTCATCGATTCAGGCACCGGGCCCTCCCACTATGAATTGATAGTCAGCGATGGTCATGAGGACATTTGAAACCACCTACCCCCTCAACAAACCAAGACTGTGGGCATCCAAGCTCGCGCCAGTAACCATTCATCTTCGCGGTGGTGAGCTCCTCGGGTCCCTTGTACAGCCTTCCGTTTGCCCAATAGGTAACATTCGGCGGGTCCCAAACCAGGCTTTTATCACGGTATGCTTTCATGATAGCTCTGATATTCACAAGCTGGTCACTTATGTCCCCATCCCTGACCATCATATCCTCCATCATGCTGAGGGTTTCCAGACGTAGAATAGCAACCCACGGCAGACCCGGTTCGGAGGCGATCATCATACTAAGACTACTTAGCATTGTGCAAAAATGAATTCACGTTGGCAACATACTCCTGGACCCTTTTCATTTCCAAGTAACGCTCCAATCGTGCCTCAAAGAACGCGGGCAAAATTCCTTCTGCAATTCTCTCGGTATTCCTTTGGATATTCGCCTCGACATCCCTATCAGGTAATCAGAGCCATTTCCATGGTAAGAAGTTTAGCGTGGGTAATGAATGCAGGTTGCTACATACTGCTCGTCAATATCGTACTCGGTAGGATTCCAGCCCTCGGGAATCTTAGCGTGCTCTGTTATGGGTGGGTCAAAGAGCCCCCAAGTTTGCCGTGGACGTTTGGTGTTTTGAGGAGTTGGATTTTTCAAAGCGTCCCTCAATCTGACGTGAGTATCCCCTGGGACAAATCCCTCGAATATCGAGCTTTGCGTCACCTGCATTGGCGGCGTTTGGGTGGATTTGGATTGCACTGGCACTGAGGCAGCCTTTGCAGAATCCTTGGGGACTTTCGCCTTGAATTTCTTCTCCTTCACATCCTGTTCATCTTTCTTGGGTTTCTCATTCTTAACTTTGCTTTCTTCCTGAGCTGCGTGCTTCGTGGGGTTTGCCTTAGAGTCACCCGAACGCTTCGAGGTCTTACCCTTCAACTCGGCTGCTCTCTTGATTGGGTCATCCTTGGTCTTTTCTGTGGTATTGTTTGTTCGATTCTTGGTGTCAGAGCTAGTCTTAGCTTTCTTCTATTCCTCAGGACCACTGTCCTTTTTCTTCGCTCTTTTGACGGTACCGGTTGGAGTGATCTTTTCCTGGTCACTGCCTTTGTCATCTTCATGACGGGGCTTTTTGTTGCCGGTCTTCTTGGATTGGCCTTTTGGACGTGCCATATTGACAAATACGTTTGATCAGAGGGAAGGGAGATCCGAGTTGGTTGTGGGAATGGCGTGAATGTAACATGTCAAGATAATCCTGTAGATAAAGAGCCACATCGAGTTTCAAATTAGAAATTCAGTTAAGAGCGAAGAAGGTTCTTGGACGTGTTGTATTGCCGGATACTCAAGTTGCTGGCTGGTGGTCTTTGTCAAATACCTGGAACACTAATTCAAAGGAGGAGTCAAAGAAATAACCATATCACCATATCTTCGCCTTGCCATCTGACCTTTCTCTAAAAATAGCACAATAATCCACTGCGAAGTAGCTCATTTCGAAGTAATTCGTTTATCTTTCAACTCTCACTTCCTAATATATCCTTTCAAAGGGGGTTGGGGGGGGGGGGGAAAGTATCCCAGATGGTAAAGACACCACATATCTTTTTTCGAATCGATAGATGCCCGGATGATATTGACAGTCATGCGCATCAGACTCAAGTCATTCTGAGGGTATATTTATTGTACAGACCTTCAATTGCAGCGGACGTATCCCACTACTGGAACCCGAAGCTAAAGGCTTCATCTAAATGTTTCTAGCTGTATGTGTCGGACACAGAAGAGAAGGCGGCCACTACCTACCGTACTTCGCGCAGGGGAAGAACAATACCCCTGGAGCGAGACTCTGACCAGCCCTTATTTAAATTCCAACGAATCGGCCTGAAGTACCGAACCCATAACCATCAAACAAGGGCAAGAGGGACAAAAAGTGGTTCAATGAGCCAGTTTCCTAAGCGCCTTTTTCTTCTTGTCGATTTTCCTGCGGTTGCTACTGCAGTTGTTCTAGCGGTGGTTTCTCGGCAAGACGAGATGATCCAAAACCCGTTTTAAACCAAGAGACCCGACATGAAAACTTCAAGATTTGAAAATCCCACAATTCTAAAAAGAAAAGATCAAAGATCAAAGACCAGGAAGTAGCGCCCAACGTGAGAGTATAAGTGCTGGAGCTGATATGACCCATGGGTTTACGGCGATGGCGTCACTGACCAAGCTTTCTAAGCTCCGTGAGTGGTGGGGAGCCCCGCAATCACAGGCTGCACTCAAATGTTGACATTTTCCCTCCTACAGCTCCAGGAACAGCCCCGATGACAATACGAGTAGCCGTTATTGGCGCTGGGTATGATCCGGACTGATCATGAATTATTCAATTGCTAACCGCTTCTAGGCCCGGTGGCCTGGTGACTCTCAAGACCTTGCTTGAGGCGTCCACGCCCGACCAGCAGATCGAGGCGTATCTCTTTGAAGCGTATGCTGTCAGGTCTTTGTTCTTCGCTCGGTCAAATCTTATTAACCTCCATTCAATAGTGAGTCCGATGTCGGTGGCACATTCAACTATCGCTCTTACGAGAACGCCGAATTGGTGAGCAGTAAGCAGCTGACCACGTTCTCCGATCACCGCTTGCCGCTTGAGACTCCCGACCATGTGTCACTGCCCGAGTACGTCGACTACCTCCGATCATATGTTGAGCGATTCAAGCTGGGTCCATATATCAAGTTCAACAGTCCCGTGGTTCGCGTATCCCCGCTCCAGGATGGTTCCCAATGGGCCCATCGACTGAGCTATGTGGACCGGAATGACCCGGACCAAATAAAGGAGAATACTTTTGACTGTTCGCATATTGCCGTCTGCAGTGGACTTCATGTTGAGCCAAATATTCCGGATATCCCAGGCATTGAGAATGTCCAGGGCGATGTGTTCCATTCATCCTTTTATAAAGGGCGCGAGCAGGTAGCTGGCAAGAAAGTCCTTATTTTGGGATGTGGTGAAACGGCCATGGGTGAGTTGATTTCGGTGGACCAGAAAGACCGATCTAACACATACAGACATCGCCTACGAGTCCATCAAAGCCGACGCCGAGTCTGTAACCATGTGCTTCCGCACCGGCTTCCTCTCCTTCCCCAAGCAGCTCAGCCGATTCCAGGTGTTTGGAAAGACTTTCAGCGGAGGTCTTCCAATCGACGGTCTCATCACAAACTTGTTCGAAACGGCATACGTCCATCGGGCGGTCGCCCAAAGCAGATTGCGCTGGTTCATTTCGGATTTCGTGATCAAGCGAGTTCTATGGTTCTTGACTGGAACACAAGCCGGTATGAACCAGCATGTCGGTGCTCTTCCTAAAGAGCGACTGGGCAGAGCTTTTGTTTTCCTCAACAAGAGCAACAAGGCCATGCCGTACCTCAATCGTCCCTACAAGACACACAATCCATTTTTAGCATACATCGGTAACCGGTACATTGATCCTCCAGAGGATGCTAACTCTGACCGATACGTTGATACTTGCACCTGGCCGACATCTATCGATGCTACTGGACGAGTACATTTCCAAGTGAAACACGATCGGAAGGATTGGCAGCGGCTGAAGGACAAAAACATCCAGCCAAACTGTGTGGTTTATTGCTCAGGGTATTTTGCACAATTCCTCAGGCGTGTAAATTTCGTGCTAACAAGATTGACCACAGATACAAACAAACATTCCCTTATCTCGACGCATCATATCCCACGGCATCAGACGCCCAAATCCGAAACATTGTCAACCCATCACACCCAGACATCGCTTTCATTGGTTTCGTGCGCCCAGGCGTGGGCGCCATCCCTCCCATAGCCGAACAGCAAGCCATGTGGTGGACAGCGCTTATCACTGGGCGCATGCAGATGCCTATGGATCCTCCCCACTATCACCTCCTTGCCGCCAAGGGATCTCGTATCCAATACGGCGTCGACCACAGCGCGTACATGAGCACGTTGGCCAAAGATTTCGGTGGTGCACCGGGTCTGCTTGAACTGTATCGAAGACACGGTCTGCAGATTCTGCTTATCTATTGCTTTGGTGCATCTTTCGTCACATTTTACAGACTTACAGGTCCATTCGAGTCATCCGTTGCGCCAGAGATTGCTCGGACGGAGCTGGCGGAGACAATTCTGCGGCGTGGTTACACTGGAAACCTTTTCTTTGGTCTGATACCCATGCTTTTCTATGGGGTTGTCAATTCTGTGGCCTTACTACTCGACATGATTGGACTCCTTCCTCGTGAAGCAGAGATGGAGTGTGGTGAATCTGGAAAGGGAAAAGCTAAGCTAAGCATGTAGACAATTCCAAAATCTATCTCAAATCTGTGATGGAACATCAGCGCAGAACATTTCGGATTAGCCTCTAATTTACGAACTAAGAGGCAAGTCTTCGACCTTCAGATCACTCGTAGCGTAGATTAGATAACACGAGCTGGCGAGCCTCACTACACCGCCCCACGCGATAAGCGCATCAACATACCCACTCTTCATTGACACTCTCTTCTGCTTGCCTTGGTCACCCGGTCTCCAATAACCTCGACATGGAAAGCCAGTCATAGACCATTGATGGTCTGATTAAGAACACGTCATGCTGGAATCAATACAGGCACCCCTGCGCCAAACATTCGAGGACCACCGCTCCCTCTCCATCCTGGCCTTTTACCTGACCCTCTGCGCCACCCTCGCATTGAACATATGTGTCAAAATTTACCGAAGGTACAAGATTCGGAAAGTCCGGCCAAGCTGGAGCACCACCCACGGTCCTATATTCACCCTATTCCTCATCCTCGCAACTGTCAGTCTCGCGACAACATGGTACTACATGTTCGCGTTCTTCCGGCATTCCTATATCAGCTGGGCAGCAGGACAGGCACCTGTACAGCAGGCATTCATTGAGGCGAAACCATATATGGTAAAATGGGAGCAGTGGCTGCGAGATCGGAAGCTATTCCAGGAAGCGTGGGAGAGTGTGTCCGAGACACCGGCAAAGTTCTGGTGGAGTGGACAGATCTTCCTGTGGACAATCGGATGGAGTTTGTTTCTGGGAGTGATGGGTGTGTATTTGTGTACACTCTCTCTAGACTGTCGCTAATCACCGACTAGGTCGCCGATACAATATTCCCAACGTGTGGGTGTACATGCTGCTCGGACAAATCGTCGCAATTTCCTTCGCACAGAACCTGTTCTTCGCTACGGTGCTCGTCTCAAATCCGAGCACCGTCCGCGGTGCGAAAACGTCATGGATTCCCCCAGCAATCCTCGAGCTTGCACCCGTCGTGATATCCTTCCTCGGCGCCGCGGTTATACCCTTCGTCGCGAACACACCGTACTTCATGCCTGTTCTTGCCGTGCCTCATCTTCTCCTGTTTATTCCGGGTCTATTGTCGCCTAGGAATCTCCCGCAAGGCTGGGGAACGTACATATCTCAACCTTTGCGGCGATACGCTACTTTCTATAAATGGTTGTTAGCAATTGGGGTGGCTATACAGGCACACTCTACATATATTGTTGTCATGGATGAACCGGGCCTGCTGGGAGGCTCAGTACTCGACCTGGGGCAGAGATTGGTGGACACAATGTTTGAGCATCCCGCTGTGAGTAGTGTTGGGTGGGATGTGGTATGTTGTTCGTTATCATGGGGTACTTGGGTCTTTTTGCATGATGGATTGGAGGGAATGCTAGCCTAGCTTATAGATTTTCGGTCTGAACATACTTGGACGTTAAATGAGGCTCAGCTGCGTTACACATGTGCAACCATCGCCGCTTGTACATATTCGAATGTCCACCCGATGACTGACCGTTCTCATTTCGTCCGTTTCAATTAGGCTGCAGTGACAGGCAACAATCGTCTCTTCGAATTGTCTCTCCAGCCTTGTGCTGGTGAAAGATGCTGTTAAGTGTGCTGCATATGACACAGCTGCGTGGCTCCCGGGGATTGGCTCTAGGTGGTTCATTCTTAAATCGTGATTGCAGGGGTCAGCCTCGACGTGCCTCAGCGTGCAAATACGACCAGTAAGAGGCTGGTGGCCAAATGTGTTGGTCATGCATGGCCAACTCATGTTCGCCCTCCCCCTCTTTTTCAAACTCTACTTCACGGCTACAAAAAGACGGACGAGGTGTTTCATTACTATGCACTTTATCCGTTGAGCAAATTGTACTACCACCGGGTCTACCAAGATGACTACCAGGCATTGTGTTCACAGTCAAGCTGATGAGACACTCATCTTTCCGACTCTGGATTACGGCCAAGTCCACTCATCGTGAGAGCTTCTGATCGTCTGAGCTACCAAATCGCTAACTTCAAATTGGGTGTAGGCCTTACAAACTTCCGCTGATCACCGTATCTATTGGAAAAGATCAATATGGGATCCCATGGTCCTATCTCGTTATGTATCCGAGATTTCACAGGCTTACCCGCTCTGGAAAACTCGAACTTGCTATTTCTCCAGATATTGGTCACACAATAATGCATTTCCTATACACTGGGAAATGGCAGACAATCAACGGTGTACTTTCCGGTGGCAAAACATACACTGAAAGGGAATACCAAAGATGCGTCCAAGTCTACCATGCATCCATGAAATATGATCTTCCAGGGCTGAAGACTATGGCCGAAAAATACATTGCTTATTTTGGAAATGAATTTTCAGCCATGGGACTTCTGCGTTTGACTACGGAAGTTTTCTCGGAATTTCCCGAATACGAATTTTGGCTTCCAAATTATGTCACGAATGCGCTTCAAGAAATGGCTAGAGGTGTCAATCCAAGGGTCAATGTTCGTGATAATTCCTCTGTGAGCAGTCCCGGCAGCTTGGCGATCATGGCGGCAGTCATTGATGTCCAGTTTTCGCGCATACTGGAGCTGGAGAGTACCCGCCGAAACTATCAGGCCAGGCCTGGGGTCTACATCCATGAGTTTGGTGCAGACCACTACCCACATAGCCGCTTTGACACGCCTCCCATGCCTGCCAGGCCTGTATCTCCGAGTTCGGCGGCAAACTCTGCTTCAACTGGCGTTCGCGGCTATCATACATCTCTCAGTTCGGAGGCTGATTCTGCTTCCCCTGCTGTTCGCCGCTGTCCCAGGTCTGCATCTCCCAGTTCAGAGAAAGACTCTGCATCCGCTGGCACTCGCAGCGTGGCCGGGGGATCGCTTCTGACTCCCGCTGAGGATTCCACTGATGAAAGTCTTGTCCGCCCTGCTGAACATCCTACCGAGGACCCGGCTGACGCTTCCGCTACATTTCCCGATTGTGATCTCGCTGAATCCTCTGAAATCGCCGCCCCGATCAAAGTCTGCATTTCTGTGGCGGTTACTGAAGATGAAAATCCTACGAATGAGTGGACTGACCATCAGGATGGCCCTGTCGTCGAAGAGCATGTGGACGTGCTTGTCTACGAGGAGTCTATTGTCGAAGCTGTCGAGGCTTCTGTCTACGAGGAGTCTATCACCGAGAATCTTGTTGCCGAAGAACCCTTCACTGAAACTCCTGTCGGAGTGATTGTCTACGAGGAGTCCGTGCCGGAGGAGCCAGTCGCCGAAGAACCTGTTTGGGAAGAGCCTGCTATTGATGAGCCTGTTCCAGAAGAACCTGCCCCAGAGGAACCTGCCTTAGAGGAATCTGCCTTAGAGGAACCGTTCGGCGAAGTGATTGATACTGAAACCAACCAGACCCGCCCCCTGCTCTTAAATACAGATTTGTACGCAGGTTGGAAGAGTCTCTCCCCGAAGAAACGGCGACTCAGGACCAAAAAACTCCAGCGTCAAGGTCTGCCCATTCCGGACCAAAATGGTGACATTTCAATAACTTTGGCTTAAGAAGATTTACGGAGAATATGATAGTCGTCTAAACTATTTCCAATTTCCTTTGTGTTCCCTTTGACCAATTTGAAAGTTTGCTTTCCATCATGGTTTCCAATGCTGTTCTGGGTTCTCACGCTCATACCAAGAATAACGGTCTCTTTTTTTTCTTTTCGGGAGATTGAAACGGTTTTCTCCAATGCTGTTGTCAAATTGATCTTATTTTTGGTCTTTGCTCCCTCGTAGTGTAGATTTCCAGTGGTCTCCAAGCTGCTGGATGACCCATTCCCTGTTTCAAACAATAGGTATGAGGGAAAAACAACCATATGTAGGAGCTTCTTATGGACACTACAAAATTAGTTGCGCACCCTCACTAACCGCATTTAAAGTAGCGCAGTATTCAAGACTCAGAGAGTAATATTATTGAGTACATACCCAAGTACCTACTTGCTCACGTTACTCTGAAGACTGCGCTGGAATGTGAAGGTGATTAAAGAGTGATACCCACTAAGCTACCTTTTCTTACTTATATCATGACTCTCTAATGAAGCGTTATCTCATTTCAGACCCACAATCTTAAAGACCATGGGAGTGTGATATTCATCCATAGACTGTGGTTCTTTGATGAAATTATTTGTTCTCTTTCGGAAACTCTGGTCCTCTTTTACCAAGATCCGTATATCCGCAAAGAAGATCAAAGAAGGAGGTACCCGGTCAGTCTGCCAAGGCGCCCGAGTCAGAGAAAGAAATATAGCCATGTGGAAGCTTTCAAGATTTACAGTTCTTTGTAATAGTCGGCGAGTTGGTCTGAAACAATCTGATAGCTATTATCGGCGCCTTGGGTCTCGGGACCCATTTATACTATTTTTGGCGGCTGGTAATTGCAAGAAAAGTAGTCAATGTCGTGGCTGGTTGCCCATATCTTCAAAGAGCCAAAACTTCCACCCAGCATCACTCCCTTTGTTGGAACTTCTTAACAGCATTTGAGATCAACTTGACCCATGAAACTCCCCGAATCCACCATTGAACAATCCCCAATTTGGGTCATGGCTTCAACTCGACAATGCGGTACATATAAAGATCGAAGTCTGCTCACTTTCAAGCACAGCGCACCTCTTTTCAGACTAGCCATCTCGCATTCAAGATACCAAGACATAATACACATATTTCCACTACGCCATGGAGTCTAGTTCAAAGGCGTCAAGTGTGAAGTCCATCTTTGGCATCATGAAGAAGGTTGGAAAGAAGAAATCAAAAACACTCAGTATACAAAACCTCGATCTTACTCAGGTTTTTGATCCTCCAGCCCCAGCAGAAGAAGAGCCCAAGCCCCCGCGGCAGGAACGATGGGCCCACAGAGGCGATGGGCCCCTACTTGATCCCAGTGCCCTTCCCAAGGGATGGAACATGGATGAGCCTGACCTTGATCCAGAGTAACTGCACATCCCAGGACGTATGAGCCACTGATCATTTGACTAATAGCCAAATAGTGATATCGACGCCCAGATTGCCAGATGCAAGGAGAGAATAGAGGACAATATTATGGCGTTTGCATTCGAAGAAAAGCTTAAGGACTATATGCTACGCAGACAATATATTGAGTACGAACCCCTTGCACTGGTTGAGAATATTGATTGGCTGATATGTCATAGAGAGATCGCCCAGGACGAGCCAGAAGGCCTCGGCGTTAATCTTCTTTTTCGAATTAAATGCCTGAAAAGCATATTTCAAAATTTAGTGAAGAATGGTGACCCATACAAACAGATCCGGAATGTCAGGGCGATTTTGAAGGCCTATAGGGAAGGCAATTTGGATCTAAATGGCCTGGTTACTTATTGGTCTCATGGCGACCAGCTCTGCCAGCCGAGACCATTTAACTGGCAGGAGTTTGATGCCATTAATGACGCGCATGAGGGCCATGTAGGGTTTTGGGTTGAAGGAGTAGGTACCCCCTGGGTTTCTATCGAGCTATTCTCATTGTTCTTAGTTATACGATCGAGATCTAGTTGTCCGGCCACACTTGATAATTCCATACTTTAAGAGACCAGGTTCATTCCATGTAATGATCCTATTGCCCAGGTCCTGGAGGGTGTTGACTAATTCGTTTCTAGTACAATATGGCATTTCGAGTTCCCAATTACCCTTGGTGGACAGAGCTAGAAATGCTCTACGACACTGGCTCACAAGCAACAATCATATTCGAAGGCGACGTTCGAAGAATCATGGGCCCCTTTGGCCCGCCCGACCATGCACCAATCAGAATCATCGCGACGCAGCAGTTAGCTGGACTCGGCGGAGATATAACCTGCCAAATAATTGCACTTGAAGTTACTGTGCTCGACTCGAAGAGAAACCGACTAACACCGTGGGTCAGACTTCCGGTGTGTCTACAACCGGGCAACTATAACCCAGCCAATCATCAAATCAGATGTGACGGCCCATTTCTATCGAGGTATCTATATACTGCATCGGCGCCAAACGAGGCGGGAAAGCTGCACATTGGCACCAATCCAGCTTCTTTGAGGTTGCCCTGGATGGAGTCTCGTAACGCAGCAGGGTTAAAGCTCTCGCCAGAGCAGAATCTGGGCAATTTAAAACATAAAGCTCGTAATCCCCGTAAACTGCCGCAGCCAGTGGCTATGCCAAATCCTGGGTTTAGGGTGAAAGATTGATGTATTGAGCTTCCCTCTCCAGCACTTTCGGCATTTGAGCATTTCCAAATATTTATATAGTTCTCTTGTATACACGAATTTACCTAAATGTTCCCACCCATGCAATTGTTCTCGCGTTCCATAATCCTAACAACCCCCAGAAAGAAGCCGGTATCTAAGCTAGGGAATGGATGGTAGTCCATAGGCTGCAGGATGAAGACATATCCAGAAGTAAATTCAGAGACCTCCATCGAGACGCTGGGAGATCTACCTATACAGATTCCCCTTGCTGCGGGATACCAACAATCTTCTCAGATACCATCCCACCATTCCAGTCTTTGAATTTTCGTGTATGGAGCTTCATTGAAAACATGCGATCAATGTCCATAGGTGATCGACCTTTCATCTCCGGGATAAAGAGCCAGGTTAGGATAACCGCGATGGCAGCCACTGCAGCCAAGAAAAACCCTGTCTTTGCCTTGAGGTCTCCTTTGTCTGCGTTGTAGATATAAGGCAAAATGATCGAGAATACACCGGTCGCTATACCGCTCGTGAACCAACCAATGCCTTGTGTTTTGGCTCGTAGTTGTAGCGATGAGGTTTCAGCAGCAACAACATGTGAGGCCGGCCAAATACCCAGTCCACAAACCATCGTAACTATCATCATTGTGACTGCAGTGTACCTGTAGAGGCTTTAGCAAAAGGGATTTTAACTCTTAGTGTTGTACATACCAAATTGTGACGATACCCTGAAAGCAGCCAGCAATGCCCATGGCTAACCACAATACCGTGGCAGTCGCCAGAGTAAACATACACAGAAAGCGTCTACCCAGTCCATTCAACACCCACAGACTCACAATGTTTGCAATCAAACCAAGACCAATGCCAAGAATAAGGAAAATGAGACTGTTTGTTGGGCCCATTCCAACTATTTGCATGAAGTAAGATGCATTTGCAAGGAGCTGCAGACCAAAGAGCTGAGGCAGGGAACTGGCCAAACAGACGATCAGTGTTCTTCGAAGGTTGGTTCCCCGGAAACAATCCAAATACTCATAGGAAGCTGTTTCATCCTCTTCTGCTAGAATGGCCAAATGTAATTCTTCAATAGTTGCAGCAGAGTCGACATGAATAGTATCCAGTTTCTTCTGAGCTTTCAGCGCTTTTTCCGGTCTGTGCCTTCTAAGTAGCCACGTCGGACTCTCTGGCAACAGTATGGACAGGCAGAGCGGAACAGCCGAGAAAGGCCATTGTGAAGCGAAACAAATTCGATAGCTTTGCGCTCCTACTCTTTTGAGGGATACGTACACCACAATAGCACCGAGTAGCTGACCAAGTAATGTAAATATCGGCAAGAAGGCAATGATCGGGCCCCGAAGAGCGACTGGGAGAACCTCAGACATGTAAGTCTGGACAACACAGAGAAGAATCCCAATACAGATTCCCTGAAATAGTTTGCCCGCTAGGAAGACTCCACGACGGGAATCGATGTCATCAGAAAGATCAGCAACATAACAGATTGCGACCGCGATGGCGGACAGCAAGCTGCCGATCGCGAGGGCAAGCCGACGACCACCCTTGTCTTGGAAATGACCACCGAAGATGGATCCTATCATCATCCCGATCGGACTGGATGCGTTCCAAAGGGAGAGCCACATTGATGGAATGATGTATTTTGCTCCTAACTTCTCGCCAAAGGTATGTCTGTCACGGTTAGTCATTGCGATATATTCCTAAGATTATAACATACTGGAATACCGGCATGGCGGATACTGTTCCCACAATAACTAGATCGTAGCCATAGAGAAGGATGGCGGAACTCAGTGCAAGGCAATACATGACCACTTTTGGCCATCGCTTTAGCAGCTGCCATAAAGGGGCGTGTGTCGCGTGGGCGGAGATATTTGTACTGCTTGGAGATACATCTTCAACAAACTCTTGGGTGGTTTTGTCGACGGAATCATTCATACTATTCAGCCTTCAAAGTAGCGATCAGATACTTTGACTTTTACAGGACTTGCTGTTCTATCTTTATGAACAGTGATTTAAGCACGGACGGTGAGGGGGATCGCCGAGTATTGTTGACGGAGAATGCAACATGAGCTTTGACATGATGTCCATACTCTCTAAGCGAGCACCAAGACGAAGGTTAATGAACTTCATCAAATGAGACGTTTGGGGCCTGGATGCCTCGCCTGGGTATGTCACATTGGGAGGTCTTGCCGATATTTACGCGAATCAAATCGTAAAGATAGGCATCCCCGCACGCTTGGCAAGCGACGAGACTTGCCAAGTTAGTCAGATAAATTGTCTCCCGTTACATTAAGTTTTTTTTCCCTTCACGTGAAGTCTCCGTGACAGAATCTGGCCTGAATTTGAGCTTGTTGGATTGGTCGGAGGGGGACATCACAGATCGGAAAATCAGATGTAGAAAAAAGAGACTGATGGTACCCGAAAATTCGGCATCACGTATATTTATTTCCTTGACTAGCGTAGACCTTACTGATTAGCTCACGGATCTCCATTATTCCCCGCAGTTGATGAAGTTGTCTGTGCCTTCATTCGAGAATCCCTTCTCTTCTCCAACTTCTCGAGGCGTGCTCTCAGCGTTTTTATCTCAGTATCCAGCTCCTTTGCCGAAGCAAGTCGATATTTTAGCGTGAGAATACCCGCGGATAGGACCAGTAGTCCTATCGAGACTAAATATGACCATTGGCCGACCTGTTGCGGATTTTCCTGCGACGGGCCATCGTTGTGGATCCACCATTCGATCCATGCCACGAAACCAATGATTGTCAGTGGGCTGATAATCATACTGAACAAAAGGCCAAACAGTATGCCCACGTCCGCTATTATGCGAAGGAATGCTCCGAGAAAGCGAATAGTGAAGATAGGTCGAATGCGACTCCAACAAGACCTCGAGTTCTTCGTGCTGTATGTTTCTTTTGCTTCGATTCCATTCCTTGGTGTCGAGAGTGATTCTTTGAACTCATCTTTGAAGCTTCTCCAAATCTCCTTCCTGGCCCTCCAAATGGTCACAATCTGAGCAGATGGAATCCTCGACTTGTAAGGTAGAAATTTGAAAGTCAAAAGAACGATATTCAGAATGAAACATAGAATAATCAGACTGTATATGTATCGATTTGAATAGATGAGTCTATCCCAGAAGGGATTTCCCTGCGAAACTTCAGATCTTCTCTCTGTGACCCATGATTCCAACGTGGTCGCCTGTCGGAGAATCTGGCTCGTGTTGAAGCATGGGTTGTAGCAGATATCACCGATCTCGCCCCACTTCGTGATATTTGAGAATGTCTCCCATATACTGCTGTTCCACGTCGAGGTTCTCCAAGCATCCTCCCACCCATCATTTGATGTGGACTGGTAGGGCGGGATATCGGGGTAGCAGAACATGTACTGAGTCGGGATTTCACGACTTTTCGCAGCGTATACAAGAGCGCAGATGGACCCAGCAAGCATGAGAATATTCCAGAGATAGAACAGGAGGATTCGAGCCCGTTCTTGAGTCAACACACGGGACCAGCATTGCAATGGGAGAAAGACGAGGTAGCCAGTGATTACTATCGCCATGACCGCATCACCATCCAATTCGAGCGCGCTGGGCTGCAGGATGATCTGGTCTGTCTGTGTGACGAGCTGTGGGAAACTGCTCCACAGTGTACTGTTCTCCGCAACGTATGGGATAGAGACAAGGGTGGGCTCTTGCGCTATGCGATCACTTGACACCAAGATAAATGCTTCAATTGCTGCCGTGCCGGCATATGTCGCGGCGGCTCCCAGAAACACGTCTGCCAGCCATCCTGTCCATCGCGTGAGACAGCTTGCCAGAAGAAGGGCATAGAATAAGTAGCGAGGACATGAGTCATATATCGTGCTGATGGGGTAAAAGCACAAGGCCTCTTGGGCGATGAACAAGGGCTGAACCATGAGGGTGGATCCGGGTATTTTAATAAGACATCGCAAGGATCATGTCCAACTTGATGCCGCTGTTCAGTGAGGCACGCCGGTCAAGACCTTGGCGAATCAAAGAGCTGTGCAGATTTGAAAATTCAAATTTGTTGTGTCCCTCGTTAATTCAAGGTTTGTGGGGATTTTTTGGTTCCTGCTGCTGCCTTGGGCGAGGCCGAGATTCATTAGACCCTGACGTCATATACTTTGATAAGATTTATCGACCACTAAACTTCAAAACAATTGAAAGCAGTAGAATTTTTCATTTATTTAAGACACACTGGCAGAAGTTATGGACATGCCAAAATCTGGACTGGTCAAAAGGTACTGAGTGGTTTTATGAACAGAGCTAAAGTCTTCATCTCTGGAAAGACGTGGTATCAAATTTGAAGTGAATTTTGATCAACGGCATCGCTATTATAAATACTGTACATCGTTGTATCACACGACTCCATCTAGACACACTTGAAAGACTGTGTCTCGTTCCAGCTACCGCCAACAAAGGCAGCATGCTGAGGGTAAGGGCAAGTTCTACGCTGGGCCTGGACACCAAGCGCAGGAGTGTTGTCGACATACTGGGTAGCAATCAGCTCAGTGGGAACAATGCCCTTCTCAACCCAGGCCATCAGAGCTAGAACAGCGTCGTGCTTGCGGTTCCGGTAACCAGGCACACCCCAAACATTGTCTCCAGTCAAAGCGGATGGCTGGTCTGCAGAAGCAATGTACCAAGGCGCATCGTGGGTGGAATCCATGCAGTGCTCCATACCAGGAATCAGGAAGAACCGGTAAAACTCATCCAAATCATATCCGAGAGGAACCATCGTCTTCTGAACTTGCTGGTAGTAGTAGATACTGGAGCCAGTTGGGATTTCTCCATCAGCAAAGCCGTGGTAGTGGATCAGTTTGCCGCCACGCTTCTGGAAGGGACGGAGGTCGTAGTCATCCGCAGTGGCATTGCCCGGGTCGAGACGGTCGGAAAGCTGAATCGTGGCCAGGTTAAGGTGATCTCCGGGCCAGGCGGTGTCGTTGTAGACGAAGTCTACGGTAAACGTTGATTGTGACGGTACTGGATATGGAATATTTTACGGCGGCCTCATCTTTGAAAGGCCCGCTGAATTGACGGTGCTAAAGCCTTGGCAGTGGGGCTGACAAAACAGTTTCTCAGTCTGTACTGGTCAAGGCGATTTCGAGAATGCCTGTACAGGTAATTTTCGCATGCTCCATTACTGACACAATACGATGATATATTTCCTATTATCTAATGCTGGGACATGCCACAGCACTTGGCCACCAGCAGTATCGTGTCGTCGATGGCTGACTACTGCAATAGGTCATTGACAACAAATGGCCCCAGCTGGCACTGAAAAGCTCGTTTGAGTGACGACCTTTGCTGATGCAGTTGACATGATTTGTCCCAAGGACCTCGACCGAATCATATTCGTTGATTTCAAACCATTCATCAAGATCAATGTAAGAGAACCCAATGGATTTTCTTCCTCTAGAAATGGCGGAGCCAAACCCCGGAATCGAACCGAGCAACGTGAAGATGGAAAGCGGATATTTCTCGGCCAAAACCCGGCTGACGAACTCGAAATAAGCCCACACCACAAAAAGGCAAAGATTATTGGATGGATACTATCACCTGTCAGGGTGTTACAATGTCCCAAAGCAGGCAACAAGTGTTGCTGATTAAGCATGTCGTCTAAATGAAACACTAGATACTAAATGAAAAACCCCTTTCCACCGGTGAACGAAGGCAGCCCGCGACATGTGCGTAACATTGTCGTCATCCGAACTGGGAGCGGTCGTGGGCGTGGGGACGGAAGCTGTCGAGCATAAATCATAGAAGGTTTTTCGACAAAGTGGACAGCTCGCATCTCGCTTGCACACCCATCTATCAATACATGGCTGATGGAAATAATGCTCGCATGGTAATCGCCGAAAGATCGATACGGAACTGAATTCCTCCAAGCACAGACTGCAGGTTTCTGGGATATGGCAACCCAAAAGATGTAAGCACTGGAGAATCAGAATCAGAATTTGTCTTTAAGCGGGCCTACCGTCACTTGTGTAATTTGAGCCCACGTAACAAGGCATTGTAGCTAGCTGTCGACTTCTCAACGGTCGCAGCGCCCCTTTACCGAAAGGAGACGAATTCAAATATGTGCTGGACATAATGTAAAATCCTTTCCATAAGTGTCGTACAAAGTGAAGTATTCGCTGCTAAAGCAAGGATCGGAATGTCCAATTTGACATGAACTGGAGGTAAGGTCCACAAGTTATAATCAGTTATAGTCCATATGCTCTAGATTATGCTTTCTCATTACGAAAATGTGAAAATAAGACAGGTTCCGAAGCCTGACCGAGTATCTAGCGAATTCTCGGTTGCCCCGAAGCTTAAAGTGTCACTACAGCCGTTGCTCGACATTTGATTGGGCGATATAGCATTACTAGAACAAGTTAATGGTTAATCGTGATAGTGCTAATCTTTCCCCTCATGCGGAGTTGGGTGAAGTGCGGCCCCATCTTATTGTAGTCCACATGATCTGCGCCAAGGCCTTGGTTGTGGGGCCAGAAAATAGTTTCTCTGTGTGTATTGGTCAAGGCGATTTCGAGAATGCTGTTGTACATAAATAGGTACTATACAGTGTTTGATGAGTTGCGAGTATAGCGAGAGCTTTTGTTAGACATTAAAATTCCAAATAAGCCGAGAGAAATTCTCCCCAAGTCATGACTGCACATCAGAACAAATCATCGAAATGGGTTTATGATTTAGAGATGTAATCTTAGAAGGTTCTCAAAGACGCGAGCTACTCTTCGTCTTGGCACCTATCATTTGCTCAATACGCGGGTCGACCTTGCTGAACATCCCCATGACCGCTTCCTTCAGCTCTGCAGGCACGTCCCCCAAGGTCTCCGAGACATTCGCCACCCACTGCCTCTTCTCGGTCTCATCAAAGACTCTGTTCCATAGCTCGCGTGGCTGGATGTAATCCTCGTCATCAACCAAAATTTCATTTTGGGCGAGGATAGCATTATGCTTGATGGGCTCGGTGTGTCGCACGTCGGAAACCACCTGGCTGGGCACGCCTGGGCTCAAGGTGCTACGCACGTAGTTAGGGTCGCCGCCATAGTTTCGAGTCACAGTACCCATACCGTCACGCTCAAAAGGCGCGTAGACAGGGCAAATGGCGCGGTTTGGAGGGAGCTGTGTGTAGTTTACCCCTAAGCGGTATCGCTGAGCGTCAGGGTAGGCAAACATGCGCGCCTGCAGCACTATCAGGTAGGGGTATTAGCGCCTTGTCGATCGTGACAGGATTTCCAATATGCACTTACTAGGATCAGGTGTCATGGCAATGCCAGGCACCATGTTGGAGGGTGAAAATGCCGCCTGTTCGATCTCGGCAAAGTAATTATCCGGCTGGTTTCTCGTCAGCATGCGCTCCCTGCCTTCCGTCCAATGCTGTCTTACATTTTTGTTCAGAGTCATCTGGCCAACTTCAATCAAGGGGAATTCCTTGTGGGGCCAGACCTTGGTGATATCAAAAAGAGCGCGACCGTACGTCTCAGCCTGCTCGGGTTCCATCACCTGCACGTAAAGCTTCCAGGCTGGAAACTCCCCCCGAGAGATGGCATCCCACAGGTCCTGGGTGTGGAAGTCGGCGTTTGCCCCAGCCATCCGGGTGGCTTGTTGTTCGGAGAAATGGGTAATACTCTGAGTCGGCCGGAAGTGGAATTTGCAGTACCGGAACCTGCCACCAGTTGCCACCATTTTGAAGGTATGCACACCAAAGCCGGTCACTCTCCGGATCGAATCAGGGATACCGCGGGAGCCAAAAAGGTGCATCAATGCGTGGACACTCTCCGGCTGGTTGACATGGAAGTCCCAGAACTAAACAATTAGCGTCACCAGCAAGAAGAGAGACGAAATCGCACTCACCATAGTCCAATCCGGCCGGTTCGTGGCGGGGTGTCTCTTGTGACTTCTGTTGAGGGAAGGGAACCGAATTGGATCGCGTACAAAAAACACCGGCTTGGAATGAATTAGAAAGAGGAGAGGAAGACACCAAGGAAAGAAAACTCACAACGTGGTTCCCTACAATGTCGTGATTGCCGTCCTCTGTAAAGAATTTGACAGAGAACCCTCGCACATCCCGGACAGTGTCTGCACTGCCCTTCTCCCCGCCAGTAGTGCTCAGACGGAACAGCACCGGAGTTTTCTTGCCCACGTCATTGAGGAACTTGGCCGACGTGAGAGAAGAGATATCATTGGTGACCTCGAACTCTCCCCACGCACCAGCAGCTTTGGCGTGAACCACTCTGCCCAGTGTTAGCTCTCGATTCACCACAGGGTCGGAATGTTCCTCACCTTTCAGGAATACGCTCACGGTTGAAGTGCGAAAGCGTCTCGATCAGGAGCGTGTCACCTAAGGTTGTGATGCCTCCGCCGCCTAGAGTAGGCAACGTAGTGCTGACGGAGGGGTTTGTAATTGGCTGGCCTAGCGGAATATCAGCGGATGCACATTAGTGGGAGTCCAAGTAACGAACCTTCTGCCAGCGTGAACTTGGGATTCGGCATGGCGAATTGATGTTCTGGAGTACCAAATACACGTGGTGTGGATGCTCTATATCTCAGGGCGGTGGCCTGACCTTTATAGATCAAATACGGACATCGCATCAAGACATTCCGATGACAAAGACTAGGTCATTAACTAGCCGGAGGCACTCGCATATATGATTACGTGCGGGGTAGAGCATATGGAATGTACTATGGCGAAAAGTCCGAACTAGACGCTGACAGTCCTGCGGGCAAATAGAAACCCACCCAATGCAAAGCGGATGAAACCTTAAATGCGGGCCGAGATTCATGGCTAGTGTGAGCCGACTTACCACCGAGTATTTGCCGGAGTCGGTATCATACCCGCACAGCGCACTAGTTACACCAGCATTGCTTACTGTATATGATCGTGCGGGGATCCATTTTCCCCTCATGAGGGGTCAACCACTCTGCGACTGTGCCGTTTGGTGCCCGCGCAATGACAATTAAGGTTGCAGAAATGCCTTTCCTGGCGGTGCAGCTAGATGGACCCATCAACTAATCGTACTGGGTAGTACTACCATTGTGAGGGCGTGGCCTCCCTATGTTACTGCTCGGAATTCGGCAGGTATGAAGATGTACTCGTATAAAGGTGACCGGTTTGGCTCACTAATAGCGAGTTTGCACATCAAGTCTGCTAGACATTAAACAACACTTAACATTAATTGTTTCCTTACCTTAAGACAAATCTCCATTATGGCAACCGTTTCTAATGGCTCTGAGTACGACTTCATCGTCGTTGGTGGTGGCACGGTAGGCAATGCCGTTGCCTGCCGTCTGGCTGAAACCCCCGACGTCCGTGTTCTGGCACGGAAGAAATCACCACGCCATCAAAGGCGTTTACTCTTCGTGGAAGCAAATATGATTGGGCCTACAAGATAACCATGATCAAGCGCGACGACTAGGAGCGCATTGAAACGCCTAACGCCCGCGGAAAGGCCCTTGGTAGAAGTACGTGTGCCAATTACTTCACCTGGATCCCTGGTTCGAAGCCCACGTTTGACGACTAGGAGGATTTTGGTGGCCGCGACTAGAACTGGGACAGCTATGTGGACTACCTTCGCAAATGTGCTACTTATTATAATGACGAGAAGCTGTATCTAGCTGAACTTAGTAAGATTAGAACCGGAGGTCCCGTGTAGATCTTATATACTGACTTAGTGCCGGAGATGCAGCCATTCCGCGACGCGCTTACTTAAGCGTGGGTCTCTAAGGGCTAATCTTTGACCGAAGATATCTTTTCTAGTGAAATGAAAGGACTTACGCACTACGTGGATACTATCTACCGGGGTAAGCGCTAGCGGCTAGGGTAGTTTCCTATACTTAAAGAATAAGCTAAATGTAACGATCCTCTACGGGGTTTAGTCTAAGTGGTTGATTATCGATCTAGCTATACGTATCTACTCCGGCGTTACTATGATTAGCGAAGCGTCTAATACTAAGATTAGTGTTTATGCTAGCCGGGAGGTAATAGTCTCCTAGGGTGTCTTTAAGACCCCTAAGCTTCTGATGTTAAGCGGTGTCGGCCCGGCTATAGAACTAGCGAAGTATGGAATTAGCCCGGTTATGGACTCCCTTATATCGGCTAGTCTCTCTTAGACTACCCTATTATGCCTTTTGTACTTTAGATTAAGGATAGATATAGCCTAGCCGATCATATTTTCCGCCCGGGCCCTCTTAATAATAAGGCCCTAGTAATGTACTAGCGTAATAAGACCGGCCCTACTAGCTCTAGATTTTTAGAGCTTATAGGATTTCCCTATATTAATAAGCGACTAGAGAAGTATCCTACTTATCGCGAGGCTAAGGCTACGAACGGTGGACTAGATCCGTTCGGACCTACGGGCTAGCCTCACTTCGAGCTTAACTTTATCAGCCTCTTTAGTAGTGCGTTCTAGTGGCACTATCCTATGCCCGAGTAGGGTAGCTATATAACCGTTATTATCGATCTACTCCGGCCCCTGTCTAAGGGTAAAGTTACCTTGAATAGTTTAAACGCCCTAGTGCAGCCCAATATTAATCTCAACTTCTTCGCTAACGATTTAGATATTCTGGCCATGCGGGAGGGTGTACGCTGGATATACGATGTTCTTACTAACGGTGCTAGGTTCAAGGATATTATTGTTGGGGAATATCCCTAGAAGATGCCTCTCTATTCGGACGATAACATAGACGAGGCTGTTTTGGACCGAAGCCAGACTAGATTCCGTAAGATCGACCCGCACCAACTTTCGCACTAGCGCTAACATGATTTACAGACCCCTGTGGTACGGTGCGACTCTCTAAGAGCATCTACCATGGTGTCGTCGATTCCAAGCTCCGCGTACATGGAGTGCGCAACCTCAGGATTGCGGATGCTTCCGTTATCCCGGTGATTCCGGACTGTCGGATCCAGAACTCCGTCTACATGATTGGCGAGAAGGTGAGTGATCAAATCAGTTTTGCTGCATCAAACGAGAAGACTAACCCATACTCCAGGGCGCGGACATCATCAAATCCGAGCACAAGGATATCTATGAGGCAAAGAATATTCCTTACTTTGTCTCCAGCAAGCTGTGACTGACCTCGAGATGAAAAATTCGTCAGTTTCTTTCACTGACCAATTTCTATCATCCTGTTGGCCAGAACAGTCCCATAATAGCCTGGCGGTTTGTATTTTCGCGTTTTAAATCACATCCCCTTTTGTAGATTTCCGTGTTTTAAATATAAATCTACAATAAAAAGTCCCTTTCTCACTAAAGGAGGGAAGCTTGAATATAAGTCAAGGCTTTTCTAGGCGAGAAGGACAGACTGATACCATATTGCAGCCAATCGAGCTTGCTTCATTCAGCACTAGACCGTGTTTCCACGCGAAGAGCATCACGTAAACCGCATAAAAACTCAGTAAAGTCACACTACTTGTAACTATGTGCACGGCACGTTGGAAACCTCGAAAGTAGGTTCGTTTTCGTCGTTGGAGTGGGGAGGCATTGTACCCCTATGCTATGGAATGTATGTAATTCAAAACCAACCAATGGCTCCTCGTATTCAGATTATTTAGCCACTGAAGTACTGTAGTGAAATATACAGAAGGCATAGGGTAGTACTAAGAAAAATCATGAAGGGTTGATTGATTGTTGACCGCTGTTGAATAATCGCTCTGTAGTTAAGCGCATGTGATCCAAAACAGGCGGCTCATCCGTCGTGACTCCGATTTGAGCCGCTTTGTGGCGTCGCGGAATTGGCCAGACCAATTGTGTAGTACTACCAAGTAGGGAAATACTAAACGAAATGGCGAAGTTTGGCACTCTCGCAAGATCGAGCCTAGATAGTGGTGGTTGTTCGTTTCTAAGCGAGAAATTTTAGACCGTCTTGTAGCAGGCGCTAGTTACACCAACATTCATTGGTGACTATCTAGATTCAAGATCACGGAAGACTTTTCCAAAATTGTAGTTTTTGAACATTTTGAACCACGCATAATCATGCGCCAAGTTTCGATAAAGCCTTGATGAATAGTACAGGGTAACTGTTTCCGCTGCGTCACACACTCGTAAATCAATGCCTATCCCACACCCTGGGGCATGTCTGTTCTTTCTTTCTTGTCCCCTCAAACTTAAGCCGGCATATCTAATGAATCTAACCAGATCCCTCCTCTCTCGCTATTCCCCCTCCTCCCGCGAGAAATAATTTCCTTCTTGAGCTGTCTTAGGATAAGAAATAGTGTGAGGTGGTAAGATCTCTTTTCTTATTAGTTTCTCTTCTCTTATAATATTATTAGCTCTTCTCTATTATTATTAACATATAATATAATTCTTTTAGATATTCTAGGATTTTATATTAATTTTATATAAGTAGAATAGAACTTAAGTTTTAGAATAAGAGGCTAATTTAGTATAATTACTCTTATTTAGGGTAGCTTAAAAATTGCTAGGGTAGTAAGCTTTAAGTAAATCTATAAGAAATCCCCTATGACTATTTCTTAGAGCCTTACTAGAAATAATCCTAATACTAAGCGTGGATTTTATATTTATTAATTTAGCGATAATACTAATAATAATATCTTAGCTAGCCCCTACTATTTATTACACTTTGTCTTTTAGTTAGCTCTATCGCTAATATAAGAATAGTTAATCCCTTTTATTTGTCAACGGAAATGAGTCCGAAGCACGCAAACATGCCATGCGAGAACACTGGAGGAAACGAAAGGAACGGAACTTAGCTGCTGAGAGACATTATAAAGCACTTCGAATACTGCGCCCTACTCCCAAGAAAGAGCATATGGCCTGCAGAGTGGAAGCTCAAAGCCATTCCGGTGACCCAATTCCAAGTCAATACCATTCACACAGTCAAGATACGACGTCAATCGCTGCCTTCGAGTACCCTTCAAACATGCAGCCTAATCCAGATAATAATACAATAAAGGCAGCGGTTTTGCAAAGTCAGACTGAATATCGCAAGAGCCCCGGCCCTAACACGTGCTTGCCATAATACTAATATAGCGTATAGACCCTTGTGACATATCACAGCCCTTAAAGCCCACCAATCAAGGCCGCGTTGAGTCGATGTTGTTAAATCCAAATGCACGAGTCCCTACGACGTAAAGGATGTCCCGTTTGTTATCTCCAGCAAATTGTAACACAGATTTGAGGCGTCGATGTGGGGAAATGAAATCATTTTCTACACGCCAGACTTTACCGCTCTTACTACTAAAATAAACCTTTGACAACTTATGGTGCTTTAAATTTTAACTTTAAAACTCAAAGTTTTAACTTTAAAACTCAAAATTTTTACCCTCCCATTGTCTGTCGCAGTATAATGTTGTGTCAATGGAGCTAAAAAATGAACGAGAACTGTAGATTCAGCGATATCATTTGAGTAAGTGCACTGTTTTGCGATAACGTGCGATGCTTATCTTCTCGAGACATGCTCATACTTTGACCAACAACATATTCTTGAAGGTCCCGGAGGGATCCGACAGTTCGTATCGTGCATACTGGATCTTGAATATCTGGTAGGATCCCCAATTTGGGTATAGTAGGAGCAAATAATTTAGGACGGGATATTACGGTGGTAACCTATCAGGAACACTTGGAGGGTCCTTTCGGGATTGTCGGTTCTGGTGCAAATGCGGAGCATGCGAATTGCGTTGAAACACTTCCTGTTCAAAATTGGTGAAGTCGAGTCAGATATTTGCAACTGCCTCGAGGGATCCCAGACCCCGAAGCACGTACTGTTTCGTTGTCCGCTCTATGCGGACGAGAGGAAAGAAATGATGGAGAAGATCCGGGCACGGATCTCCGTGGGAATGCGAATTCGATGGATTACGAGGCACTTTTGTCTCACCCGCGTGCGACTCGCTACTGCATGGAGTTACTGGAGTACGGACATGTTCTATGCTTCAATCGAAAGAAGCGCCTACATTACCATGGCGATGACTAGCTAGGTAGCATTAGGTTAATAGAATATCATCATCATCATCATCATCCTGACGGGATTGGTGGCCAATCAATAGTTCTGGCCAAAGGTATCTGCGTTTCATGGGTAAGGAAATTCACCAGAAGCTCGTAATCACCAATTACCTTTCACTGCAGGAAAAGAGTGGGTAACGTTTCACTGCAGGGAAAAGAGTGGGTAACGTTTCACTGCAGGGAAAAGAGTGGGTACAATACGAATGGTTTCGGCCGTACCGAAATATACGAGCTCGTCTTCCTACCCGCTCAACACGACTGTCGTGATCACCTTCTCACAAGTTTTAGTCAATGTTCTTGTTGGGTATTTTGTCATTTGACCGTATGACGACATGGCATTTGATTCGAGCAGCCATTGTTTGAGAGACAGGTGATTCCTTTCTCATAGTGGGTCTTCCACATGGTCTAGATATATAATCTCCCTGTCCAGCAGGTTCTACTTTGCCCAATAACATCGTGGAAATCTCAAGACATCATAGACTTGACAGTTTTACGTCACTATTTAAACATATTTCTAACCGTATAAGAGAATGCGTAATTGACTTCTGCCTTCTAAGTCAATATCAAAACTCCTTAAATAGTCCTTTTCGCTAGGGGGACTGACGTTCCCTCACATACACATCAGTCGACAAAATGTCTTCTACTATCCCATTTCTCACCGAAGGCCAACTGCGCTTTTTTCTGATTTGCAATCGTGTCATCCAATGGTTCAGCTCCGTGATTGTTCTTGGGATAACCTCATACTTCGTAAATGTTGGCCCTCGCGGGCTTACTGTAACATACGTGGAGATCATTGTGAGTCCAAAATCAAATTTTATCAACAAGATCAATGCTTACCAATGGGATAGGCTGTTGTCTCTGTGGTAGTTTTCCTTCCCGCGTTTGTGTCGGTATTCATGCCGACTCCAGTGAAGGAATTTGCCCTCTTCATTGATGTGATATTTTCCTATTTGTTGGTTCCCCCATGGACTCGGTCTGTAGATCAACAATTGCTAAAAATCTAGATGGCTTACGGCCTTCATATTCTCTGCGGAAGACTACAATAAAAACAACTGCCATGCAAATGCGCCGCCTGGAGTTGCATGCTCGAAGAAATGGGCAAACGAAGCTTTCATCTTTTTGACATTGTATGTTTATAGTCTATTCCTCCATCAGGACGACCCTTGTCTCTATCTAACATCCGTTTCAGCATCTTCACGTTCTTCGCGCTGTTTATCGAGACTTGGTCACTCTGGCTCGCCCGCAGGGACAATAAATCTTCCCTTCCATTGCACGAGAAGAACGGTCGGTCAACTTCAGAGCATAACTCAAATCTGCCGACAACGCCATCACCTACCGAAGAACCTATGGCCACATCTGCCCAGCCGGTGTGAGTTATGACAAGGCAAAGAACCTGATTTTGGCCAACAATGCTATTCAGTTTCAGGGGAAACGGCTAGTTGATTGCCTTCTAAACCTTCCGAAGTGACCCTCGTTCATTGTTGATTATTCTCAAGTTTATTGGAATGTTCAAAGCTTCTTGCTTTTTATAGCCATTCCTTCGCTTCGATTGCTGGCTCGAGGTACTGGATACAACAGGTAATATGTGTACTAATAGTCTTATGCGTGGAGGGTTTCCTTGAGATCTTCCGGGATCAAACTTCCAACGAACGCAGCGAAGGTGCCTGTGTACTGTCCTTTTGAGAGGGACGGCCAGATGCGATTCGACGGCAACTAGTTATGGTGCCGATCCCACTCACGTCAATTCCTCCCTCAAACCGACCAAGTTTTACCACAATGTCAAAGGAGTTAGCCCTCAATCTCTGAACCTTCACACTGAACACGATAATTGGATAGTTGCCGTTTAAGACTCCGAATAATCTCATTGTGAAGGTCTTGCTGAGTAAGAGATTGAATTTCTGGCTTGTTTGACTGACATCAAGCCTACCCCGCATTCTGGTATCTGCGGTAGAGAATCTAAGCAAGGAGGACTTGAAGAGGGAAATGTTTGGCCTTGTAGGCGCTTTAGCCGAGATTAATGCAAGGTGGCCGCCTTTTGGAATTTACCGCTCCTTTGGTTTTCATCCTGTTCGGGAATCGATGGAAGCCCAGATAAAAAGGCTTGCATAGGTGCAGCCACATGACTCGAGCGGCTGGCGATAATGCCCGGAGAACTTATCTCCGTTTTCACTCTTAGCTCCGCTTACATCTAGAAACGGAAGTATCGGTGTTTGGAGAGTTTGAATGAGTTATTAAAATGTAGATGTACCCCGCATACAACGCAGCTAAACGGGACGCTCTACAACTATCAACTTTTTCAAATAAATTGATGATAAAATCTGCCAAACATGAATACTATTCTCAAAATGGCACCAAATATTGTCCTTGTCACCGGTGGAAACAGCGGAATTGGCTATGAGGCTGTTAAAGCCTTGTTTGAGGCTGAAAGGCCCTACCACATCTTTATGGGTAGTCGGTCACTTGAAAAAGCGACCGAAGCTATTAAGGAGATCCAAAGCGAATGCCCCGCGGCTACTAATAAGATTGAACCCCTCCAAGTCGATCTGACAAGCGATGAGTCCATCGAGAGTGCATTTGAGAAAGTCAAATCTGACCCAGGCTACATTGATGTCCTTGTCAACAATGCGGGTAAGTAAATTGCAAAATACTAATAGTCCTTAGCTCATATAATCAGGTGCAACATTTGATCTCGAATACCTCGCCAATCGAGTCTCTCTCCGCGAATGCTTCAACAACGCCTACAATGTGAATGTGACCGGAACAAATGTCATGACAGCCACCTTTATACCCCTTCTTCTCAAATCAGTTGACCCGCGTTTGATCTTTGTGACTGGTCTATCGGCAATCAACCAAGCTGCAGAGTCGTATTTCCCCACACCTCCGCAGCCAGCTGGATGGCCAAAGAAGATTGAATTCGAGACAATTGGTTATCGGTGCAGCAAGGTGGCCCTGAATATGATGATGTTAGATTGGAATCACAAGCTGAAGGCAGATGGTGTCAAAGTGTGCTGTGTGGGCCCTGGGATGTTGGCGACGAATCTAGGAAATATGCGTGAGAAGGCTCTTGCAATGGGGCTTAAGCACCCAAGTATCGGAGGCCAGTTGCTCAGAACAGTTGTGGAGGGTGAGAGGGATGATTCAATGGGAAAAATCATTATTCGAGGGGGAGTGATGGATTGGTAGCATGTATGGTAGAAGCAGATCAGCTTGACATTGGTGGGTCTGGTCGCGATCCCCCGATTAGACCTGGATTATCCCACAATCGAAATGGCCATACTTGACTTACCATCTTCTTTTTTTCAATACCAATACATTGTAGGACGATGAAGAAGGGATCATTGTTTTGTCGATGGCCAGAGTGCCATCGTAGGATGTTAGTCAGACGATATACGCATCCCTTTTAGAGTGCTTCCTCATATAATAATGCAATGTCCAGCCAAAGCTAACCGAACCTTGAGCCTAGTTTTACACCATTGTAAAGAAATCTAAACAGCCGTCTATACCTCCAGGGCTGATCGTGGAAGTGGATCTTGATGCGGAAGATCGAACTTCCGGTGCTCTAGCCGTCGGTCAGTGCTAAAGTCGAATGCAACGGCTGGAAAATGACGTCTGGGATCACCTCTCTAACTAGGCTATTATTATATATGATGCTCTAGAAGTATGGAGAAATTGACCCCAGGCTCTTAGTACTAAACATCATTTGAAATGGCTATCAAATTCCTAGGTCTAAAATCTAATTTATGCTTATTGTTATGCACGGAACTTGGCGGAAGGGATCTTAATTAGTAAGGTCTGGGGATCTGACAAATCAAACGTGGGGTGCATTAAAATGCACAAATCCCGCGCCTACTGAAAACAAATTATCAATTGAACTAGAATTGAAAATGAAGCAAGCTTTTGTCAGCAAGGACACCATTGTCACTATCCGGGATACCGAGATCCCGGTGCCCAAGGCAGGCCACGTCCTCATTCGGGTTGTGGTATCTGGCACCAACCCGAAGGACTGGAAAGTGCCTCGCTGGTTCCCGAAGAACGATGACACCAACGAGGGAGATGATATCGCTGGATACATCGAGGCTGTTGGGGAGGATGTCGTTGGCTTCAGCAAGGGAGATAAGGTGGCTGCGTTCCACCAGATGATGACCCCTAACGGAAGCTACGCGGAATACGCTATCGCTCCGGCGCACACGACATTCCATCTTCCCGCCAAGACTAGTTTTGAAGGTGCGTTGTCGATCATAACCTATCTGGACCATTGTTAATGTGAGAATAGAGGCTGCGACTGTCCCTCTCGCAGCTATGACCGCCGCGCTCGGCCTATACCAGAGGTTGAACCTGCCTCTCCCTTGGAATCCTACCAGTGAGCCCCTGCCATTGGTAGTGTATGGCGGATCCTCGGCAGTCGGTGCATTCGCTCTTAAGCTTGCTAATCTCTCCAACATTCACCCGCTCATCGTGGTGGCCGGAAAGAGCAGCTCCTTCGTCGAGACTCTGATCGACCGCAGCAAGGGCGACACTATTGTCGACTACCGCGAAGGCGACGAGGCCGTTCGCACAAAGATCAAGGCTGCCGCTGGCGGTAAACATATTCACCACGCATTCGATGCGGTCTCCGAGAATGGCAGTTCTGACAACCTCCGCGCTGCACTGACAGCTCCTGGCAAGATCACCACGGTGCTCCCCACTGATGGCGAAGGAGATGACAACAAAATTGTCATTCACCGTACCATGGTTGGATCAGTTCACGACTCTCCCACCGAGGGCAAGACGATCGAAGATCGTGAGTTTGGCGCGATCTTCTTCCCGTTCCTTGGTCGGGGTCTGGCGGGAGGCTGGTTCTCCGGACATCCCCATGAAGTGCGCCCGGGTGGCTTGGGTGGACTTCAGGGCGCACTACAGGACCTTGCGGATGGAAAAGCTTCCGCGGTAAAATATGTGGTGCGGATCGGCGAGACGGACGGTGTCTCACAATAAACCGTCGGACTTGCGGGCTGTGGGCACGGAGTTGAGGCAAAAATGGGAATAGTGTACCGTTAGAATTAGTTTCTTCACACTAAAAGAATAGTACGATCCAAACAAGACTATCAATACAATTTAATCTACTCGTCGTCAACCAGGAAATCAGAGTGTTGGCATTAGTCACAGGTCAGGTACCATTTTGAACGATTCACGATCGCCGCAGGCTCCACGTGCCTCGGGGCATTTGTACGGTCCGATGCCCGGAAGCTTAACCTTTCCTTCTAAGCGAGGCACTAAACAGGAACAATGCGCGGCGATGACCCAGCTGAGTATGGCGGGTGACAAGTGATCGACGGTTGCAATGTAAAGCGTAGCGTGCCTTCCAAATTCCGGGTGATTGGTCTGTTGGACCTGCAGGATGTGGGAGGTACAAGCTGCGCTTCACATGCGACTTTTCAATCACACACATATAAAAGGGGAGCGATCGACATGGCTATCATCTTGTTTTTGGGTTCGATAAGTCTTTTGGTAGCTAGAGATTCGACTGAGCTATCGAAATCAAAATGGTTGGGTTCACCACTGTCCTCAAGACTCTACCAGCGCTGGCTGCCAGCGCTCTTGCCAGTGTCAACTACCCCACTATCCCCACAGACTTGACCACTCCTGTCCAGCAGCGTTTGGCTGTCTATGGACCCAACTGTAAGATTTGACCACGGGTATAATATGGGGTTGAAGGGGTTATGCTGACGTGTGTAGCTGTCTCCGTTGGGTGGAACACATACGAACAACTGAATCAGAGCTGCGTGACCTACGGTACCTCGGCAGATGACTTGAGCTCTGAAGCTTGTTCCACCGGATCGAGCACTTACTCGACTTCGCGGACATGGTCTAGCGCAGTGGTGTTGACTGATCTTACTCCGGCCACCACCTACTACTACAAGATTGTCTCGACCAACTCCACTGTAGATCACTTCCTCAGTCCCCGTACCCCTGGAGATAAGACCCCTTTTAATCTCGATGTCGTGATTGATTTGGGGGTTTACGGCGCTGATGGTTTCACCATCTCCTCGACCAACTCCAAGAAGGATACGATTCCCTATGTTCAGCCCGCGCTGAACCACACCACCATCGGCCGCCTTGCCGACACTGTGGACGACTATGAAATCGTCATCCACCCCGGTGACTTCGCCTACGCTGATGACTGGTACCTCAAGCTCGCGAACATCTTGGATGGTACCGAGGCCTACCAGTCCATCCTGGAACAGTTCTACGACCAGTTGGCACCTATCGCTGGTCGCAAGCTTTACATGGCCAGCCCAGGTAACCATGAAGCGGACTGCTCCGAGATTCCATACCTTCTTGAGCTCTGCCCAGAAGGCCAGAAGAACTTCACCGATTTCATGCACCGCTTCGAGAAGACCATGCCCACTCCATTCACCTCGTCGTCAACCAACACAACCGCTCAAGCATTAGCCACGCAGGCTCAGAGCTACGCGCTGCCCCCCTTCTGGTACTCCTTCGAGTACGGCATGGCACACATCGTCATGATTAACACCGAAACCGACTTCCCCGATGCTCCTGACGGAACCGACGGCTCAGCCGACCTCGACAGCGGACCTTTCGGCAAGCAGGGCCAACAGCTCGAGTTCTTGAAGGCCGATCTTGCCAGCGTTGACCGCACAGTTACTCCCTGGCTGATCGTAGCCGGTCACAGACCCTGGTACAGCACCGGTGGCTCGGACAACATCTGTGACTCCTGCCAGGATGCCTTCGAGGAGCTTTTCTACACATATGGTGTTGACCTGGCTGTCTTCGGACACGTGCACAACTCGCAGCGATTTACCCCCATTTACAACGGCACTGTTGACTCCGCCAATTTGACCGATCCCAAGGCCCCTATGTACATCATCGCTGGTGGCGCGGGTAACATCGAGGGTTTGAGCGATGTTGGAACTGAGCCTGATTACACTGAGTTTGCTTATGCGGACGATTACAGCTATGCCACTCTTAAGTTGTTGGATGAGCAGAATCTGCAGATTGATTTCATTCGGTCATCGACTGGTGCGGTTCTGGATAGCAGTACCCTTTACAAGTCGCACACGACTCAGTTTGTGGTGCAATAGAGGATGGTTCTCTATTCAACATGGTCGAGATCTATGTATATATTGTGCATATGTGGTGATGCATAACGACTTCAAGAAAATACGCGTGATATAAGTTTAGATTGCAAATGAATGATTCTTAATCTCTTTGGTACCGTCACTAGCAAGAATAAATTCAGAGACTCCAGGGTTCACTCAAGTGTAATCCAATCAGATCACATGGAAACTGCGCAGTGAGACTAGGTGCTTGGCTGAAAAGGGGATCTTCTCATTGGCCGATTGTCCGCAAATTCCCAATCTTGGAAGACGCCCTACGCCCCTTATAAAAATTATTTAATCGAATCACCCCCCGCGATGACTTTATCTCAATATCTGACCCCATTTTCCTAGCGGCGCATGAAATGACTTTCCAAGAAACATACACTTTTCGGTTGTTCTCATTGGTGGTCCGCCGATCGCCCCACTATTACTCACAATTGCTCACCCCTCATCATGTCTGAGTCCGAGTAAGGGGCTCCGCAGACTCATGATATAAAGCAAATTCTAATTTCCCAAATTAAATCTCCAATCAAAGCATAAAAATCCTTCAAAATTACCTCCCTTCTCAATCACACAATGGCTCTCTCAAATGATACCCCCGCGATGGTCTTCTACGACATCGCATTTCGGCCCCCATTCGAATCTACCCCCGCAGCCCCAAATCCATGGAAAGCGCGCTACGCCCTCAACTTGAAGGGAGTCCCATACAAAACACAATGGGTCCAAATGCCAGATATCGCGACTGTGCGCCAAAAAGTCGGCGCACCCGCATGCCGCAAATTTGCCGACGGAACCGACTACTACACACTCCCTATGCTCACAGACTCAACAACAAACTCCGTTCTCGGGGATTCATTCGACATTGCCCTTTACCTCCAAAAGCAATATCCCAATTCCGGAACAGGGGATTTATTCCCGACCCAAACGCTCGATTTCAAGTATGAACACGACACGGCTTTTGTGGTACCGCTCTCCGAGCGTGAGGAGGGTGAATTTGGCGAATACGTCCGATTCAATAGGAGCGTTGATTCCGTGTTTACGGCGCATGTTATGCTTATGGCCCCCGGAATGCAATTTGATCCGGCGCATGAAAAGGCGATTCAAGCCATGTTCGCGAAGCGGGCTGGCGTGGAGACTTTGCCACCCATGGAGATAGGAGCGGAGGATAGGAAGAAATTGATGGTTTCGCTTCGAGATGCGCTGGCTGATTTGGTGAAGCTTTTGAATCGGAATGAGACTGGGCCATTCATTCTAGGTCAGCAAGCCAGTTATGCGGATTGTATTGTTGGGGGGTGGTTGCGAATGATGAAGATGACTTTGCCTGCATCTGAGTGGGAGGAGGTAATGGGATGGTATGATGGAACTCTGGGGAAATTTTACCAGGGTTTGGAACAATTTGCCGAGGTGAAATGAAAGATCGGGAGCTAATTAGAGAAAACTACATAATTCAGTATAGACTACAGCGTAGAATATGGTTAAGTCACTCTCAATCTATTCACCATTTGACTAGGTAATCACCATGTACCCAGTGGATTAAATATGAAGGATTATGAGAATATGGGAAGTTAGCCTAACAAATACACCCGCTCGGCGGGTTTCAGACTTTATTTTATGGGGTTCAATTATTATCTGTCAATAAGTATGTCGTCATCTCTTGATTCTCGACATACTTTACTGAACTTACTTGCCCAGATCTGCAGATTGGTCCCGTCACCGGTGCACCGACGACACCCGTGGCACTCCCTCGGCGCGTGGACAGAGGTCTTAGCGCCAACATTCTCGGGATGCTTACCAAAAAAAAAGACAATACTTCAAGTTTGTGACCGACATGAGGAACTCAGTGTTTGACTGGCCAGTCAGTGACAACTTTTTCCCAGCACCCCTGTACCTATTGTCAATTTTACCGATGATCACCGACTAAAATGTGGGTGGCTTCACCGTTAACCGCCCAAACTATGTGGGAGAAATATTTTGAGAATCCGGTGCGAATGACGAGTAGGCGCCGTTCCTTCCAGGATGATGATCAGTCGTAACCACAGCTCACCAGATTTGAAGAAGATATAATAGTATTGAACACTATGCCTAAAAGGCGTCCCCAGCCAGCGATTCCACCTGATCTTCTCCACTAGCTGATCTTCATCAGCTGACTCGGAAAAGAGGGAGTACTATGTACACAGGTAATGCAGTCTGGTACTGCCGCGAGGGCAGTAAGTCACATGAGTACAACAAGCACTATATTGCAAACGGTAATTTGCATTAAACAATAGGTGATGCATTGCCTGACTTTTAAAATGTGCAAGACGATGAAACCCTGGATCTATGGGAAATCCCAGTTGGGCGAATTCGCCCGAGAATCTAATGCTGGATCATCATGTGGGGAGCTGGACTCATAAAGATGTGCCTTCCCAGTCCTGGATAAATTCTTGAACCCACTTCCATAGCTTAGGAGAAGCGACAAACATATCTTTGCGAAGTCTTGATGAATGAGTGGCGGTGTACTGTGCTTTCCATTCAGACATAAGCGTCAGCTTCTTAGCTATTGTGCTTCTGAGATCCTTGTTTCGAAAATATTGTTTCTCATCCTTTGCGATTTTCGAAAGTGGCTGATCTTCCTCTTGAACTTCGTTGTAAAGCCGAATGTAGTGAGGCGAACCCCTCTGCTGTAAGAAACATTGCCCCATATCCTGTTCAGGTCCATGTGCGATTTGCCATATAGTAGCAAAGAGGCTGTAATCACAAATTGAGTCTAGGCTGAGGAGTCGACTTAACCTCCAGGAAATTTGGCCCCGCTTGAGTGACTCTTGATATCTGTGAATTGATCTCTCTTCTATACCCCTAGGCATAGCAGCAATAAAGCCATCTATAAAGGGCACATGTAGCTCCGAGTTGATTTCGTCGCGGTATTGAGGCAAACCTGGTGGGGCCAGCAGCATAGACTCAGGAATGGATGAGGCGAATGCCCAGTCGATGAGGCAAGTAATATTGAAATCATCATCGACATATATGTTATTCACGCTTAGATCAGGGTGATGTAGCGGGAAAGTCTCCAGATTGATACTTAGAAGTCCAAGTTTGCGGATAGTATCTCGTAGAGCGTCACTTGCGATAATGTAATCTAGTCGGTTATCTGATGAGTCTATTTTGCGTCCAATGGTTACGAAGTCGTTCCATAGGCTTACAGCGCCCTCATGTTGCATATTGGAAGAATAGTCATCCCGTAAGGGAACAGGTGCCACGAAACAATGATGTGATAACTGTAGAGTCTCGGCATGTTCCGAGAATGCAGCAATAAGGCTATCATAAAACTCTCCTTCAGAAGTGAAGGGCCCACGCGGAGTTTCAAGTACATATCGTCCATGCAACATATGCCATCGTGAGAGACATTCCTTGATGCCGAAGGACTCATTTTCTTCAAAGAGTGAGCCAATCTTGTCGAAACGCAGCTGGGAAAGCTTCCAAGTGATGCCGCCTAGTTGAGAGAGAATTTTGACCTTGCTAGCGGTTCCCAGGTCGGCTTGTGGAGAACTAGCTGGTTTCCAAAGCTTTGATAGTGGCCAACCAGGCGCTTCGCTTATGAACATGAACGGAACTCCAATGCTATTATCGGACGAAGCACTATGATGAGTCAGGAATATGATAAGGTGACCGAGCCTGGGTGAGCCCTTGACCAGTAATCGTATACCTCTGGAATTGGAATATCGCTATGAGCTCTGATGTATCGCAACGTGGCAGCTTCGCTTGCCAGTAGCTTGGCTCCCATCTCAATGGGCATGAAGGTTCTAGGGTAAGGAGATCTAAACACCCATCGTACCCCGTCTTTAAATGTGATAAATATTGCCCAGTTGAAACTACCCGAGGCAGGGCGTTGATCGAGATCACAAACACATGAAACACCCTGTCGCAACGTGCTCGCTTGACGGCACAGAGCTTGGATGTCAAATTCGGCATAGATAAATATGCCGGGTTTCGGGGGTTGAGACATTTCGATGGAAGTAGCCCAGAAAGTGAAGTTAGTGGGCCAAGAAAGGATATGAGTTCGTTGCGTTAAATCCTCCCAGGAGATGGGTGCGGACGTGTTGACTTAGTTATGTCTTAGACTCAGTCACCACCTATAATGGCGGTGAGAGTCACCTTTATGAAGGACCTTTCACGTAATGAGACCGCATGCCGGCAGACTTCGGGCTTATCTAGCGCACGAAATACGGATGTTGTATGCATTTAACTTCTTGTTTCTTGGTCTACCCCGAAACTAGTAGTTGATCATATGTAGCTAATTGGAAGAATTGGTAAATTCAACACGATAGATGCATGTGGTAAGTTGTACATATTTCATGATCATATCGCTCATGATGTTCATTGTTGACTTCTTTTCACTCCCTTCTTCAATTCCAAGGTTATGTATCACTATAAAAGATTTTCATAGATTAGAGAAGGATAGTAGCTATAGCATACTATGGATTGAAGGAGCCGTATATTAAGTACAACCTTGGAATGTGTATGGTAATTCTGCCTCTGCCTAAATTGCTGTTGGAATGGATTGTCATCATCTGTATCTACAAAGAACTCGATCTAGTCCATATGTGGCTGGATATCAATTAAAGGTTCTCTAAACATGCGTCACGCATTCTTGGATGATAAATACGGGCATTGATTGATTGGCTTAGCTTACAACCCTACAGACCATCAATGCCTCCGACCAACACGATTTTATCTACACCCTGGTGCACATTTATGTGACAGTCCAGGACTCGGACCTGAATACGCCACTGCATTGTCTGGCTGGGGCGCGTGCCATCAACGAGGGTGCAAGCACACTGCTTCGTGGGTTATCGAATGGTGAGACGGTGTGGCGAGAGGTGAGCAATTAGTATGGGTATACTGCCGAGGAGATTTGGGGATAGAGTCGCCTTGTCAGAATGCGAAAGGATAGCTGGTATGGAGGAACGACACGTAAAGTGGCAAAGATGCCAAAGCTTCGTATGTGAATGTTCAGATGAGTAGATCAATACATTGTAAGCGCATTCCCCGGTCACTAGATGAATGATTTATCGAATATGTAACGAGCCAACTCGCCAGTAAGATGTTTTCTCTACTCAAACAAGATCGGAAAACGACTTCCCTAACATCTTAGATGATGCCGAATCGGGAAATCATAGATCGGATCCCGACCCGCACGGCATGACATCACCGATCACTTTATTTTCCGTCTAGAACGCGTCGCGCAGATTCTATCCAATATACACGCCATGGCGAAACGAACCTTAGAATCCTTCTTCAAGCCCATTTCCCCACCATCAACCGAGAAACGCATCAGACTTGACCAATCCTCCGGGGAATCGCAATCGCAGCAGCCAAACTCACAACCTGCGGATACAAGAGTAGACGAATCCAATGTCGAACCAAGCACTCACCCAACCTACCCAATCCCAATCCCACATCTGCCATCCCATATCGATGTCGGTATACAACACGGAACCCCAGCGCGACAAGCACGCAACATAACCAACCAACCACACCTCGACCTACTATACTTCCAGCCATATCTCGCACGGCAAACGGCAAACGAACTTTTCAAGTTCTTACGGCGGGAACTACCGTTCTACCGAGTCCAGTACTCGATCAAAAGAGGCGGAATCGAGACCTCGATCAACACCCCTCGCTTTACAACAGTCTTTGGTGTTGATGATACGGCGAGATTTGTGAGGTCGAACCAAAGCACGAAGCCCAACGCAAGCACAGCGCATAACGACTTGACCCTCATTAACACTGAAACCAAAGTCCCCATCTCTCCAACCAAATATCAATACAATCCGCGACCTATCCCACCCTGCCTCGATATCCTACGCCAACAAGTCGAAGCCGCAACAGGCGCAACCTATAACTTCTGTTTGGTAAACTATTACGGCAGCGGCGAGGATAGTATATCCTTTCACTCAGACGATGAACGGTTCCTAGGTAATCAGCCGAATATTGCTTCATTGTCGCTTGGTGGAGAGCGGGAGTTTGTCATGAAGCATAAACCCCCTCCTTCAACTGCCAGTTCACTTGGTTTCGGGACCGACACTGGGAGTACAGCCGGGATGAATGGTGACACCCGAAGTAAAACGGTCTCGGATAACAACACAACGGCAACAGCCCCAGTTCAGACAAATTCCCCTTTCCAGGGATCCGGTACGACTGATTTCCAACATGCGGTTGCACAACCACCTTCACATGGGCAGATGCACCTCCAGACTGGACTGAAAAGCACTGCGTCACAGATCAAAATGCCCCTCGCATCGGGTGATATGGTTGTAATGCGGGGTGACACGCAAGCCAATTGGTTACATAGTATACCGAAGAAACGGGGTCGGGCGGGGGATGCGGTGCGGGGACGGATAAATATTACGTTTCGCAAGGCGGTTGTGCCTGCTGGCACGAATAATTATTATCATTATAACGTTGGGAGTGGGCCTGTTTACCGATGGAATGAGAAGAGGGGTATGATGGATGTTATGAAGTAGTCATGGTAGGAACGAGATATACTTGGAATCGTGATTTCTTTGTTAATAATATATGCATGCCCAGCAACTAACCCCTGCTCAGTGCAAATCCAATGCGATGGTGAGCTATGCATTGACGCAATCGCCATTCTCAAACTCCATGTACATTGCTCCCGAAGAAATAGACAGTGAAGCAAGTCGTAAGATGTGCATTGGTGCGGTTCGTCATTCCCTGACCATATGAAGTAAAATCCTCCCAGAAATAATACAGAGGGTAATTGAAGGAGGAAAATGGCAGAGTACAAAAGTAGGGTGAAAAATGAAAAAGAAAAGAAGAGAAATAAGGTAGAAAGGTAGAAAGTGAAGTTAGAAGGGTAATGTGGCGTTAATTAAAATCCGTAGACTTCTTCGCCGTAAACGTCGGCATAGCATTGGAAGACATCAGGGCAGCTGGGACGGGTTAGTAAATGAATTAATTAACTGGAGTGGAGCCGACTCACAAGACCGGGTCCTTGCCGAAAATTATGTGCCACGAGTACTCCATGATGTTGGAAGTGACCTCGTCGGCCAAATCATTGTTCAACACCCAATTATACATGCGCTTATAATCAGAGAGCGGGCGCATGAGTACCTGCTCCTTGGAGACTGCAAACTGTGAGCAGCATGGTGCCGCGATGATTTCGGGAACTTTGGTGTTGCCGAACAACTCCTTCCAGGCATCAGCATAATGCTTTTCACCGGTGTCGCCTGGCTTCGGAGGGTTGCGGAACGGCTGCATTTCGGCCGGGCAACCGGGGGACAATTGACAGCGTAGATTCACGAAGCCTTCTTGTAGCACATAGTCGCGCTGGAGGGCCCGCACCGAGTCCACATTGCTGTAATCCATTGTATCGGTGTGCCAAGCGGCGGGCCAGCCGTCGCGGTGGCTGTGCAGGAAAATAATCATAGGAGGAAGGTCATCGTAATGGTCGACAATATATTGAAGGTAGGGTAGGGCCTCGCGGCCCTTGTTCTTTGGGGTGTGTACGGGGGCGTTGGTGTCATCAACGGTATAGATGTAATTGCGCCATCTGCGGATAATTCGCGTTAGTATTTTTTGCGGTTCCACCGAGAAAGCTAATCAGACGGGATGCATCCCCCCTGAACGGGAAAATAAACACCCAGAGGCATTGAGTTTTGGAAAAATGACAGTAGAATGAAAAAAATGGGGCACGTACTCGGCGACTTCAGCAGAGACCCACGCGGTGTTCTCCTCGCGCAATTTGCCCATCACAATAACACCGGCATTAGGAACCTCGATCGGAGTGGTTTGGTAAGTCAAGCCCAGCAATTTATTGGAGCCACCGCCCCATTTCCTGCGAATGCCATCCTGGGTTGTTTGCTGTGGTTGCCGTAAGGAAGCGCGGAAAGATGTTGTATCGAAATGCCAAAATGACTGGGGGGCCTGGCCGGCAGTGTGGAGTTGACGGTTGATCAGGACGAGCGCGAAAATGATCAGCGCAGCGGCCAGACCGATACGTAGTGAGAGCCTCATTTCAAGACCATGGAAACGCGAACAACAGAAAACGAGTGAAGGGAAACTGAGGAGGAAAGAAGAGAAAGGAGTATTTTTTTTGCTCCGAGACACAGGTCCACGGATCGAGGGGAAAAAAGGCGCGCGAATCTCAGGGACGGACTTGGCGGGTCCTCATGCGGAGTAGCGGATTCTCTGTCGGCACAAATCACTAGCGACAACGAAACGAGAGTAAGAAAAGATAGATCGAGTGACAGGAGAACAAGTAGAAAGTAGAAAGAAGTACGAGATCACGAGAGAGGAAATTGGGATTCAGGAATCAAATGAGGAAAAGAATAAAATCGGAATACAGTTGGAAGGCAGCATGTCTTGTCTCTGATTGGTGAATCCCGGCACAGTCAACATGGGGCTATGCTCAGCAAGTACCAATCAAGTACCTTTGTATGACCCTCGCATACAAAAGATACCTGCCACTACATACCTCTTTATCCGTCGATCCATTGCTGTAGCCCCTGGACCCTCCGCGTTCGACCACATCAAGACCACACCGGGATCGGCGGGGCCAGACACATTGGATGATCTTAGCGGCGGGACCATGGATACGAAGCTGAGATGGACTGCAATTCGTCTTCATGACGCTTCCCGGTGGTTAAACCTGGTCGGCACTTGGACAAGACTGCAAGGGACAATAGATGTTGTGCATTTACCCGCAGGCTGGGGAAGATCTCATGCCAGGGGGAATGCAACATTCATTGTGTATGAGGTCAGCCAAGTCAGCTGCGAGGGGAAGAAATTAAAGTCATATTGTCCGATCAACATTTGATCTATAGATCACGAACTCCCTTTCTAGTGGCACTAGGGAACTCCTCATTTTCAGGGGTAACGGGAAATGAACGGATCCGATGCAATTTTAATTCTCACGGGAGATAGTCCGATCCCTGGAAAAGCTCAGACCATCTGTTGTCCGAGACCCTCACACTAACCATGGGACCACTTTCTACAAACACTCGGTGTCTAACCAATCAAGCCCGTGATTAAACCGAGAATGTTAACGAGGCATCCCTCCCCACAACACAGCGGGTCCGTTCCAACAACGCCAAATCCACACTACGATGCTGCTCCCCAAGATGCGCCATAAACTCATCCAAAGAATTCAGCGTCGGCGCAACAACATCAAGCTCTGCACAACAAAATATACACCCAAATGTGCCGTTGACATGCGTCGGTGCCGAGACGCCAGGCCTCGTATACGCGAGATGAGACTTCGCCAAGAACGACCAGCGGTACCGGATTCCCGTGGCCTCGTGGAGATAGATTTTTTGGTCAAAGCGCACATCGTGTCGCTTGCTACCGGGCGCCAGTGGCATGCCAAAGTAACAGCGGTAGCAACGCCACTTGGACATGAGAAGGTAGTAGCCAATTGGCTCGGAGTAGATCTTGAAGCCGCCAAGGCCGGAGCTGAGTTTCCACGCGCCTTTGCAAAACCCGGAGTACCCGTTTTCTTTGCTTGGCGGCCAGTATTGACCCCCTGGTAGACTGGAGGGAAGGACTGTGAGGGCGGTTGAGTGTGTGGTCTCAACCGACATTACTGATGGAGCGGCCGGCTGGCCTGGAGTGGGTGAGGGTTGATTTGTGACCTCGGAGACCACTAGGTGCGTATCTTCTCGACTGGCTGGCTTGGGCACTTCCTCTGTAGGAGAGATTGTCTCGTCCGACAGATCAGAATCAGAGTCCGTGCCACACTCAGACTTCCCATCATTTGTCCACGGGTTCCGCATCAGCTTGCGGGTCATTCTGCGAGTGATTTCCTCTTTCTCAGAACGACGGCGACGTTCCTTCGTTTTGGAGGGTTGCTGAGGCCGAGGATTTGCGTCTGTCGCGGGCTCTGTGAGTATCATCTTGGAGTTTGAACATCGGGGAACAGGCACAGCAGAGCGAGCCAGGTACTCCAGGTCCGCTGTAGAAGCTACAGACGACCCGTTAGAGGCCCGGCTACCGCTTCCACGCTTCGACCGATGACTCCAAAGCGAGCTGATAGCAGTTCCAAACCCGGAAGACTTTCTCTCCCGCTGCGGCGGACCACAGGGTTCATCTGGTTTATACAAACCAAGTATCTCCGTCGGCGACCCGGATAGCTGCCCAGGAAAAGCCGTCGGGGGTGTAATGACAAACCCGCCGAGGCTGCTCGACTCCCTAGTCCGCGACAACGAGCGCCCCTGCTCTAACAACCGGATATAACACCCAATAGTTGAAGTGGGATCCACAGTAGCATAGACCGACCCGACGCCAACAGGCCACGGAACTGGCGTCGACTGCGTGATACGCTGATACAGCTCATGAAGGACGGAGATAGTACAGCTCCGACCATAATCCGATGCTGACAAGACAGCCATGACATCCAGACTAACACGTTGGTCCACCGCCCTACTAAGATGCGTCAACAGCATCCCCTGCAGCGTGATCACGATGTCCTTCATCTGTTCCCTGGATATAGTATCCCCTTCCTCGTACCGTCGCCCGAGTCGCGAGACGTGGTCGTTCCAGTGTGCGAGGATCTCGTTCTGTCCGCGGTCCAGTGAACGTTCGAGATCGTTGGAGGACGCCTCTTCTTTTGGATGCCGACGATCCCATTTTTTCTTGATAGAGCGATAGAGCTCGCCGCCATCGCGGTAGGCGGAGACGACTAGCATTGTTAGCTTCGTTTTGTTTGGGAAGGTAGGAACGTACTAGCTGCGACACAAGCTACAACGGCAATCACCTCCGCCCTAGACATGATGCGGGGCTGCTTGAAAGTAGATAAGCGTGAAGGTCGAAGAGTGGTGTCAGTTAGGCAGAGTACACTCGTAGCTCGATATTATTGATAAACAGGCGCATTCAAGTGAAGGTTTGGACCAGAAAAGAGGCAAGAGATGCAGGGAAGAAAACGCCCAGAAAATAAGGAAAAACAAGCTCCAAAATGCCACCAGACATAATGAGTTTGACTGGGGGCAGCGCGACGTGTATTATTTTGGCGTGGCTTCAGAGGACCCGGGCGCACTACAGTAGAAGTAGGGTACTTGATCATGTGTACCTGCCATGGAAACCCTGGTCCAAATGAACAGATGAGATGCCAAGAACGCCGGGCGTGGCTAGACGCAATAGCCTGCAGTAAATTCGAGTGATGCCAGTCCATAAAGTAGGTGATTAACCGAGCTAGAAGCGGGTGATTGGTAGACGTGTCGAGATGTATAAAAGAGGGGGTGAGGCTGAGCATGTCTAATTGGGTGTTAATTGGGCATAAGCCAAATCACCCGGGTGGAGGCCAGGATGAATTAAAATAGGCTTGGGTATACATCAGTATTCTAATAGCCATGCTCTTACTGGTAGAGCTTACCCCAGATCTACCACCCCACTAGGCCCACACCTTGTGACATCATGCATAGATCTATAGTCAAAGGGATCCATAAAGATCAGATCTATCCATGCTGGCTCCATATAATGGACGTCATCCCTAGGGAAATGTGGATACTCCTAGGACCACAGTGGGACAATCTACCGGGTAGCACATGATTGAGTATATTCATATATCACTTGATCAAATTACATGCTTGGAACATCACCGAGATCTGATCTTGCTGTATTATTAGATTGCATAAAATCAACATAACATATGTATGAACCACATTGAACCAACTAAGTCACAACGCCCGCATGCAAATGCAAAAACAAGAAGCCTCCAGGATATCAATAAACAAACCAGAACCACCACCACAAATGAAACACGTAAACCATATCAATCCGAAATGAGCCCAGATCAGCAGCATCGTCCCTTCCGTTGAGCTGTCTGCATGACCTGCACCTCCTCCACCTCCCCAACATTAGGCGTCGAAAGCCCCAACCAACTTCGCCTCTTATCCCCATACCCAAGCCGAAAGCTGGCATTCCCATCCATACTGCCAGGCGTGTAAGGACTAACACCAATCCCAAGACCAGGAGTGCCAGCCGCACTCAAAGCAGCATCAGCATCGCGCTTATTCCGCTGCTCAACCAACTTCCGCGTAATAACCCGGAAAACCTCTTCAATACCCTCTCCATCCTTAGCCGAGATCTCATGACAACAATCCCAACCGATCTCCTGTCCCCAAAATGCCGAACTGCGTTTACTATCGGGGCTCTGTAACGCGCCCGTCGACATCCCAGCCACACTCCCCACACTACCCCCTCCCCCGGCGTTTGCGCCACCAAACACACCGGCGCCAAACCCAAGCCCCATACCCATACTAGCGGTAGGAGGTGGCGTCGACGCGCGAGAAGGATAAAGCTGTTCAGCGACGTATGCGATAGTCCGTTCGAACGGAACCCTCCGTTTACTCGGCTCCATAGCGACGATATCGGATTTCGTCCCGACAACATGGATAACCAGCGGAGGATGGTCATCATCACCTTCCGATCCTAGATTCTTCCTCAACTCGCGTAACCAGCCTGCCATCTCTTGGAAGGAGTTTTCATCGGTGATGTCATAGCAGAGAAGACACGCGTGCGCGCCACGGTAGTAAAGTCGCGAAATACTGCGGAATCGTTCCTGGCCTGCTGTATCCCAGATCTGGAGACGGACGGTCGTGTCGGATGTTGTGTCTAAGACGCGTTTTGTCACAAAGGAGGCGCCGACAGTGGATGTTGTTGTGCTTGGGTTAAAGGCGTTGCGGACGTAGCGGTGGACGAGGGAGGTTTTTCCGACGCCTGCAATAAGAAATGGATGTTAGTATTAGCGTGGGTTTTTGTGGGGTCGTGCTAGGCGTGTATAGTACCTTGTGCGCCTAGTACGACGATTTTAGCCTCGAGGGAGGAGCTCATGGCGCGGGGTTGAGGTGGGGGCGGGTGGTTATGGGCATGGTCTATGGGAGGTGTGTAGATGCGACGAAATGATAATGTAGATGTAGACGTATGAATATTTGCGAGGAATGTTTAAATGCGACGAACAAACAAAGGAAAGGGCTCAGTTGAAAAGGTAATGAAGTGGTGAGTTCGAAACAAGGCAACACTGGAAAGCGGAATCAGCCGACCCGGTGTTTGGTCACGTCGTGTTCAGTTTTTAACTGCAAGGGCGCAAGGCGTGACTCATATAAGACTCTTTATTGACATGCAGGGATTAAATATGATTTAGTGGAGTCTACTATCTATGAATACCTACTGTTCTCGGTTACTCTTTTGGGAAAGCCTGTTTACTTTTACTGGAGAAAATAAAGTAAAAATCGAGCATCACAATGTCAATCTATATCTTAGACAAAGCACATATACATGATCTCATGAAAAATTCCCATGCCCGACCGAAACCAGTCATAAAACCCAGACATGAACATGAAATCATAAGTCTGCACTTAGAACAGCAAACAATGGGTATAAAAAGGGGGTTCCAGGTAATCCTAAGAACATGACCAATGTAAAACAAAAGAAAAAACAAGGCTAAAGCCTTGGCCTCAGACAACGATATAATATGCACAGCCATAAACCAGAAGCAATGGCGAGGTCAACGCGCAGCGCTGTCGTCCAAAGGACTTTTCAAATTAAGAGAAACATCTATTTCTCGTGGAGAGTAGTAGTGTTGAGGTCCTCCTCGTGGTTTTCACGATGCTCGTCAGAGGAAGAAGAGTTGGGGTTACCCTTCTCAAGGTCCTCGGGGTGACCAAGATCACCGAAGCCGTACTCAAGAGCCTTGTTTTCAACCTCTTCATCGGTGAGTCTGGGCAGTTCACGGGCAGCCTTGACATAGCTGATCTTCTCGCAGTAACCCTTGGCAAAGATAATATCGATCTCCTCCAAACTGCGACCAGCGGTTTCGGGGTAGAAGAAGTACATGATGGGAATGAAGACAGCGTTCCAGGCAGCGAAGAAGAGGTAGGTTCCCCAGCCGATGCTAGAGACCATGACGGGAGTGATCATGACCACAGTGAAGTTGAAGAGCCAGTTGGAGCAGGTGGAGACAGCGTTAGCCTTGGCACGGGTGCGGATGGGCGAGATCTCAGCGGGGTACAACCAGGGCAAGGGCAGCATGGCGGCACCGAAGAAGGCCATGTAAAGGAAGAGACCGAAGACTGCACCCTTGGCAGGGCCAGTAGTTCCAGGAATCAAACAGGCGAAGACGATGATCATGGAAACCATCTGGCCGGTCATACCACCGATGAACAGCTTGCGACGACCGATCCTCTCGATGAAGAACCAGGAGAAGGTAGCGAAGATAGCGTAGATGATCATGTTGACACCGGACAGAATATCGGACATGAAGGTGTCCATGTTCAGGGAGTTCTGCATCAGGACAGGCAGGTAGTAAATGACAGCGTTACAACCAGATAGCTGCTGGGCGATCTGGGAGGAAGAACCGATAAGCATGCGGCGGAAGTGCTGAGTACGACCGCCAGTGAGGAGATCGCGGTAGCCAGCACCCTCGGCGACACCAGCAGCCTCAATAGACTCGATAACAAGTTGCTTCTGGAGCTGAGTCTCCGGGTCCTCGATCTCACAGCCGGCAAGGGCAGCGAGGGCATACTCACCCTCGTGAACCTTACCACGGGAGATAAGGTAACGGGGAGAGTCAGGCAAGAAGTACATGCCGACGACAATGACGATACCGAAAACGATTTGGAAGGCAATGGGGAAACGCCAGGTCAGGCCGGGAGGACCGTAAGAGGCACCGAAGTCGATCCAGTAAGCGATAGCCGTACCAATGGCGATGATACCACCCTCAATACAGATGAGCAAACCACGGTTACTGGTGCGGGAGCACTCAGCCTGGTAGGTGGGGATAGTCGAGGTGTTCATGCCGTTACCGATACCGGTAATGACACGGCCGAACATGAACTGCAATAGAGGAATGTGGCCGACGAACGAGGTGACCTGAATTAAGACACCGATGATCATGATGGTGGCACCGGCCATAACCATACGACGGCGACCAAGCCTGTCAGCGGTGAAAAGGGCAAACATGGCACCGAACAAACATCCAGCCTCGTACACCGCAGTTATCAGAGCCTGCATGACACTGTCACCCTTGGTGGCAGTGAAGACGTCGTCGAAATCGGTGGCGTTAATGATACCAGACATGACACCCTGATCATAACCGAAAAGCAAGAAACCCATAGTGGCAATGGTTGACACAGTCAACGACAGTTTCCTGCCGGACATGCCCGCGAAAGAGGGCGCCATATTGGATGTATGTGATGAAGATTAGATCCAAGATAGATAACCCTATATCTCAGTCCACGATGGGATCAAAAGAAGATCTCTCCCAGTGGATAATACACGTGGGATGATATTGAAGGGGGTATGAAAAGTGGAGGGCGAGATAAGACTGATCAGAAAAGAAAAAAACTAACCCCGAGGGGAGGGAAGGGGGAGATATTTGAATGTCTCTCCGACCCAACAGCCATACGAAAGTGGCAAGGAGATGCAATCGTGGGGCCTGCCTGTTCTCTTCTCCATCCTTTCCCCGTGTCTCTGCCAGTAGGCACTCCGAGCGTAAAGCCACAAAAAAAAAAAAGAAAATAACAAAAATTGAAGACCAAAATAATGGGTCCCAAGCCGAGTGCGTATCCGATCAAGGACTCTGCTCCACTCTGGACCAAATGGTTTGTCGAATGGGATCCGCCGTGGTGGAGCCAAGCCTCCGGATGCATCAATAATGATCGATTAAGCATTTCCCGAGGACCCCACTACTGCGCGGCGGTAGTTTGCGTCCCTGATGACATCAGGGGAAAATCAAAACCAGAAACCAGGCCGAAATTTTATGAGGGTCGATTTATGCTACCGAGATACGCTGATTGGTTTCGGCCACGGCCCCAGTGGGGAGATGTCGACCATGTTGAAGGCCCGCAATGACGAACCATACATATGCAGCATGAAGAAATGAATTGTGGTTCGTTGGACGGTGAAAGTTCTTTACAATGGATTGCCAGGTACTTTTTACAAGGAAGGAAGGTCCTAATAATATTTAGTATCTTTTTGGTAAGTAGAAAACTCTTTTTTTGCGGCGTACAAGGTAAGGAGGTACAATAGCCGTCCTGTCGCCCGTTTCTTTATCCCTTCGCTACCAACTCGTTACCAAATCTGGGGGCCACATCAGACCATGCTCAGACAGAAAAACTCGGATATGTCATCATCCGGTCCTCGGACGAATCCCGACTAAAACGCACGGTCATGATAGATAGATCTCAGCTACGTAGTTACGACAATGAGGCTGCACTAAGATCCCGCACTGACGAGATGCATGAGGGGATCCGTTAGACAACTATAATAGGCTAGAAGGTGGCTTGAGCGGTGTAACGGCTGAGGGGAAAGAGGGGTGTCAGTGCCTCCATGCGTATGCGATAGACAGATGTTGATAACAGTAAGAGGGGTCGGCAACAACACTCGGGATCCCGTCACCGTACTTCCCGAACGAGTGCGGACACCGGGAAACAAGTGGAGAAAGATGATGCAAGAATCGCCGCGAGCATACTAGTGGCTTTCTCAGCGGATCAGTGGATCCATGAGGACCCACTAATGATTACGCCCTGGAAAAAAACAAAAAATGAATAATTGTCGACTATTTTCTCCTTGCCTTAAGCTGCTCGCCTAAATCAGTTATTGCTTAACCCCAGGTGATTTAGGTAGCTTAACCGACGTCTCTCCATGTCTCTCCCCGTGGAGATGAGATTGGGGAAGACCCCTGTGCTGTACAAAGAACGCAACCTTGTTTTCCAGGCTCTTCATCGAACCTGCAGCCAAGACAATCACTGCATAATCTGTACCATTCATCGACCACAATCTTTACTATTTGAATTTCATTTTTTTAATCCATTATCGAAATCCATTCTCATTGCAGCGAAACTAAAATTTTCGGTCGTCGACCGTGAGACTGGCTTAACGAATCATGTCTCCGTTAGTCACATAGCGGAGTCGGAAAAAACAAAGCCCAATTCTTGTCCAGTTTCATTCGCAGGTTGCTGACCCACGTCATTGTCTTGAAAGGGTCGAACCTGCGACCATGAAAACTCGGTTTTCAACCCAAACGTATGGGATTTTGCCCGTTAGGCAGAGAGCTCCGCTAATGATGCAGCGGTGCCACTTTTCAGCCGTGTCGAATGATTCTGGAAGCCAAGTACAGTAATGGCATGGTCCGGCGAAAGTTAAGATTTTTCAACAGTATCCATTCGAATGGAACCACTCTACGGTGTTCCTAGGCACACAACCACGCGGAGATGCGTTTAACCATACGAGCTAGACCCATGGACTAGCGAGCGCGACCAAAGGGGACTAGGATCTGGATGGTTGCATTGCGCGTCTCCAATCTGACTGTGCCGACTGACGTTCAGGGGGAGCACACGATTCAAGCGCCAATGATATCGTCCTAATTGGTAGTCGGGTGGACGCGTACATAAAAGACTAAGCGTGTGGATTGTACTGAGTGATGCAACTGTACTGATATCTACAGACTAACCTGCATGCACAGCGCATCCCTCAACGACACCTTTTGCCCCCGGATTTTCGATTCGCTACGTACTGTACGGAGTACATACAGAGTGCCAGATAAGAATACCATTGCGCCCGTTGAGATTGGGCGAATCTGGGATGACGCAGATGCAAAACAAAAACAAGATTCTCATTTCTCCCGCCCCGCTGTGTCGATCCTGACCAACGTCATTCGAGGTTTTGCGGCTGTCTACAATCTTGGGAAGGTTTGCCGTGGTTCAGCGGGAACTATAGTTGTAGTCTTCAAAACAATGTAGGATTCATACGTTGTAGCCGTAGAGGTTACCACAAGTCGAATTTGAGATTCAAGCCAAGATGCTTGGTGCTTGGACGTTCACTTATACATAGGACTATACGGACAAGAACCACTGAAGTAATTCAGGGAAAACGCCACAGCCGTGTGCAAGTACCATCAGCCTTAAAGATCCCCCCATAAAGAGGGACTGACCACGAGGCAAGGGTTTCTCCAGGTACTGTACGTCAAAGCTGGAGAAGCGGAGAGGAGTACGTGGCAGGCGGAGATTTCGGAAGTCCCGGCATCGATGGCAAAAGTCTCCGAACGTTGCATCAGTGGCTGACCCTTTGCAGGTTGGGGGTCACCTTCGATACCGATATCTTCTTTGCGTTCGGATATGGTAGCTTTGGAATCAACTTGCATTTTTTTTATTTGACCAGGATGTTTGGGCAGACCATGAAGCTAAGCACCAGGGATCGACAAGTGGCGTCCGTCAGCCAAGAGGTGATTTGCTTCGGGCGGGAACTAACGTAGGTGATCCCGCGACCGTCGACATATGGTTCATGAAGTCACGGCATGAGGACTACAGATTGAGGCGATGTCTAGATCCATGGATGTTGAAATGAGGAGAAGTTGAATCTGACCCTTGGAGGCACAAGATTGGGACCAATTACACGTTGGTTTCACATGATCGCAGTGCTATTGGATGAACCCAATGTTTGATGGCCTCAGGCAATACTGGCTTACACACTGTTTCTTGCCTCAGGCCAACATTCCACAGCTCGCTCATCCTTCCAATTGTTTGATAGAAACATATCACGATCAACAAAGAATGTTCGATGCATGCATTCAGTCGATCGGATGCAATTAGCGGCAGGTTTCTGAAATTATGTACGAGAACAATAAAGGAAAACTCTAATCATACACAAAATATGCACGATGGTCTCAGTGCACAAAGCAGGGGATGACCCAAAATACTGGAACCGATCCTGGGGTTGCAATTGAAGAGCGCTTGGAATACTGTAGTGAAAGGTTTGTGGTATGGAAGATCGGGGGAAGAAGATTATTCGCGTCTGTAATGCGACCATCGCTACTGGCTAACGTCTCCCGTGCGACGCGCGACTAACCCCGGATTACATCCCGACCACTCTCATACATGAATGTGGACATCACTCAAATAGCATCGCCACAAAAATAACATAACGCTAAATCTTATCATTCTCTCGCACGAAATGCCGAAAATCATGGGTCTTGTCGGGATCATGAGTGGTCACGAGTCGGCCGAGAAGCTAGCTCCCCGCAACTTTTGATCCCCGGACTCCATTAACCCGAGGTCCCTGGGGACCAATAAATCGACTTTTCCTCAAATGTGATTCTCTCTCCTTTACACTATTCACATTCTATACAACATGTCTCAAGATAAACTTACCGGTGCCAAGGTGGCCGAGCACAACTCCAAAGACTCGTGCTGGGTCATTGTGCACGGCAAAGCCTACGACGTCACCGAGTTCCTACCAGGTGAGATAACCACCCCAGTGTGTCAATCCCCGTCTAATGCCATTTAGAACACCCCGGAGGCTCGAAGATCATTCTCAAGTACGCCGGGAAAGATGCGACCGAGGAGTTCGACCCCATCCACCCTCCCGACACCCTGGACAAGTTCCTCGATCAATCCAAGCACCTCGGCGAGGTCGACATGAGCACTGTCGAGCAGGAGGAGAAGGTCTTCGATCCGGAGGAGGCCGATCGTCAGGTCCGTATCAAGCAGATGCCTCCCCTCGCAGCTTGCTACAACCTCATGGACTTCGAGGCTGTCGCCCGCCGGGTGATGAAGAAGACCGCCTGGGCATACTACTCTAGCGGAGCGGATGATGAAATCGTATGTACAAGGACAAATCTAGAGCATACCACGCTCGTTCACGAGAACCGAGTCTAACAACCTCCCTCAGACAATGCGTGAGAACCACGCAGCCTTCCACAAAATCTGGTTCCGACCCCGCGTCCTCGTCGACGTCGAACACATCGATATGTCAACCACTATGCTTGGCGATAAATGCTCAATCCCATTCTATGTCACCGCCACCGCCCTGGGCAAACTCGGCCACCCAGAGGGCGAGGTCGTCCTGACAAAAGCCGCAAAGCAACACGATGTGATCCAGATGATCCCGACACTTGCTTCCTGCTCCTTCGATGAGATCGTCGACGCAAAGCAAGGAGACCAGGTACAATGGCTCCAGCTTTACGTGAACAAGGACCGTGCGATAACAGAGAAGATCGTCGCGCACGCCGAGAAGCGCGGATGCAAGGGACTGTTCATCACCGTCGATGCACCCCAGCTCGGCCGTCGTGAGAAGGACATGCGATCCAAGTTCTCAGATGTCGGATCCGATGTCCAATCCGGTTCATCAGATGTGGACCGCTCGCAAGGAGCTGCCCGCGCAATCTCAAGCTTCATTGATCCTGGCCTCTCGTGGAAGGATATCCCCTGGTTCCGCTCTATTACCCGCATGCCGATCGTGCTTAAGGGTGTTCAATGTGTTGAAGATGTTCTCCGCGCAGTTGAAGCCGGCTGCGACGGTGTGGTCCTCTCTAACCATGGAGGTCGTCAACTCGAAACCGCCCGATCCGGTATCGAAGTCCTCGCAGAGGTTATGCCCGCCCTCCGTGAACGTGGCTGGGAGAAACGCATCGAGGTCTTCGTTGACGGCGGTGTCCGCCGCTCGACTGATATCATCAAGGCCCTCTGTCTCGGCGCCAAGGGTGTCGGAATTGGCCGTCCATTCCTGTTCGCCATGTCCGCGTACGGACTGGATGGTGTCGATCGGGCGATGCAGTTGCTCAAGGATGAGATGGAGATGAACATGCGGTTGATTGGTGCCAGAACTATTGAGGAGTTGAATCCTAGTTTGTTGGACACTCGTGGTCTTATGGGTGGACATTCCGGTGTCATTCCTTCTGATACCTTGGGATTGGGCGCTTATGATCCGCTTGAGGCGCCGCGTTTCAATGAGAAGCCTAAACTCTAGAAAAAAAGGTCTTTCGGTCCACGGGTGTTTCAGGCTTGATTTTGTTGTTTGCTCTATATTGGTAGATACAGTTTTTGATCTATATACCCATGTCATATATCGGCATTGATGCCATAAACTAAATGAGATGGTAAATCGGTGCATGTATATCTAACCTTGGAACCTTTGAATTCATACCATACGTCCTTTACTCCAGTTCCTCTAAAATCTCTGGGGGCAAGCTTGCTTCGGTGGCTGAAAGATACTAAGAATCACGAACAGTCCACCAAGCATCCTCGAGAGATTGTTTGCGAATACAACCAATCACGATATCCACTTCCTTTCCGGGCTGCTCTACCCATTTGTGGAGATGAGTACCCCTGGACGTCGATAATCAATCACTTCCGTTGCGCCGAGAGACTGCACAAGCGCAACATTAGCCGCACCACACGTCTCTATGATTTCCGCACCAAGCAAGGTAGCTAGCTGCGTCACCCACATCCCAACACCGCCTGATGCAGTAGTAACGAGCACCCTCTTGTCTGTCCATGCGGCCTAGGCTGTAGCAAAGTCCACTTCGGCATCACCAGCGATGCCCGCATGAATAAATAGAAACTGCCACGCTGTCTCGGCTGAGACTGGTATTGCGGTGGCTTCAACCCAGCTCAGCCCATTGGGTTTGTGGGCTAACTCCTCTGTGACGCGAATACTGAACTCGCACGCACTCCCTGGACGGGAGTAGTTTGTCCGCGCATAGACCTCATCACCTGGTTGGAAAGGTGAATCCTCTGGTCCGGAGATAATTATTCCTACTGGATCGGGGCAGGGGATTAAATCACCGGGTTTGGCGGAGGAAAGTTATTTGGCCAAAGGAGTTCCCCGGCACATGGGGCGCACGCCTTGACACGGACCAGGTGCTCGCCTAGTGACGGATTGATGATCGGTAGTGGTAGTGAGGTGAGTTCGAGCTCTGTTGAATTAGCGTTCGGTTGGATAATGCTCAACATTTTGGTCGCAGTGGACATGGTTCAGCAGCGACAAAGCGGCAAAAGATGCTTTTGAGTTTCTGGTGGTCTGTGAGATAGTTTGTTCGCCGTTTATGTCGATGCTGATAGACGAGCGAAAAACACTCTTCTTATATGCCCGTAGTTTGTGCCTTCATATGGTTTCCCGAATCTTTTGCCACGAACCCGGGTTGCCTATCCATCGGCAACACCTTTATACCCGTATTTGAAATGACACAACTCGTGTTCCTGCGCCTAGGGGCATTTTTGCAAATCAAATCCCTAGCATGAGAATGAGCGAGTATAATATCATTTATACGCAATACAGTATCCCCAGGCGGATATTTGTAAGCCGAAATGGCATCTCAGCGATATGAGCATGATTATTTCTACCCGTCATTATGACACGGGTTAGCCAGCTGGGCCCAGCATAATATTTCTGCAAAGGGTTTGTTAAAAACCAAGCCGAGGAAGAACAACCCTTGTATCTACCGTGAGAACTGCGAGTTTGAGGTTGTGAAGAAATATGTTTGGTTCGAGGTGTCGACAACTCAATTCTTGACTCTTCTCTAGTTTACCTTCGGTTTAACGGAAGGACTTCTTTCCGTGTATCTCTACAGCTGGAAAGAGGAAGCTCGTCTTTCCGATGGGCTTAAAGGACTTAGGACTCATCAAAGCAAGGACGCGGAGATAATGACTAAGCCCCGGATGACAATGCTGACACAACGCTAGCCTATTTGGGCCTAGTGCATGTGCCTCCAAATCGGCATTTAGATCTAAGCTCCGTTCATCCTTGCATTCTTCAGGCACTTGCAGGGGGTCCATACCGCAAGATATAACCAATACCATAATGAATACTATACACTAGAGGGAAACCCTTCGAATAAGCAGGGTTGCTCAGTCTCGATCGACCGATGCCGAATGGAAGCAACGGGTACTCTGACATCATAGAATGGTCAACAGAAACTCTACCTCCACTGTGGGCCTTGTGTTAAGTCCGAAAGTATGAGTTCATGACCAGAAACAAAACCTGCGGACAAAACCTACGGACGAAACCTACATATAAATATGTCCCGTCTCTGCTCATTGCTATAAAATCCAACAGCAATCATCATCAACTACTTGAATTCCCTCAATCAATTTCTTAAGGAAAACACAAACTCTTCAAAATGAATGAACTCTTCGCTCCAGCTCCCGAGCCGGCTACCCCTCTGGGCCGGTACCGCATCCTCTCCTCCACAGCAGGTGTCCGTGTCTCCCCTCTCCAGCTGGGAGGCATGTCAATTGGTGACGCCTGGAGCGGATTCATGGGTAGCATGGACAAGGAGCAATCGTTCAAGCTACTCGACGCCTTCGTCGAAGCCGGCGGCAACTTCATCGACACAGCAAACAACTACCAAAACGAGCAATCCGAAGCCTGGATCGGCGAATGGATGGCCGCGCGCAATAACCGTGACCAGATGGTCATCGCAACCAAGTTCACAACAGACTACCGCAGCTATGCCTTAGGCAAGGGTAAAACTCCGAACTCGTGCGGAAACCACAAACGCAGCATGTTCCTCAGCGTGCGCGACTCCCTCAAAAAGCTGCAGACCGACTTTATTGATCTCCTCTACTTGCACTGGTGGGACCACACCACCTCCATCGAGGAGGTAATGGATTCTCTTCACATCCTCGTCGAGCAGGGCAAGGTCATGTACCTCGGTATCTCTGATACGCCCGCATGGGTCGTCTCGGCCGCGAACACCTATGCCCGTGCGCACGGCAAGACTCCCTTCTCAGTCTACCAGGGTCGGTGGAATGTGATGCGCCGTGACTTTGAGCGCGATATTCTGCCCATGGCTCGGTACTACGGTATGGCTCTCGCGCCCTGGGATGTGCTGGGCAGCGGTCACTTCCAGACTGCTAAGCAGCTCGCCGAGCGTGAGAAGAAGGGCGAGGCACTTCGCAGCATGATGGGTCAAGGTCAATCAGAGGACGAGCGCCATGTCTCTGAGGCGCTGGCGAAAGTTGCAGCTGAGCACGGTACTGAGTCCGTTACTGCCATTGCATTGGCGTACGTACTTTGCAAGGCGCCGAATGTCTTCCCACTTGTCGGTGGACGTAAGGTTGAACATTTGAAGGATAATATCCAAGCTCTGTCGATTCGTCTTACCCAGAAGCAGATTGAGTTCCTGGAGGCTGCAAAGCCATTTGATGAAGGTTTCCCCAGTAACTTCATTGGAGTTGATCCCAAGGTCTCTGGCGGAAATCCCACCATGCTGGTGCAGACATCTGGCCACATTGACTATGTGCAGTCTGAGCGGGCTATTGGTTATGAGCCTGAGAAATAAGAAGGCGAGGGTTAGTAGGCACTGTATATAAAATCCGGTCTCCTCTAAATCAGATGATTCGTCCGTTGATCATGATCCACTGAAACTATAATTTCGAGGAGAAAGGGACCAGGAAATCTCAATAATAAATCGCTTTATTCAAAGCAGATGATAAGTGAAGTTTGTTGCTTCAGTAATAACATCCATCTGACTTCTCCCTCATTCTGATGCTTCTGTTATCTTGACTCCACCCTCCTTCAAAAAGTTCAACCCCATTTCGCCTAGATTCGAATAAGCTCGCAACGCATGAAAACCAACCAAAAACTGCACCCATTCTCATGCTCTGGCATATACTTGCGTATAACATGTTTCTATTCTGCATCCTCCTGCCCAAGTCAAATACTGGCTTTAGTAAACTCCCACCAAGCCGGGTAGTTGGCTCCACTTGATCCCACCTTTAACCAATCTTACTGTTTGTTTTCACCCCACTGCAGACGCAATGGCTTGCTATTGTAATTATGAAAGAGGCGGGAGCTACACATGAATCCATGAGGACATCATTGTTCTACGAATATCACCAGGGAAGAATATTGCCAAGTATCAACCAAAAAAATCACATTGTCTATTTGGTCAAAGATAGGACCAGCCTATCCATTGACTCCAATTCCATCCCAGTCCCAATTCCAAAACAAAAGAAAACATCATTTCGGCTTCACAAGAGAAAGTTGCATGTTTAGTAGTTGGGAATGCAAACACCGGCGTTCCACTCAGTGGCGCCGACACATTGCCAGCCATCGCAGCAGGGGTCACCGCCCGAAGTGCAGGCAACGTCGTAGTCTATAAAGGATTTGTGTTAGCAAATAAAATCCGTATCCTCAAATTGCTGTAAAAACATACTAGCAACGCAGGAGCGCTTCTCGAAGCCGGAGGCGGCAGAGGCAACAGCGGTCAGGGCAGCGATGATAAGAACGATGAACTGCATTTTGATGGATGAAGTGGTTGATCGGAAGATCGGTTGATTGATTGATTGGTTGATTGGTGATTGTATTGATTGATGGATGGATAATATTCAATTGTCGAGGAATTCTCGAGGTCTTTATCCCCAAAGCAAGCCCCATGAACGCTTGATGTTATCCATATCTAGTCATGTCTATACATAGCGACCAGATCTATGATGTTTCATAAATACAATTGATTACTCTACTTGGATATGATCTTCAACGCACCCGTAAGCCGCATATTGCCACCCCTGTAAAGATCCGATTGCAGTAAGCAGCAGCTTAGTGTTGATTTCCTATTTCGGTCATGTTATGCAACGGCCCCACAGTAAGCATAAAGCTGTGTGGGATAATGTCAAGTGGACAGCGGGGCGAATTACGTTAGAGCAGCGGAAAATTCGGGGCCATTTACCCCGTCCGGCGAGATGGACCTCGAAAGGGGTATCCATCGGAAATAAATATTCTCGATATGATCGATGGTAGATATGGTGACTTCCGGGGTGGTACGGTACATATGTCTGTTTTCCAACTTCCAAGTTTCAATGTGAGGTAATGAGATATGCAGATCGAGTCGAGGCCAGCCCTTAAGTGGTAGGCTGGGGTGGAAATCCAGTTGGCCTTCTTTACGCACGCCTTGCGGTGATGCCCGAAACTTTTGGAAGCTGTCAAGGACGTGTTGATGCATTTTGAAGTCATTATTCAATCATAGACCAGGTCTCCCACCTTCTCTTTTGAATGTAAGACCACTTCTAGATGGAGCACAAATAGTCCTGCACTGCCCGTATCCGACTCTGGGGGAGGGGAATGCATCGAGTCCTGTTGATTCCGTTGCCGGGATGCCGGCCATGGTAGAATTTTGCGAAGTTGCTTTGAAGTGGTAACAGGGGATGTCAGAAAAAGAACGGAAGGAGTCAAGGGGAGAAGAGTAAGAGGTAGAAAATTTTATGTTGAACAGCTTTAGTTGGGGAAGGGTAGACTTGTGCAATATAGACGTATTAATATCTCCCTTGTAGTATTAGTAGTCCGATAATGATAGATGGAATTTCCAGAACCATATTTGACTGATAACTTGATTTTCTTACTTTCGTTTAGAGAGAGTCTAATCGAAATGTTTGTGAGCTAGTTTTCCAAGTATCGTCATCTTTAAACTTCTACTCTAACCCGCTAAGAAGAGATTAGTGTAAATATAAGGTTTGTTTTGTTTAAGCATAGTCGCTCGCGGGTATCCATTTTCAGCCTCTGAACAACTCACAATCTTCTCGCTCAATTTCAGCATTCCCTTTCTTCCCTAAACCTCCATACACATTGAAAAATCGTTGGATACAAACCTTTGACGTCTACTTGAAGTTACATACGAGCCTTTCATTCTTTACTATACATCAATCATCATGTGCCGCGACTCTCGAGCGGAGATGAGCTGCGTCGAGGGACACCTAGACTCTCTAGGTGTCATGAATTGCTTGCAAGAGTACAGATGGGAGGTGGAAGGACAACCCGATCAACAATTACTGACGGCGATCACGGAAACAGAATACGAACTACGCACAGTCAATCTACTCGAAGAAAGAGCTCGAGCGTCTTACAATGATTCTCCCCTTGCATGGACCCTTGGAGAGTACCAGACATTCATGAAGGCCTGGGATGAACGCTACCGGCTGGCCTGTGGAAAATGGTGGAATTATAAGAGCAAACTACCCGAAGGTCCTTGGCTGCGAGGATTTGAGTTGTGGCGATCGAATTCTAAGTGGCACATGCATCGCATGATGTGTGAGGGCTGTGAAGCAAGGCATGGTTGCTGCTCTCGAAAATGTGGATGCTGCCTTAAGCGTCTGGATAACCCAGACAGGAAGCTCGGGGCTGGCCATTGTACGACAGACTGCCCTTGTTGCATCAAGGCACGGGGATTCAGATCAGAGGAACCCAAAAAAGGTGACCCATTGTTTGAGCCTTTCAGATACAAAGACATCTCATTGCCAATGAGGAAGGCCATACTTCTGGGGGCAAGCAAATATGAGATGGATAACAACGTTGGGTTCGGGCTGCCAAAAGCCCAAGAAGATCTGATCCTTTTATGATCTATTCTTCTTTCCATCGACGGTATTGATATCCTTGAATGTGCTGCTTAGAAGCTCCTTACGTTCTTGGTCCTGACTTTTCTTTTCCGGATTTGAAATCTTGTAGGTAGTAGAGGCCGTCTAATTGTATACTAAAGCAAAATCATGCTCGACCCTGTACATTTGAACTTTGGCAAGAACTTCGCCTCATTGCGGTAATACGACAATCTTGAACTGAATATGCGAATTGCTTTGGCATAAGAATGATTTTAGATTATTTGAAGTACGAATCCTGCGTTCTTCATATTGTATGTACAGACCTTGGGAGCACTTGGTCAGGGAGAAGAGTAATCGCCGAACCCAAGGAAAATAGCAGGTATCAAACCGCTATGCATACTCATCACACCCACAGAAAGGAAAATCAAGACAAATACAGAAGATAAATCACAAGGTGATAACCTGCGGCGGATTCCTCAACCGCCCAGAATCCCGATACATACACGCCGCATTAACAAACCAACCACCTCCATTATTCTCCCCACCCCAAACCTGTGCCCAAACAACGCCCAGCACACCATAAAAGACCACCCTGGCCACGTCAACCCAGCCTGCCGGATCTAACAGATCACGCATGAACCCCAGCAACGCAAGGATGCGGCTATACTTCGCACGAGGACGACGCGAAGCACAAAGCCGCTCCCATGCGCGTTGCGCCTCATCCCAAAAAATCGGTTCCTTGCCCGCGGCGAAGTGAACGTGTCCAAATACATGCAGCAACGGACGGACGCGCCAACTTTCAGCCAGAAGATTGGGACAGCCTATTGAGTAGATTGGAGACATGTCGAGATGGGCTTGGGGCGGGGTATGGGTGACCAAGATATCAGTGTCTGGGGGTACGGTGCGCGACCAGGCATCGTGATGAGGAGGGTATGTGAAGGCGTGTTCCGGACCAAAGGGGACGATGGCGGGGATTTGAGGGGCGCCATAAATGGTCAAGTTACGCGGTCGGGAACTGGTGAGCGCAGTTGTAGACGAAGATATGGAGTCGGTATCGGAAGATGATGGGGGCGTAAACTCGAGAGTTACGGCCGAGTGCTGGAGGTAGTGGATGTCACCCCAGTCGATGCGCGAAGGCGCGGTAATATCGTCCAGCGAGCGGATAGAGGCTGTTGACGCAGAAACGGCGGCGTATCCGTTTGACGTTTGATCATCGCGATCCTCTTCGAGACGCGATCGCGTATCGAAGTAGCTGTCATGATTACCGCCGATCACGACCTTATGCGGGTGCGGGAGGCTGCGCAGCCAGTCGACGGCGGCTTGGATCTCGCGAACAGATCCATCATTGCAGAGGTCACCGGCGTGAATTAACAGGTCTCCATCTGGGACGTTCGGCCATTCGAGGGCGTGGGTGTCGGAGATACAGACGACGCGTATGGGATGCGCATCTGAGGGTGGTAGCCGAGGTTGTCCACGGAGACGGAGGAGAACCTGGTGCAGGGGGTAAAGAAGTGCGACCAGGGGAGAAGAGATAAAGTAGTCCGGAATTGAAGGGCGATTAAAAGGATTTGCCATGATTAGTATGTATGTGTTTACAAGTTGATGTTGGAGATGTTAGGTAAGTGAGTAGTCATCAAGCGGGGAGATCGGGAACCGGTGACATCAGGATGTGGTCGAGACCTTCAGATCAATCAGATAGTGATAGATTCATGAAATGCACTTGGAAGGGGGTTGTCTTTGTTAATTTGAATATATATACAAGAAGAAATTTCAAGATCCATTAATACCTAGGATGTATTCATTGCAACCTTGGGACTACTCGAGTCCCTCGAGTGTATACACTAAATCCTGTATATCACAGCCCAAGATCGGCCCAGCCACTTACTCCACCATCAGCTATTACTTCTGAGGACCGGCCCTTTCTTCTTATTTCAATTTAACTTGATATCTATAATCCCTCTGAATCATCTGATACTGCCGAGGTCATTTACTAGCAAATCTCCTGATATTTCATGTTCCTGGTCAATGCGACCTCTTTTGCCACATCCGTCCAAGTCTGCGCTGCATGCGGAATCGACACCTGTTCACGTTAAACCAGTTCAGGTTACGGAAGTCTCTTTGGGCATAAACTTCAAACACTTGAACTCTCACTATCTCAAACTTTCTCCCATTAAGTTCCTCTCGATCTATAGATCACTTATTGTGTTCGTGTTTAGTGTGTTATTCTGCGGTGAAGTGCGCACCGCCCACCCATTTTCAGTTTTCCCGCGACCAACCAACTCGCATCCCGGTGCCCCGCCTCTTCAGCTGTGAACCACACCAACCTCTCTGAATCTCCACATCATGGACGGTGTTGATCTTACAAAGGCTGTTTTGAACAAGGGCAAACAAATGGCTTCTGTTGCTGCCTCTGCTGCCAATGGCAATGGTGGCAAGAAGAGGAGAAAGGGGACCGATCTCAAACCCATCGTCACTAATGATGCAAATCCCGCCGCTGATGCGTATGTTTTGTGATTTTGCATTTTTATTCCCCCCTCTTGTCCGAACTTGCTACGGCAAAACTGGTCTACTCATCGTTGATCCATCGGCGATATGACAAAATCTCCTTACTCAAGGCGCAACAGATCGCTAACCTATTTCTTGATTTCATAGCAGTGGCGCGGCGCCCGCAAACCCCAAAACCACCGCCGCAGCGTCGCGATCACCATCCCTCTCATCCGGTGATGAAGTCGAAACTACCGCTGAAGAAGAAGATTCGGAAGACTATTGTAAGGGCGGTTATCATCCGGTCTCTGTCGGCGAAACATACAACAATGGGCGCTACGTGGTGGTGCGCAAATTGGGTTGGGGTCACTTCTCGACTGTGTGGCTGTCAAGGGACACCACTACTGGCAAGCACGTGGCGCTGAAGGTTGTGCGCTCCGCTGCTCATTATACTGAGACCGCGATCGACGAAATCAAGCTCCTCAATCGTATCGTCCAAGCGAAACCCTCCCACCCTGGCCGCAAGCATGTTGTGAGTCTGCTGGACTCCTTCGAACACAAAGGACCCAACGGTGTTCACGTATGTATGGTTTTCGAGGTGTTGGGTGAGAACTTGCTGGGTCTAATTAAGCGCTGGAACCACCGAGGTATTCCCATGCCTCTTGTGAAGCAGATCACCAAGCAAGTGCTGCTCGGATTGGATTATCTCCACCGGGAGTGCGGCATCATCCATACCGACTTGAAGCCAGAGAATGTGTTGATTGAGATTGGCGATGTAGAGAAGATTGTCGAGGCGCATGTGGCACAGGAAGAGGCCAAGAAAGAAAATAAGGAAGATAACCGCAACGGGCGCCGGCGGAGGCGCACTTTGATCACAGGCAGTCAACCCTTGCCCAGCCCGTTGAACACCAGCTTCAGCAGCTTCGATTTCAAGCACAGCTCTTCCAACTCACACAGTAGCCTCAGCCAGATGGTGAATGAGCCGAGTGAGTTGCGCCCTTTCTCTAAGTAATTTTCTGTTTACTGACTTTAGCAGCACCGGAGCACCCATCTATGAAGGAGGCACTCGGTGTCAAGGAGGACGATGATAAGCAGAAGCAGCGAGAGAAGACAGCGTATGTCACCCGATCATTTAAAATGAACCCAGCTAACCCATGTAGTGATCTCCTGGAGAGAGAGGTGTCTGGTATCTCCCTGGATAAGAGCTCGTCAACCAAATCACTCGAGGAGGAGATCGATGCCAGTATTATCTCGGTCAAGATTGCCGATTTGGGCAACGCGTGTTGGGTGGGCCATCACTTCACCAACGACATCCAGACACGGCAATACCGGTCACCGGAGGTGATCTTAGGCGCAAAGTGGGGTGCGAGTACGGATGTGTGGAGTATGGCATGCATGGTATGTGTTTTCCTCCTTAATGCCTTGAACACGGCTGACTCCTCAGACCTTCGAACTCATCACTGGCGACTACCTTTTCGACCCACAATCTGGAACCAAGTACGGTAAAGACGACGACCACATCGCTCAGATTATCGAATTGCTTGGTCCATTCCCCAAGTCCATGTGCTTAAACGGCAAATGGTCCCAAGATATCTTCAACCGCAAGGGTGAGCTGCGCAATATCCACCGACTCCGCCATTGGGCCCTCCCCGAAGTGCTTCGCGAGAAGTACCACTACACAGTAGAGGAGAGCATGCGAACTAGTGAATTCCTGTTACCGATGCTGGATCTTGTACCCGAGAAGCGCGCCAACGCCGGTGGCATGGCCTCACATGAGTGGTTGCAGGATACACTCGGTATGGATGGGATCGATCTAGGCATTGCACCAGGCACTCGGGGCGAAGGAATTGAAGGCTGGGCAGTGGAAATCAAACGGCGATGAAGAAATTTCCACCTCTCGCAGAGGCTGGGCTGTTGGCTTTTTGTCTAAGCGTTCTTTCTTGTCTTACTTTGTTTCTCATCTTGTGAAGGCTCCGGCACCCTAGACGGGACGGTCCATGTCAGATGTATTCCTGGTTCTCCGACAGCGATTGATGTGTGGGTTACGATCTTTTTTTCTCTTCAATTACGGGATTGATACTGGTTGGTTATCTGTTTTCTTCTCTCTTTTCCCTTGATTTCCGGTAGTTGGGTATGGGGAGGATGGATTGTTTGTTTTCTTTCTGCCGCCATGCCCGTACTCCTCTACTCCATCTGCCCCTGATTCCCTTTGATCCCACTCATCCAACCCCATAGATTTTCGTTTCCTGTTTTTTCTTCCTATGTCCCCATTTAATGGGGAGTGAATTGGTCTGGTCTTTGTGCGAGCAGATCACGGTGATAGGACCGAATCTTTGATATTCGATCTTAAGATTCACGCGTCACCCCCTGCAGCAGAGATCCGCAGGTTCTTAAATGGATGGAACCGGCCTGAATTGAGCTCGCCTGGCGATAATCGATTACTGCTTGTACTGCTCTATTTTACTTGACATCTTTAGATCAAATGATTCATGACGATTCCTTTGCTGCAGGCCTGGCCTGGTCCGTTTACTTCAATACTCAGTATGTAAGAGGCAGTTTTTGAATGCAGGTAAGTAGTACCCAGCCCTCCACGGGTGGGCACTGTTATTTGTTTACGCAAGAAATCAGGAAGGAGAGAATTAAAAGATGTAAAGTTAGCTAAGAGTAATGTTTTAAAATATACATTTTGATGTTGACTTGAGAATATCTTGAAAATCATAAACATGGTTCTCTTACCCCGCGGCAATTGCAAGAAAATTCATCAGTCTAAAAAGAACAACGATATGAATGAACTCTCGACAATTTTCTCATAACGAGCAGAAACAGCCTTGTCCGAGTTCTTATCACCACCCGCTGTAGTGCTGCCAGTCCATGTCGTATCACAATTGCTTTCTTGATTAAGATTGGGTGACACCCTGTTGATTCCTTGAACAGAGCCGGAGAAAGACAGTACCGGACGGTTCCAATTTCAGAAAACTGCCCAGTAAAACTCGTCATGTCCTCTTCACTGAAAGGGGTGCCATACTCTGGCATCATGAAGGTGTAGAGGTCAGCTTGGGAATCTAGCCTGAACTTCAGCTTCACAAACTGCCCTAGTAGCTCTGATAAGCCTTCAATCTGCCTGTGAGGCTCTTTGGACGAGTGTTGGACCTGCCAATTCAATGCCAGAGCAAGTTGTTTGCACTCAGCATCCAGATTCCCATTAGCAATTGAGAACGTTGCTGTGCTCATCGCGGAGCGCCAGTGTTGAGAGACGTGTGCTGGACCTAGACCTGTATCAGTAAAGACAGAGATTGGCACTGATAATGAGATGATACTATCATTCCATCCGCACTTTCTCGTCGAGCATGGAAACCTTCTTGCTGAAGTCAGAATCGTCGATACCAACCATTGTGCGAGTCAGGAATTTATCAAAGACGTGGTATGATACAACAGTATAGGTGTGGTAGAATGTATCCAAACAGCCATTTTCGTAAGCAGATGGACTGTCAGGGTTGGCATGTGAGGCTTTGTTTGCAGAAAAAAGATGAGGAAAATGCCACTTAACCCATGTCTCTAGGTCATGGTAAAGTTGCACGGTTATTTGCCTGGCCTCATCATCATCTAAGCGCTCAGTCCATCTTTAAAGTGTGGCTTGTTGGATGATAAGTGAGTTGTTCTCTTCTAGAGAGGCATCCAACGCTGCGCTGCGTTCTTTGAGAATTTGGGTTTGGCGACGAAACCTCTCCTCGGCGCAAAGCTGACCCATTCTCGATGCTTTCACTTCCTCTTCACATGATTCGAGTGTTTTATTCAAATTCTGAATTTTGCTTTTGTGTGAGTCCAATTGCCTTTCAAGATGTTCACGTTGTTTGTTGGACTCCTCCATCCTCCTCCGGAGACCCCTGCATTGCTTTTGTGACTTACGGTATTCCTGCACATGTCTTTGATCGATTGAAATTTGCGGGTCTTCATCATATAATTGAATTAGTAATGTGGGGGCTTTACCCAAAAGTCGGTATTTCGTACCAGGGCAGGATTCACTTTGCATAGTCTTTTGAGAAGAGTCTTCGTCGTAGTCCGGATAATTGCCTGAGAAGTTTCGGCGCATCCAATCAAACAAAGTCATCGCGGCGGTAGTGGCAATACTGATTTTGTGATGGTAAGCAGGGCTGATGAGAGCGGAGAAGAGAAAAGTGGAAGTGTAGGAAGCGTAGGTAGAAGGGATATGAGACAGATTATATCTGGAGAGACTAAAAAGCAGATGAAGATAGCATTATACATAAGTGATTGGGGTAATCTTTGATGAAACACGAGAGCATCACACCTCAGCCAAATACTCAATTCCCTTGCTTCGGCAGCGGAAGGCTTCTTTCATTTCATACTTCCTCATTACTCGTGGACTATTTCAGAATCCGCTTTTCACTAAAGCATCCCTCTCAATCTCTGTTCTACACACGAGCTGCATTGAACCGGAGACTCATTGATCATTTCAAATTGACTTCAAAGGCTTTCCCATCTTTGCCGATTTGAAACTCATTCCTACAATCACCGTGTCATCTTCAGTGACCATCACTATATCCTCAAATCAAACACAATGTCGACCTCCAAGAGAAGAAAGCAAACGAAGCTGGTTATCGGGCTGGACTTTGGGACAACCTTTAGCGGGTATGTTTCTACAACTCGGTAAAATGCGGTACACAAAGCTGACGATCACAGTATTGCCTGGGCGTTGGAAGGATGCAAGGGTGATGTTGTTGAAGTGATCCAAGAATGGCCGGGCAAAGGGAACAGTCAGTCACCTATGAGCCTTTGCTCCATTAAATCTAACAGTCGATGCAGGTACATCGCAAAAAGCCCTTACTCTCATATCTTATCACAGTAATGAGATTCAATGGGGGTACCAGGTCAACGACATGAACACCGCCGTCAGAGGTGTTAAGCTTTTGCTTGATACAAGCCAACCAACTCGATATGTTCCTGCAGCTGAAAGCGAGCGATTAATTCCGGCACTGAAAAAGGAGCCTGTCGCTGTTGCCGGTGATTACATGAAGACGATTCTCTCCCACGCCAAAGAAATTATTCATCGCCGAGGTATGGGGGATCTTCTGAAAAGACCGGACGTTAAATACATCTTGACAATTCCGGGGGTATGGTCGGACAAGGCCAAGGATCTGACAATGCGAGCTGCGTGTCTTGCGGGTATATCAAGAAACAACCTGACCTTGCTCTCCGAGCCTGAAGCCGCCGCGATCTACGCAATCCGGACAATTCCACCAAACACAATGACCGTGAGTTCCCATGGATTTTACCATTACATGACTAACGCATACTAGGAGGGAGATTGTTTCATTGTCTGCGACGCAGGGGGCGGAACAGTCGTGAGTTCTCTTTCCGTTTAAGAAAGATTGGGCCACTGATTCTCTTGAATTAGGATCTCATCACCTACAGAATCACGCAGACAGAGCCTGTGAGGATGGAGGAAGTTACTGAAGGAACAGGTATTATTGCCCAAATATTCTGGAGATTAATACTTACGGTCTCAGGGGAGGTCTGTGGCTCTGTGATCCTGGATGGGCTATTTGAGGACTATCTCATCAAGTCTTTGGGTAAAAAGATCTACAAGGGAATGGGTAATGCCACAAAGCGCATCGCGATGCAGCGATGGCAAAATGACATCAAACCCCATTACTCAGGGCCTGATGATGAGAATGAAGATCTCGACCTGGATTATGTGATCCCAATTCCCTCAAAGCCGAATGGAATACTATACATGGAACAGTAATTCCTACTTCGAAATCAACTGGATGACCATATGCTAACCCAACGAAAGCGGGCAAGTCAAAGCAATTTTCGATCATGTGGTGACACAGATCGAGGGTCTAATCTCGGCACAAGAGACGAGCATGAAAAAGGCCGGATTTTCTGCAAAGGTGACATATCCTGGAACAGATGGCATCATGAATATGCTAATCTCCTCCAGGCAATTGTTCTCGTTGGTGGTCTCGGCGCTTCAGAGTACGTTTACAAGAGGCTGAAAAGCCGCTTTGAGGGAACAGAAGTTATACAGCCACTTAATGCGTGAGTATGCCACTATCCAGGATTGTACCGCCACTGACGTGAACTATCTTAGAATAGATGGTCAGCTGTTGTTCGGTAAGTTCGAATCTCTTTCGGGAGCTAGACTGTGTCAGAAATGAGGAGTGCTGACCAAATCAGCGGTGCTGTTTACCGTGGACTTGAGGGAAACCAAGTGGATAACAGAAAGGCTCGGAGCCACTATGGCGTTCATCGTAGAGTGATATTCAACCCTGCCATTCACCAAGGAAAGAGTCCACGGTGGAGCAATCTTGAAGAGACGTGGTTTGTGTACGATCAAATGAAATGGTACATCACAAAGGTGAGTGATTCACATTCTCTGTCCGGTGTGCACAAACTTTCATAACTTTTAATTCGGCAGGGGGGATCAATGTCAGAGGATAGCCCAATTAGCTTCTCACTCTACAGCTGTGTCACGAAGGGCGATTCGTTGGTCTTCACCTCTACCCTGCAGTTTTGCACAAAAGAGGCTGCCCCAGAGGAGTACAGCTCAGGTAAGCTCTTTAATATGAGGAAATACCAAATGGCGGCCCCGAACTAATCATATGCCCATAGAAGATACCCCAACACTCTGTGAGTTGACAGCAGATCTTAGCCAGATACCGAAAGAGCTCTTCCTTAGCCACGTGAACTCTAAGGGGCGGAAGTATTACAGAATTAACTACAACTTGGTTCTCACGCCAAAATCTGCATCTCTGCTGTTCGAGTTGCAGTTCAATGGAATGAGCTACGGCACCGTGCAAGCAAGATATATTTAGGTACTGTTCCGGGTTCGTTGAAGCACTTGTGAGGACACTCGTTTTTTCATGATTTGAATGGACTTTGATGGATATGGAAGATTTGAGTTATTGCGAATACCCCATAAATTGGCCTAGGATTTAGGGTTTTATTTATTGAGATTCTGCGCGAAATGAATTCATGAAGTGAGCAAATCAATCCATCAAGATTTTCCAGATAGTTGATAAGTGGGTAACAAATTGATTGAGGTTCATAATTTATAACACATCAAAGTGAAGCAATCGTTGAAGTTTTTTTCGGCCAGAAGGGTCAAGTATGAAGCTAATTAGTACGTAATCCACAATACACGTAAGCGCCTATGAATTCGTATTATCCAAATTTGAATCCGGTGATTTTCCAAAGTTGATTCAAGTCCCGAGGTCAACTAATGTAAGTTTACGTAAGTATTTCTCAGAGCAATCATAGATATAGAGGGACGGTCCGATAAGGAGAGCAGTACAATCATATGATGTACTGCTTCCTGAACAGTCCTAAAGTCTCTATTAAAAGTGACCAGAACAAATAGTAGGAATCTGACTTTTCCGTTATGTGGAAATTCGACAATATTGGGTGCGTATTGGTGGCATGGTGGGCGCTTAAAAATCAAGATGAATTGTTATCGTGCTTTCGTGTTCACGGATCTAGTAGCTTGTACAATGCAGTCGTTTACAAAGTAGGTTATATTATGAAAAATCTCTCAACGGTTCAAGCCCCGTCCTAAGCCTTAATACGAAGTCGACCTGAGCGGAGCCAGCGCATCAATTGCTTGGATGGATTTTAATTCGACGGCCAGATGAGGCTTAGAGCAGGGCTCGACGTTTCTTGGATGCTTGAACAGGTTCTTTACCCCACAGGGCAAGGTCATCCAGTAGAGCCTTGGCATATTGTGGTAGGGCGCCTTTAGTTGAGGCTCTTTTAAGCACCAGGGGGCCTGACTTGCCGTTTGGAGGGGGTGAGCACTTCCTAGTGGTAAAGTGGTTGGCTATCGTTTTGCGCCCGGGCTGACACGTCAACGGGACGATCTTAGCTACAGGGATACACCCTATGGACTTTGACCGGTTATTCTGCTTTAAGAATAACGCATTCATGGATGGCCGTTTAAATAGTGCCTTGGACCATTACGAGGGACGTTGATTTATATCATTCACATACCATGGCTGGTTTCTACATATTCATGCCATCTCCAGCGGAGCCTGGAGGCTTAACGGCCAAGGAGCTCGTATACGCTCATATGCCGTGTCACTTCGGATTGTCAGATCGCGGAAATGGTAAATTCTTTTGCGAAACCCGCTTGCGAGCTAGGAGAGTCTTCACTGACATCAATGCTTTCCGCTTCTGAAACAGACCTGGGAAATTTTCCTGATAGCTGTACCATATGCTGGGATGCTCTAAAAACCACCGAGTCATCTTATCGCCGACTCCCATGCGGCCATATTTTCCATCTCCCTTGTGTTGATCATTGGCTTCGGTACCAGGACGCCAGCTGCCCACTTTGTCGCCGTACGTTCTACTATCTGAGGCGGCCCAGGGTGATTTACCTATCTGAAGCACCTCATGGTAGTACCGACCAGGAGTCTTCAATTATGTCTGTCTTGAGAAATGCAAGGACACAACTATTCCGAAGACTTGTTGCAAAATAGCACTTCGGGAGTTGAGTTCATTAGGATTTCATCTATATCTTTCAAGATATGAGTTTCGCTGAATTATTGCTTGACCAAATTCTTTTCATCCAGCTTCCCTTTAAGATCGGCTGTTTGACCACAAGCGTACCTTTTCCCGACATACTAAGCCCTCTGCATTGCAAACCTGGATTATCATCAAAGAGAGCTGTTTGACGGCTAGATAGTGCTATTTTCGTGTTGGAATTTGCGGCTGGCTCATGATAACCCGCACTTCATGTCTCTATATCTGGCGCATTATAACAAGTAAAAAAGAAATATCTTAACTCTTCCAAGGTTGTGGGGATAGGACCGCCCAATTATTGTGTCAAAGCATTGCGAAGAGAATATTACCTTCATCTGAAACAATAAACACCAAAAATGGGAAACAAAACTTGAGCCGCCGAGCTAGGTAGCTCTGGTTCAGTCTGATGCTCTTTCAACCCCGACCAGAATACCCGGCGACTCGGCAGCTGTGGCTCCAATTATAAAGTCTCGAGTCAGATCAATGTCGCGCAATCGAGACACCCGCGAAACATCGAACTTAAACTGTCGGAAAAGAACTGCGAGGATTATAAAAAGCTCTGCTCGAGCCAGATTCAATCCCAAACAGACGCGGACGCCTCTATTGAAAGGCACCAAGTACCGCTCCAACTGTCGCAGTTCACGACCTTCATTCAGCCATCGTTCCGGTCGGAATTCGTAGGGGTCTGGATAAATGCTTTCATTTCCATGAATCAGCATTGAGGTCATGCTAACAGTCCATCCTGGTGGGATGACATAGTCCTGATATCTCAGTGCCTTGTCTGGAAACTTTCGACATAGTCGATGTGTCACAGGGTTGCAAAGTCGAAGACTTTCTTGAATCACCGCGGAGAGATAAGGAAGTTTTTCAAGCACTGCAAGGGATGGGAAGCTCCCTTGAGATGGATCGGGGATTGCCGCTTTCAACTCTTCGTATAGTCGCTGGTTCACGTCCGGATTTGCGGAAATATGATAAGCCGCTCCTCGTAGGACATATGCTCTAGTAAAAAATAAAATGAGACTCTGTCAAGATTTGGCACTTTTGGCAGGATACTAACGTCGTGTCTGACCCGGCTGTCACTGTGCTAAGAGCTTCATCTCGTAGGCGATCCCTCTCTAGCTCCTTTGGTGGCAACCCGCTATCTAGCAGATCATGAAATATGGTTCGATGACTAGACTTCTTATATGAGTCGTCCTGTCCACTTCGAATGGCCTCAATTTGACGTGATATATCCTGATTCTTGTTAGAATGCGGCTTAGATAGACCCCGGAGGCAATACCTGTCGAAGATCCAAAATACTGGCCATGGCTGGTGCTAACCATCTGGTCACGTTATCCTAGTAACAGTCAGCAAGAGTCAGGTCGAGCATTGGGGAGATACTATGCTTACTGGAAGCGAGTAAATTGCGCGCATGACCCATGGGATATGGCTATTAAGCAGGCTGACCTCCACGAAAGCATCTAGATCATCATGCTCTTTTCGACAGAAGTCGGGACTCAAGACAGCATTTGGCTCTTGAGAGAAACAATAAGTTGTCATGATGTCGAGTGTGATCGCAGAGAAAAGGTATTTCAGATTCACAGATTCTTTGGATTTGCAGGCCTCACCAAGCCGGTCACAGACGATATTGATCGGCCCCCACATTACTGGTATTAGCTTGGCGACAGACGCCTTGGAGAAGAAAGGATTTAATGCAGCACGACGAATCCGGTGAGTCTCATGGTACTGAGTCCCAACAAGCTGTCCATAATTTTAGCTAGAGACTCAGCCAAAATGCAAATGCGAGAGTTATTCCAAGAAGGAAAGTCAAACAGAGAGGCGAATGTACTTAGTGGCCTGACATACCGCTGGATAAGGGCCAAATTGTTCAGCAACTCTAGCTGGCTTTTCCACTCGACCGTTGCTATTATTGTATATCGAGCCCACGAAGTCGGGGTCATCGATATGGATCTCTTCTGGACTAATCCGAACAATGGGTCCTGTCGAAATCAAATGTTAAACAGCAGCCATATGATTCAATTCATTTACTAACCATATGCTTGATGCAGCTGTTTAAGATGGAATGTAAATTGCCCTTTCAAGTACAAGTCATAGTACCATTCGTAGAGATATGTTGTTCTTGCCAACAGTGGCCCCGGGATTTTCGAGAGGGGGTGGAAGAAGCAACGGTAGAAAATGAGACTGACAAAATATAGCGAACACAAAACGGTCGCATACATTGCAAAAGTAATCCACTGGCTCAGCATCATGGTTGAGTGGTCTCGTATGGTTTCTAGAGCTTCATGGCACTTGGAGAGGATGGTTACAAGTCTTAAAAAGCTACGGTAGAGCCTTGGCTCTTTTGACTTTCCCTCTGCTGAGACACCGAGGTACAGTCTGGCATTGACCACAGAGACTGGCGATCCTTACAGGGGTACATGATGTAGCCTGGTTGAAGGGGGCAGTGTAACCTTGGAACAAGGCTGTCGCTTACTTGCCAATGGTGAGGCTATGATTTGTTAGAACGGAAGGGATCTGCATCCTACAAACCCTCGGACCTCGCTTGAATCCAGCATCCAATCAGGGTCAAAACGAGAATTGTCGTATATTGACCCTATAGAAGACATATAATCAAAATTATTACCCCGCACGCCCGCCACATGAATCATAGCGCATGATTGTTACGCGATCGAGATGCGGCTGAACGTTCGGCCCCATTGGTACCTGCACACCAAGGTAAACCCCTCCTTTGACCACGTTCATTGTGGAGCATAGCATTGGGCGACCTTTCCCAATTCAAATGGGAAGGAACCAAATTGGTTGTTTAACTCTCCATCTCAAGTTGCGAAAGGCCTCGCTACGACCCAGTTCGCAGGCTGGGGCTACTATTAGATCTTTGTTCTTCGCACTTCCCTGTGGCATATGTCGATTTCTCTTAGAAATTGATTTCCTCGCATATCTTGAAGAGGCTTATTTGGCTCTCTTTCTATTTTGTAAATACTTTACTATGATAAAACAACTTAATCCAGCCGCATATGCACATCCAGCAAACACAATCAATCCCCAATACTTGCCATCACAGCGATGCAAAATCTCTCCCGCAATTGGGACGCCTGTCAAAGCCCTATGAGAATGTCAGCAACCCAGTCTACTAAAAAAGACACAAAGCTCAGATATACGCACCCAAAACTGACAATTGTATAGACGGTAGTATAATACCTTCCATAGTTCTGCACAGGACATAGTTCACCTACACAGACCGGAACCAGACTGATGTTACTCCCACTGGCGAAACCAAAGACGACTGAAAAGATGATGACCGCAATAATATTTCTGTCGGCGGGCATCCAGATAGCGAAGACAGAAATTAGACACAGAATATTGGTCAAAATCAATGTGTTGAATCGGCCAATGCGGTCCGCCAGAATACCAGGTAACCAGCGACCAGGGAAGGAACCCGCATTCAAAAAGACGACCATCAAGTATGACAGACGCGGAGAGATGCCCATGGCAAGCGAGTATGAGGCGACATATTCAAGTGGGATGAAAAACCCCCATTCAATGAAGAATACACCCAATGTAGTAAGGGCAAGGATAGGGTCCTTGAGAATAGAAAGATCCGGAAGAAAGACTTTCAATGATGGAGGTGCCGTTGCCTTGGGAGGAAGGTTGGCTCGAACAAGAAGACAACCAGGGATCAAGAGGATTAAAGTAATCAAGGCGATAATCCGAGTAGACCATGCAAAGCCAATCCGAGGACCAAGATTCTCTAGCACAAGTGGAAAGATAACACCACCAATACTTCCACCAGACAAAGCAAGTCCCGTTGCAGCACCGCGTCGTCGACAGAAAAAATGTCCAATGCTAGCGACAGGCACGATGAAAATAAAAGATGTACCCATACCACCGAGAATGCCGATCACAACGAGAAAATGCCAGTATTCATGACAAAAGCCCATAAGAATAAGCGCTAGGACCAACAAGGCCGAGCCAAACCACATAAGTAGTCTAGGTCCCTTGATATCAAAGATAGGTCCAATCTGGATCCCACAGAAAAAGACAAGAAAGTTGTATATTCCGAAGATCCATCCAATCTGTCCTTCGCCGAGATGTGACAATTGATGTGTTGAGATCCAGGCTTGGTAGATGCCTATACTATTCATCAACCCTAGTCCGCCCAAAATGGCACTGAAGCTACCTGCCACAACGAGGTTGGCTCGGAGGCCACCTTCTGGATAGATATCTGCGTCGACTTTTGGTTCGTGGTGCATTTTCAATTCGAATGTTGATTCCAAGTTTCTGTTGTATGAAGGAAAGAGCAATTAAAGCTCAATTGGGCAGTTGAACTCGACTATATACGTTTAGAAGACATGAAAATTTTCATCTTTGCCATCGCTTATACTCAATATCTTGTTTCCGACTGCAGCGGCCTCGACATCGGCCATGGTTCCCGATCTTGAAATGGCCGGTGGCCGAGATGGAACCTATTAGCCAGGCCGTGTGCGAAAGTCTCTGGGAGGACCATTGTATAGATCGCCGAATTCGCCGCTTGGATGCCGACGGCCGCTCGGCCAAGTCATGTGCATCCGACAGGATGGCCGAAGTATGGACCAAGTGTGAATCTCGGCATTGGAGCCTTGGCATTCAGGCACTAATGCTTGATTGACGTGGCGTAAGGCATCAAGGGTATCTACTTTGCCGCCTTCCATGGCTCATTCATTACTGCCTTTTCTCCGCGGAGGCCGAGGAGGGCTAAAGGAGATTTAGTGTTGCGATAACTCCTATCCTCTTTGCAGTATGAAACCCACTGCCGGGAGAAAGTGGCAGAATAAGGGCGGTAGAGCAATACAGGCAGAAACCAAAGCGGTGAACTTGATGTTTATGGGTCAACAAAGGCAGCTTTATGTAAGGTAAGATCGAAAATTATGGGACATAGTGAATCTCCGAACATGGTAAGGATTGAAAAGAAAAACCATGATGATGGTACAAGAAATAGTAAAGAGAAAGTAGAATACACCGTGCCAATCCGTCCCATCCAATCTCCTATCCAGTATGCTAACAACAATGCAAATCCAAAGACGCCCTAGAGTCACAAATATAAGAACACGAAATTATGCGAAACGACGCTTTGAAGGACTCGGGGTACGGAGGTGGGTTTCACGATCGCGACTCCTTTCGGTCACAAAGTCCATTGGTTTTGTGTTCTCCAGCATCAACGGGGCATCTTGATTTTGTGTGTAGCCGTGATTCTGTCTCGGATCAGGTTGTCCATAGTAACCGAAGGTCGAAGCATGTTGGAGGTGGAGAGGTTGTTGATGCATGTATGGGTCATGTGCAGGAGGTTGTTGGGGATAGTTATGTTGATTATGGGAGAAGTTGGGCTGGTGGCTTTGTCGGCTTCTGAAAGAGCGGAATGACCAGTTACTAACTACGGTCACTGTAGAGATGGTCGCGAGGAAAATCATCTAAAACCAATTAGTAGGCGACCCAAAAAAGACGGGACCGGAGATACATACCACGACCTTCCAGCTGATGGGATCGATAAAGTTGTTGATAATAATTGCCATTGTATGAGCAGACACCTTAGCTCGTCCAATCTTTGCTGGGTCGCGATTCATGCAACGCTCCCAGTTTTCACAGACACTCTCCAGGGCCGGCAATCGATTTCCTCCGCCGCACCGGTTATCCACATAGTCCTTGGCACATTTCGCCATATCGGCCAAGACGGTATCGGAAGCCTCAGTAGCTGCATGCTCGAACTCGGTGCGGATAGCCGAGACAAAGGTGAAGACAACATACACAGCCAGCGAGAACATCAGCAGATTGACGACCAGCTGAGCCCACCAAGACAAGATGCTGGGGATATTGGGATGAGCCTCTAGCAATGCAAAGAACTCGGAGAAAGAGGACATGCGCGAAGCGGGAGCACCTTCTGAGGACTCCTTCCCTTGTTTCGCTGGTTTGCCTATTCTTTGATCGGTCGGTGCGTCGCTTTCGTCGTCGCTGTCCACTTTGACCTGCCGACTCAACTCCTGGTTCCGTCGTCGTTTCTTTTGAACCTTGTGCAAGGCTCCACTCGAATAGGGTTTCTGTTTCATGCGGGGAATCTCGCCCCGGCCAGGACTGCCCCCGAACCGCCCGTAGATATTGAGGAGTGAATTTCGTCTTTCTGTTCTGACTGGTGGCTCTGGTGTATCTTCGTTATCCGCATTTTCGGGCGAAGAGAAGTTCTCGGCGCCGGAGGAGAAATCAAGGTCCACTTTGCGCGGTGTCATGAAGGCTGGCTGACCGAATACGGACTTGGGGGTAGGAGGATCATTTCGCGAGAAGAGAAAGGGTTGTGAGTTGGGAGGGCGAAGGGCAGGTGGTTTCTTGTCTGGGGAGTCAAATGCGCTGTGTGTTCCTGTAGAGATGGGATGGTCAGCGTGATGATGCATTGCAGGAGTTAGCTCGAAGTGCTCACGTTTCTTGTTCTCTAATTGGGAAAAGGGAGACGTCAAGTCCATTGGAGGACGTGTCTGCCACTCAAAGTCCATCGGACCTTCCGCAGTGCGCACCATTTTGTTGGAATGATGATGGTAGGGTGGGGTGGAGGTGAATAAGTTGTTGTGGTAAAAATGCCGCCGGGGCAACCCGCAGATAAAGCTAGAAAAACACAAGTCTCTACTGTTGTGTATTCAGCACTCGTCTTAGGCGAAAATGCCACCAACATACATCTTCTCAATCGTAAGAATTCGGGACCTCCCATCGCTTGATCAAATAAGCGATTCTTTGTTGAATATTTAGTGCATTAATGCATGGGAAAAAGATCGCATTGTACCACACGCGATTAGCCAACAACGCGCGCTTGTAAATGTGAAAAATATAGCCACTTTCGAATTCAACCTGAAAGTGAACCAGAGGATGTTCGTATCTGTGGCGACTTTGATGGAAAGAGAGGAGGACTATGTTGTATCTACACTACAGCTACCCTCGGCGCCATCTTCGTTCCTTCCCTGGTAGACAATAGCATATTACCACATTTGGCAACTACTAGGTATATGTTAGTGAGTACCTACTAAGAGCAGGGATTGGTTTAGAAGCTCAAGTAATGTATGTATAGATATTCTTTCAAGGAATTTGTTTTCATACTTGTCGTTTCGCCGTGAAGCTTGCCGCACCTCCAGAGCTAAGGCGTCTGCTCGATTCCGTCTACGCAGCAACAAGTTGAAGACTCCATTATGGCACTGTCACTTTGGTGAACATCTTCAGCATTACAATCATGTTATGATCGTATCTATTTGACTTGAACAAACTGAGAAGATTTGCCTCTGTCCCCTAGAATAAATCCCATGTACGTAGGGAATCTCATTCACCTGGGCAAGTGCAACTGAACAGGCGCCAGCACCCATTCCAAAATTTATTGTATCGTAATGAGTATTAATTTGATGGAGAGTGCCACATACGCACCTACTCATCCATCTGCCATTGGTATTCCAGTGTCTCATTGCGACTCTTCCTATTCCGTGACGCAAACCAGTCCTTCTCGAACCCATTCCCCCGATCAACACCATCCCACCGATGTCCAGGCCGAATGCCATACCGATTCGGTTGAAATGAGCCCCGGTACAACGGCTTCCCCGTCGTACTAGCTCCGGGTCCTTTCTTCTGCGTCAAGAACTGAGCAGCAGGATCATTCCACCGCGCCTGTTCCCGTAGCTCATCATTCATCGCCTCATCCTCAATAGTGCGTGCAATAGGCATGGACTTGATATCTTGTAGTTCCTGTCGTCGATCCTCCCGCTGCTTGCGCTGGACATCACCCATAAGTGCCTCGCGCGCTTCCTCCTCCTTGATGCGTTTCTCCTCTTCGGCGCGGCGGGCTTCTGCTCGTTTCATCGCCACGTTGATGATTCGTCCGGACGCGTCACGGTAGATTGTTTCTTGTTCCTTTTCGTTCACTGCTGCTGGATCCTTGAACAATGCTGCCTCGGCCTTGCGCCGGCGTTCTTGTACTTTCACCATCGCTGCTGTTTGTGCTGCTGTCTGGAGACCTGCTAGCGCACCAGACTCCATGCGTGGTCCTTCCTCTTCTGTGCCCTCGATCATTGGTGCGTCATCATCATCCGCTCTTTGTGCTGCGCGCTCAGCTGCGGCCGAGGCCAGGATTGCATCGGCGGCTTCTTGGTCGCTTTTATTGTTCGGCGCCGGTCCACCAACGGTCTTCCAGCTGGATTTCTTGGCACGACGAAATTCGCTACTTTGGGCCGATGTATCGACAAACGGGCTGTCTTCGTCATCCTCGTTCAGGTTTGTGTTGGTGCTTCGGAGGTCTGGTGGGTCATCGTCTGCGATGAGAAGGCCGGAGCCTGCAGTGTCGGTAGTCTTGGTCTTCTTGCGTTTTTTCTTAGGGCGCTCAGGAGCTGGATCTGCGTTGAGGTAATTCTTGGCGAGATAGTCCGCCAGCGAGCCCGGCATTGTGACGAGTGGTGTGAGTTGAAGATTGTAGAAGTATCCAGCGCACGTCTTTAGCTTTGGTCGCGGCAGATTTACCGCTTATCGATAGCTGGAACAATATTAACCCGATATTTGTGTTCGTACTCGGGATGCCTCGACCTCCAAGGATATTGATCAGGAAGGATAATCTTTTTGAGACTGAAAGTTAGACTAGGATTACACCAATATGCCCCGATCGGAAGAGGCAGAATGGTGGGCGAACGCCGTTTACTCGGCTATCCAGGAAATTCCCCATGGCAAAGTCACCTCCTACGGCCATATCGCCCTTCTTCTGGGTGAACGTACGATTTATCCATCACTCATTCTGCAGGGATTGCTAACAAGACTCGCTGTATAGCCCAAAGGCCACGCCAGGTTGGTGTTTGTCTTAAGTCTTTGCCTGCTGCGGATTCTGGCATGCATTTCAACTCCAGCACTGTCCCTTGGCAGCGAGTCATCAATGCCAAAGGAATGATTTCACATCGGTATGCACGACAGGGTCCTTTCCCATGTTGCTCAGATCCCGTATCATTCTAATTATCCTTCTGATCCTGGGTCTGCGTTCGTCCTACCTTTTGCTAATGATCCCATAGCGGCCCCGGAAGCGCAGAGCGGCAAGCGGAGGCCCTGCGTCAAGAAGGCGTCGAAGTGACCTCTGACAGCATGAACGAGATGTACATTGACTTCTCGAGCTATGGTTGGTTTCCAAAGCAGCTGCCGAGTGAGGAGAATGATGACGATGAAGAGTGATCGTGGATATGGACATTGCAGTGAATCGTTAAGCGATTGTCTCGACCTCAGGTCGAATTTGAGATACCCCGACTTCGAAGCCATCAACGTTCAGAAAGCTACGAATCCGGCCGCCACAAGGATCTCTCATGATCTTTGTGGATAGTAGTGTGCTTCTGTTGCTTTTCCGTATAATCTTGGTATATTTTGTAGCGCCTCGTCATAAAAATTGGGCACCGTAAAACTGTATATATTCAATAGAGATACAAATGCAGTAAATGTGCCTTCGGTGCAGTCTGATCCTCTCGGGCTTCGTGCCATGGATGCATTTCTCACATCGAGCTTGAACTCGCTGGGTCTCAAGGCGGGAAAGGATATCTGAGACAAAGATTGGTTAGCGTATGGCTTTCTCTGTAGAGATTGATCATGGGAGTAATTGCGAATGCTACCGTTTGGACTCATGCACACGGCTGACGGAGAGCTCTGCCCTATCAAGGACCGATCAATCAGCGGAGCATTCATGAATTGTATGGCAGTCATGTTGTATACATCCTATGCGCTAGATCGAGGTTGAGAAGCGTGCAGCGCATTGAAGCATGCTGGATGGATGGTCTTATAGGTTCAATTTGGTTAAAATATGGAGTGATGATTTTCAGCTTAAACACAGTGCAATGACTCAACCACTGATACTCACAAGTGATACTTTAGTTCCTGATTAGGATATCCTCATAAGCGAGCTCCAGGCTTCCTTCACTTCTCTGGCGCGACTATAAATACCCTCGTCTTTTCCTCCTTTCTTCTTTCTCTTCCTTCCCTCCCCCAAGCTTTGGACCTTCTCGACCTTCTCGACCTTCTCGACCTTCTCGACCTTCTCGACCTTCTCGACCTTCTCGACCTTGCTTTGTGTATTTGTATCTTGTACCTCAGCTAAGTCCTCCTCCTCTCCCCACTTTCGAGGTTCGCCCTCTTTGTCCTTCGAGGCAATGGCCCTTCCACTCATGGTCAACGGATCTATGTTCCATTTTGCGGGTTATTCTGTCCTTTGTGACATGACATGATGAGATCTTGCTGTCAATGGAATTCCGTTGAATTCTTTTTCCTTTGGAATGAATTAAGCAGAGTCTGATCTACAAACACAATCCCCTTTGAACTTCCTATGAACCGAGGTCTTTGCAGGCTCCATGGCATTATCCTCAATTCGGTATGATGGCTTTCTGGGTCACTCAAGCCCCTTCCACACTGGTTTTACAGGACGTAGGCTCAGCCTCCCTTCCCTTTTCCCTTCCCCTTGAGCAGCACTATGTACCTCATCAATTTCACCCAAGACAAGAAGGGACAGGGCATGTGATGATAACTTTGGTACTGAGTCTACGATTCATGATGACTATCATCGTCTTCTGAAAGCCCTCGTTCATCTTCTTCTCCCTTCCTCGTGGTTGTTCACAGGTCAGTGTGAAATGTTGACAAAACCAAGATAACCTTAATCCGAGCCCCACAATGCATAAACACGAACCAAGGACAAAAACTGTGATTCTTACAGATAAACTGATATATGAAGTTGAGTTAAGATTAATCCTGTACAAAAAGACACGCTCAAGCCAATCAATTCACTCGGCAGATTGGTGGCGTGCAACCATAACATAAACACCCAGGAACAAGATCCACTCCACGGTTCAGATCTTGTATCCACTCTCCGCCATGCCCTCCAACCTTTAGAGTTATGAACAAAGCGGCGAAGAGAGCAAATGCAACGTAAATAGAGAGCTGCGTGTCATCTTCTCAGCATTCTTGCAAAGAGGAAAATAAACTTCCGTCGTCCACTAGCATGATTATCGGATTGGTCATGCCAACCCCTTGCCCCGCGATCTACACAATGTTCCGCCGACCGGGTCATATCACGACATCGGGAACAAATGAACGCGGTCCGAAAAACTCCCTTCGCAAGCCAAGCTGTCCCCCACAATTGCGTGCAGATGAGGAGAAAAAACGTCAGCTTCCTTCAGACCATTCGCCGGAAGCGACGTGGCGGTTTTCTTTTCCAACCTTCAGGTCACGACGAGATTACCACAATTGCTCATGGCTGATAAAGGAGATCCCAATGCTACAACCTATGGGGCAACTGCCATGGATGGCGAGGATACCAAGAGTGCGAAATTCGGTGGGGAATCGGAGCAGGATGTGGAGGCTGTTACGGATCCCTTTGCGGCGCCGTTGAAACGACAGCTCAAGTCGCGGCATTTGCAGATGATTGCCATTGGAGGTGAGTTTCATTCATAACAATTAGTTTGTCGGAGTTGACGACATTGCTAGGGATCATTGGGCCCGGTTTGCTTGTGAGCTCTGGCAATGCGTTGCATGAGGGTGGGCCTGCCGGCTCGCTGATCAGCTTTTCTTTGGTTGGGATTATTGTGTTCTTCGTTATGTCAGTATAGCATTATCTTTGACCTTGGGTATTTTCTGACAGTTACAGGCAATCTCTCGGTGAGATGGCAACTGTTATTCCCGTGACTGGCTCGTTCATTGAGTATGCTGAGCGGTTTATCGATGATGCCTTGGCATTTGCATTAGGCTGGGCTTATTGGTATTTATGGGTTACTGTGAGCAATGGCCTCTTGTTTCAAGCTGACATGTTGCTAAAGTCAACTTTCAGGTCCTGGCAAACGAATACAACTCGATATCTCTTGTCATCGAGTATTGGACTACTGCGGTTCCGCAATGGGGCTGGATTCTCATATTTTGGTTCCTCTTCTTGACACTGTCAAACCTAGGCATTTTGGCATACGGAGAAATGGAGTTTTGGCTTTCCATGTGCGTCTGATCCTGACATTGGAAGGCCAGTGCTGACAGTCTCCAGAATCAAGGTCTTGGCTCTCATCGTATTTTTCATCCTGGCTATCTGCATCAGTTCTGGTGCAATTGGACCGCAAACCATTGGATTCAAATATTGGCATCATCCAGGGGCGTTTGCAGATGGTATCAACGGTGTGGCCAAAACATTTGTTGTAGCAGGGACTTTATATGCTGGAACGGAGATGTATGCCTTCAAGACCCCTAGCATTTACTATGGCTGACGGCATGTAGGGTCGGTATAACCGCTGGCGAATCGTCGAATCCTCGCAAAGCAGTTCCAAGAGCCATCAAGCAGGTCTTTTGGCGCATTCTAATCTTCTACGTTGGTATGTGTCAGCAAGGCATATGTCTACTCTACAAACTAATACATTTCAGGCACAATATTCTTCATCGGCATCCTCATTCCGTGGAATGATAAGCAGCTACTTGGCGCAGCCTCCAAAACCGCAAGCTCGCCTTTAACAATTGCTCTGACAGATGCGGGAATCCTCCCAGCTGCACATCTCATTAACGCTCTGATTGTCATTAGTGTCATCTCGGCTGGTAACAGTTCTCTATACGTAGCCTCGAGAACACTTCTCTTCATGTCTCGCAATGGCAAAGCCCCAAAGTTTATTGGGCGGACAAATCGTGCAGGTGTACCTTGGGTCGGTCTGATAATGACCAATATCTTCGCCTGCATCGTCTTTCTGGAGCAGTCGTCCAGTGCTGGGACAGTCTATTCAGCGCTCATTACATTATCCGGCGGTATGCATGCCATTCCCAAGCCACAAGACTCATACTCATCCTAAATGCAGTTGCTACGTTCATCGTGTGGTCTGTCATCGGAGTTTGCCACATCCGCTTCCGACGCGCACTCATCGCACAGGGTGAAGATCCATCCAAACTCCCCTATCAAGCTGTGTTCTACCCATACGGTACATACATCGCTCTCGCGGCGAACATTTTCCTCGTTTTCTTCCAGGGATACACGTGTTTCCTGAATCCATTCAGCGCATCGGACTTCGTGATCAACTATATTCTCCTGCCTGTTTTTGTTTTGTTCTTCGTTGTATATAAAGTGTGGAACAAAACGAAATGGGTCCGATTGAAGGATATAGATATATGGACCGGCCGAAGAGAGTTTGCGAATGATGAAGAGGAAGTTGACAAGGACAATGGATGGTGGGGGAAGCTTTATGCAGTTGTTATCGGGTGAAGAATTGCCGAGACATGATAGAGCATCAACTTACGCTGCAATCAAAGTTGATTCAAACTAAAGATTCCGCTTCTGATTCGAAGGATTCTCAAAATTGGATCAATCTCCACATGCAGGGACTAAAGCTGCGGCACGGATTCCGTCGGAAATCCGAGCTGAAGAAAAGGAAAAGACGCCATTTCATCTACAGGGTCAAGCCATCGCAACATGAATATGCATAATCTCCACTGTAATAATTCGAACGGGCAACACATTTGCACAATGCCCGGTCACACTTCCTCAACCCCACATCGCCCCGTCTCATCGTGCCTCCAAACACCAGCCCCGATTGGCTGGATAATGCCCTGCAGCATCCCCTACCGGCCGAGGGCCCACTCAGCGCCAAGCCCTGTCGATCATCTTGCAGATAAGGCGAGCACCAGTCGATCTCACACGGTCTCCGGTGTCGCCAATCAAAACGTCCATGTACCTCGCTTACGCCTGTTTAAGGGTGTGCCCTGCAGATCGGCTGACATTCCTTTTGGGGTATAACTTCACTCATTGCCGAATCCTTTAGAACCTGCATTGGTGTACGCCAATAAAATTGCGATATTGATGATGGATAGATGTAACATTGTGTTGAATCGAGAGGAGTGTGCACGATTAGGACTATCTTGAAAGCAATTCGGAGCGGGTGAGTTTTCTCATTTAATCTCGCCATGATCCTCGCTTTATCTCTTTTTTTTTTCTGCCTCAAGCAGCCTTCCAGACATATCCGAATCATTCATTCAATCTCTCCACCGTCGTTGAAATGCAATACGCCAAGGTATGCCATGACTACCAGTGAGCTTGCAAACATCCAATGCTGATCTACATTAGATCCTCGCCCTCACGGTCTTCATGACCGGCGTGGCAGCCATCCCTCTGGAGAAACTCACTCGCGCCTGTGCCTACACCTGTGGTACAGTCTGCTACACCAGCAGCGCCGTCAGCGCCGCCCAGGCCGCAGGTTACCAGCTTGAGGCATCTGGCGAGAGTGATGACTCGTACCCCCACGTTTACCACGATTACGAAGGCTTCGACTTCCCCGTCGACGGAACATACTATGAGTTCCCCATCTTGCAATCTGGGTCGGTTTATACCGGTGGATCTCCCGGTGCGGACCGTGTTATCTTCAATGGAGATGATGAGCTCGCTGGTGTTATTACGCACACTGGGGCTTCTGGAGACGATTTTGTTGCCTGTACTTAGTGTTGAGATTTTTGGATTGGATGATTGTTAAACATGATTGTCACATGATTGAATATGATCATTATTTCGGATCTCCATGATTTGGCAGTAAATAAAGATTTTGTGCAAAACTAGCTGTTGGGTAATGTCATAACTCAAGGAATTCTAAGGTTCTTGCAAATTTCGAGATCCAGTCCGCCTGACAATAATCATCCAAGGAAATCGGAGCCGGAGTTGTGTCTTTCATAAGGACCATCCACTCATCCTTGCCAACAGCGTTCCACAACGCAGAGCTGCTTGGCAGTGGAAATTGAAGTTCAGTTGCACTCAACAGATCCATCTTTGCATCATTATCCTCGATGCCTGCGCCTGCTATACTGTCGCTGCTCAGCTTTCCACAAACTTTGTACAAGGCTAGGTTGAATTGTTTGATTTCCTCAATCCCCACCCATACAAACGAAGCAAGGCTAGTCTCCTGATACCTGGAAAGGGTATTCGGGTAATAGAACATGCCAAGCCTTCGACAGCTTCTGACAAGTGTTTGCAATAATCCGAGATCTGCATGGGGAAGGGAGACTTTCAGATCAAAATTCAGAGCACCTTGGCTTTTGAGGATCAAAGAGAAGATGATATGCAGCAAAATAGCTTGATATGTCGGTATCGGCCAGAGACAGGCACTGCAAGCTTCATCTGTCTCCGAAGCATCCCATTTCTCCTATCAATCCCACGTTAGTAAGACAAGTAAAACAAGTAGATTGCAGGCCATGTTGAAATTGCGAACCCTTTGGTCTCGAATAGCCAAGCCTATTTTTTCGTGAAGCTCCACTGCTGCGGATTTTGCAGATCCTTCTCCGCTGGCCCACATGCCTATAACGACCATTGATTGAAGGAGCAATGGAGTTTCATGTCGCCAATCAAAGGACCCTTCATGGACGAATGACCAATGGGGGTGGAATGCTTCAAAATAGAGACGGATGTATTCTGCCCCCTTATCCAAATTATTGCATTGGAGTTGTTCCTGTATTGGGTTAGGTACATGGTCTGTTGATGATTCGGGGCGTCGCTTTTGTATCACGCCAGAATGGTCGTCGAAGGAGCAATCAAGCTTGCGACGTAAGCACTCGTCACATGGCACCGCCCCTTGGCATCGAGACTTTGATGCATGACAGTTCTCACACGCTCGTGCCGCTCGGTTTAGGGGCTCAATCATCTTGTGATCTCGTCGAACATGTCGTCTAAGTGTATCACTGGTTTCAGGATTCTACAGTTAGATTAGACGTACGGAAATGGACACTGAAGGACTTGGATACCTTCTTCCAAAAGTTCGATCGCAATTGGAACATGGAAAGCTCTGTTGCTGGGAGTGTTTTGCTTCATGGCGGTTCAAGTGCTCCTTGCGCCGGTAGGAGGCATTGCAACTAGGAAACTGACATTTGAAAGCGCGCCGGCGAGTCTGCGGGAGATCAATCTCATTGGCTGGATTTTCCATAAGAGCATCCATAACTCGGTCGTGATAAAAACCTTTTCAATAAAAAATAAAGTGAGGATCTTAGCAACATGGTAAACTGGGGATGTTGGTATCATGCGCGTCATGTTATCTAAGCTTCCCCACCGGCATCCCACCAACCATCTTCTGGTCGCCCACCGGCCTCCCACATCCCAATACCTCGCATATGTTTGCGCGGGTTACCGTCACCATTTGAGTGGGAATCAGACAAAAAAAAATGCAGAAATATAAACTAGGATATTCATTACTGATTTTGTTCAGCAGATTGTCTCCCAAATCTTTGGACGCGCCTCATATCTTCATTGAGTCATTCGATGCTCGCCCTGGTGGGATGCCGGGGGCCAAAGAAACATGCATCAAAATATTATATCATCCAAAGATTATCAACGTCATTTGCTTTGATAATGTACTCTGATTTCTAATTTACTACCGAGTACACCGCGGCATCTTTCAACCGGGCACGGGTATAAGTTCAGGCCAAACCCCTCGATCGTTAGCAGAATTACACAACATCTTACTATCCACTTGAACCTTTATATAACATGGCTCCAACTATCCTCGTTGTCGGTGCTACCGGTAACACTGGCCGAAGTGTTGTCGAAATACTGCCAAAGTTACTTCAAGCCAGCAACAGTTTGTCTCAGCACCGCATCGTCGCTCTTACTCGTTCCTCTAAGAGCCTAGCGGCACAAGAACTTGCCAAACTGCCTGGTGTCGAATTACTCGAGCAAAACTGGATCGAAATTACTTCTGACTGGCTTCATGAACATGAAGTTGTGAAAGTGTTCATTGCATCCCACAACGAACCCACCCAGTTCGCCGATGAATCCACATTCCACATTGCCGCCCTCAATGCCGGCGTCAAGTACGTTGTGCGAATCTCGACAACCGCCGCGAATGTACGACCTGATTGCAAGGCCTACTACGCACGCACTCATTGGGCAATTGAGACTCTCCTCAGCTCACCGGAATTCGCCGCTATGCAGTGGACATCCCTCCAGCCCAACGTCTTCACAAACTTCTACCTTTCCAACGCCGTAGAACTGATCAAAAAGTACCGCAAAACTGGAAAGCAGGATACCCTCAGCCTGATGGCTTCCGAGGATTCGCCCATTGGCGTCATCGATCCTAACGACGTTGGCATTTTCGCAGCTCATCTTTTGTCCCTGGACGATCCTACTGCGCACAACAAGGCCAGATACATCCTGAACGGTCCCGAGGATATAACTGGAAAACAGCTCGTGGCCATGGTTGAGCAGTATATTGGTACACGGGTTGAGAAGGTTAGCTACAAGGACATGTCATTCCTCGAGATGCTTTATGAGTTCAAATACGCCCAAACTTCCCAGTCGAAGAATGTTATCATGTCGATCAAACATGCAGCGGAGACCGGGTGGGAAGGTAAATGCTCGGCATCCACTACCAGCCCAGAAGTACTGAAGCTCGCTGTGCCAAAGGGTACATGTGCAGATGCGTTGAAAGCTTTACTACAGATGGAATGAAACTACTTGCTACTCTACCATTCTCCATCATGGCAACTGCACCAGAGACTGGTTAAATCGAGTTCACGGGTACTGGTTTGAGGAAAAGTGGTCGGACATTACAGCTGCTGGATTTGGAGGAGAAATACTACTTAGCATTGGAAACATGTACCTAAATGACAGAACACCAAATTGAAGCCTCATTTTCAAGTCGAGTACACATATTATGTGCCTCGGGGGCAACCATGGATTGACACCTTTTCAAGGTTGATCGTAAATTTCTCGTGGTTTAGTCCATACCCTGAACCCTCAATCGGAAGGAGATCTAGTCTGTAGTTAGAGAAATATATAGTGGGAGATGATCGATGGCGAAGCATCTTCCATCCACGGATGGTAGTCTGATAGATACAAAGGCACGTATGGAAAAAAAGTAGCAAAAGTGAAAAGTCTATCAAGATCAGCCAGTACGTGGCGGTCTTGATTTCTCATAATTCAATTGATTGAACTAATTTAGCCAATTGCGGTGAGATTGTATAATACCCTGTGTTTTCAGGCAACTTCCTTATCACCAACAACATTGAACCTTGGAACCACCAAATCTTCAAGACTAAAAAACAACAAATGGTATATTTAACCCTATGGCTCTTTTCCCTAAAATAAAAGCTAATCTTTCCCTCTTTAAAGTCCGACGAACATCCCATTCAGGTACATGCCGTGATAGGCTCCGTCTTGGCAGCTACGGCCGCAATCGAGTACGCGCGTACAGGCCACACGCAACTATTTGCCTCAAATTACTCGGCCTACTCGACAAACACTGCTCTAGTGCTCTCAATATTTGCTTTAATCGCAGCCGTGGTAAACTTTACCCGAACAAGCTCGACTTCTTCTATTCCATTCGGCCTCGCTTTCTCTGCTCTCTACCTTCTCAGCTTTGTGCGCCTTCAAGCGGGGCAGTCCTACGGCTATGAAATCAGCCTTTTGGCTTCTATTCTGTTGGGTATTCTCTTTCTGCCACGAACCGGAGAGGTGGTAGGGAGACCGCTTCCCAGGGAGTTCTGCTTCCTTGGCGTATATGGAACCGCTATTTTCGCGAATGCCATTCATTTCTGGCTGGGTTTGGGTCTATCGCTATCTTTCGCCCTATTGGCGTTTAGTGATGATGTTATTCGATCCTATAGTGCTTCAAGAAAAAGGATTGTCACTCAGCACACTCAATGACCTTGGAAAGGGTCAACGAATGGTGTGAGCATTAGGAGGAAGTTCAATACATTTCCACGTACGCAGAAAACACCCAGGACCGACAGTTGAAAAAGACCAGTGGGGCCATGTCTCGGATTTACATCCGAGATCCGGGGGCCAATCTTATCCGTGAACACGCGATCAACATTGCTGGTACTTCCGGCTCGGCCTAGTGATTTTAAACTTCTTTTCCTGCGATATCGCTATTTTGCACATTACTTTGAAACTGCGCGCGAATTTTCCTACACGCTTTCGCACGTATTTAGTGTCAACATAGGTGAAAGTTCAAAATGAGTGACGAGCCTAGCCCGGTCCTGGTTCCCAATTCAGAGCAGTTCTACTTGGACAACGAGCAGGGAGAAAAGTACCTGATCCAAATATCTTGGCCGTTGCATTGGCAGGAGGACGAGACAGATAGGGGATCCTTTCCAATCATGTAGGGCTTTCCAGAGAATTTCAGAGGATGTCGGCTGACCTGCCGGGCTAGATACATCGTCGACGGGAATGCCTTGTTTCTGACCGCAACTGAGGCTGCATGGCGTCGTGTCACTTCATCTCATTTTGCTGGGGGCGGCATCGTCGTTGGTATCGGATACCTCTTGCAGGGGAAACTGTATGATATTCAACGACGCAACCTCGATCTGACTCCACCAACGGAATCTCCAATTCCCGGGTACGGAGGTGCGGATGCATTCCTAGACTTTATTCAAAAGTCTGTTCGGCCAGCAGTAATGGCACGATTCCCGCAAGTGACCATCTCAAGGGAGGCGCTCTATGGGCACTCATATGGAGGGTTATTCGCCCTTCACGCATTATTCACACGACCCCATTCCTTCGACTTCTACATGGCAAGCAGTCCGTCAATCTGGTGGAACAGTTTGTGTATTCTGGAAGAAGCGAGAGCCTTTTTAGAAAGTAACAAAGCCTCAGCTGGAAATTCCCCATCGCTGATGGTGTCCTGGGGTTCCTATGAGCAGAATCCTCCTCGATGGGACAATGAACCACTTGATAAGTATGAAGGAAGAAAGCAGACCGCAACGGATCTGAAATTGGGTGACAATGCACTCGATCTCTGCAAGATGCTTCGTGGCTGCGATCAGCTACATGCCGTTATACAGAATGAGTATGAGGGGGAAGAGCACATGAGTGTGATGTCGTGCTCGATCAGTCGAAGTTTGACCATGTTCTTCGAGGATTGGCCTTTTCACCGAACCTAGTACCAGGTTAACTCTTGATGTGATAGCAATGATAGCTCAATTATTATACCTTGTTGCCGCGAAAAGACATCTCTCAGAATCAAGGATCATATTCCGATTACGGACAATCGAGCCCCAAAATGGATGTGATCGCTCGAATGTAAACCTTGTCTCGAACTCTCGCACCGCATCGTTCCGACCTCTGCCTAATGTGGCTTCAACTGCCAAGCTTCCAAGACTCGGAGATAAGCAGCCCATTCCTGCACTAACCGAATCTAATCTGATCGAGCTAGTATCCCGTTCCGTATTGTATCGACAATCATACTCGAATTGGCCAAACCTGGGACTGCTGTCTGTCATTTGTAATGTAAAATTTTCATGTCCTTTGTTTTTTTAATACAATGGCAGATTTTGATATTTCTGATTTCGGCTGTTTTGATCGTTATCCCTCCACCCCCTTCTGTGCCAGTGCCGATCTGGACAGAATAAATCTACAGGATTGCGCTGCTTACCAGCTTCATAATGGTATGCATGGGAGATCATGATACGAACCTAACTCTGAAATGTAGGGAAATTGGCATGAAGCACCATGCGTGCAGGTTCAAATTCCGTTTCTTCATGCGGTTGGAATTTCTTTGTTGAGCAGGACCAGGATTTTGTCCGCTCTCACTACCTAAGGAAACCCAAATGTATTTGGTTAATGAGCTGCTCGGCTTGACACTGGGCAGCGAAGCCTATTTTATCATCGTTTTATTAAATATGGCTTGGCGACTGCGAAATGTAGAGAACTGAACAACCAAGGAATGAAAGGAGTAACAGACGTATGCTATTCCCAACTTCGTCTATCTTGCTAGATTGAAGTACGACAGATTTCTCAATGTAACATCGATAAATGTCACATACCATTAATAACGAGGCAACGCCTGATTGATCCATCCACGTTGAGTCCATACTAGCGTCGGCCGCTAGGCGTAATTATATCCACACAATGGACCCTGAGCGTATCTTCTTGTATCAAAGGATTTGGCACTCTCTTTGGTCGTGAATTCGGTCGCTTAGGGGCTCACATTGGCTCGTTATTTCTTACCTTTCCCATCACCCTTGTGACTCTTTAGAAAGTCTGTTTTGCCGCGCAGCCCAGAGACTATACTTACGTAAAATGTTTTCCGAACCAGGGCGAGTATTAATATCCAGCTCTCGCGCCTTATCAATCTTTCAATCTGATACAGTGCAACTTTACTCTTTTGATTTGTCGAAATGGCGATCATGAAGAGATTTCACGCCATTGTTGGAAGCAAGTCTGGTAGTGATGGAACATCAGTTGATGATCCAGGCGCTTTCCAAGTGCGAGCTGATGACAAGGAAGCTGCTCATGCGCCCTTCAAGGAAGTGAGCAGCAACGAAGAAGCTAAGCTCAGTGAGGATGTCCAGCCTGGTGTAAAGAAAATCGAGGCTGTGACGCTGGCCTGGTCGAAAACAACTGCCTTTGCCGTCTTGGTTCTGTATGTTTTTGAAAGTCCCAGCCCCAGAGCGGTAGCTAACATGGCTGCTGTGCAGAATCTGGTTCCTTACACTGGTCAACGACATGAAGGCCTCTATATTTCTCAGCTTGAATCCTTATGCTACGAGTTCCTTTCTAGGTCAATCGCTTTTGACCGTGATCAGTATCGTGGCGTCTGTCATGGGAGGGGCAGTATATATTCCCATGGCCAAAGCGCTGGATCTTTGGGGCCGTGCAGAGGGGTTCCTTCTAATGACCTTCTTCTGTGTCATAGGCTTGATCCTTCTAGCTTCAGCCCATAATCTTCCTACTTACTGTGCAGGGCAGGTACGTGAACCATCGCCCTCACATATGTCGAAGCTCATTTAGCCTTCCTAGGTATTCTACACAGTCGGTTTCGGTGGTCTCGGATATACCTGGGACGTCTTAGCCACCGATGTGACAAATCTACGGAATCGAGGTCTGGCGTTTGCCTTTACCTCGTCCCCTGCTTTGATCTCCGCGTTCGGTGGCTCGAAGGCTGCAGCCAGTTTTGTGGCTAATAACAACTGGCGATGGGGATACGGAATGTTTGCAATCATCCTGCCGGGTATCGCTCTGCCCATCTATGGTATTTTGGCCTACTATTTACGCCAGGCTGAGAAGAAAGGCATCATCGTCAGGGAGAAGAAGAGTTGGAACATCACTCCCAAGACGATTTGGTGGGGCGTTTTGGAATTCGACCGTGAGTCAAGCACAGCTATTTTGCGAACAGGAACTGAAATTTACCAATGACTAGTCCCGGGAGTCTTTTTGTTCGCCGGTGGGTTCGTCATCTTCTTACTGCCGTTCACTCTGGCCGCTACTGCGCCCCACGGTTATCAGACGGGCTACATCATTGCCATGATCGTTCTCGGTTTGGTCCTTATCATCTCCTTTGGCTTCTACGAGACATTCATCGCGCCTGTGCCCTTCTTGAACTATAAGCACCTCACCGACCGAACTGTTCTGGGTGCCTGTCTGCTCGACATGACTTACCAGGTGTCATACTACTGTTATGCTCTGAACCTCACCTCCTTCCTGCAAGTCGTATACGAAGTGGATGTCGCAGCGGCTGGATACATTAGCAACACATTCAGCGTCGTGTCTTTTGTCTTCCTATTCATTGCCGGTGGACTAATTCGCTGGACGGGCCGCTTCAACTGGCTCCTGTGGTTCTGTGTTCCTCTCTACATCCTCGGAACCGGTTTAATGATCCACTTCCGTACACCAGGTGGGTACATTGGGTATATTGTTATGTGTGAGGTGTTTTTCTCGGTTGCTGGCAGTATCTTCATTCTGTGCTGTCAACTGGCTGTTCTTGCATCGGTCGATCATCAGCATGTTTCAACAGTTCTGGCTTTGCTGTTCGTTATGGGTAGCATTGGTGGCTCTATCGGCAGCGCTATCAGTGGAGCCATATGGACGAACACTTTCTTGCACAAGCTTCAGCAGACTTTGCCGGAATCTGCATTGCCAGATATTGCTACGATCTATGGGTCCCTTACGACTCAGCTCAGCTACCCCGTTGGAAGCCCTACGCGAGACGCTATTGTTGAAGCTTACGGATATGGCCAGGAGAGGATGTTGATTGCTGCCACGGCATTCATGGTTCTGAGCTTCGTTTGGGTTGGAATGATGAAGAACTTGAACGTCAAGAATATGACCCAAACCAAGGGCAACACGCTGTGAGGTGCTAATCTCACAGTTCCCCTGTCGGCTACCCAGTTGCAGCTGAATACTTTATATTCTCGATTAGTATAAAGACATCGACTTTGTTGGAAGGAAGCAAGTCCATTCGTTTTGATAACCAATCGGGTATACAACACGATCTCTCTCAAATTGTTGCAGGTCTCCCTGTTTCCTTCTCCACTTGGTGTTCTAGTGAGTGGCTCTGAGCCTAATATATGTACCGTAACAAGGTTTCCCATATAAAATCTAAAACTAAGATCTAAAGAATGCACCTCCCTGTCTACAACACGCGGCGATAGAGAGCTTCCAAGGTTGCTTGGATTACATAAGTGTGGGGTAAGCTCCGATGCGTCTGAATCTATCTCTCGTCGCTCTCAAAACATTTCTCCCCGCAACTACCAAGCTTGCCCCTACTCACCACTCACAGCCGAGCTGAACCAAGCACCTAGCAACAACCCCCACGCCCGATCCCGGCCTCTGAAAGACAAAGCCATTGCGCTCATCGCTCAAGCGGCAACCGCCCCTCGGTCATAACAAGCCTAAACCCAGTTCACGTTACAAATATGTCCGTCTACACAACAGATCATTCCACCTCCGTCCTGAGCACACACCGCTGGCGCACGGCGCAAAACTCCGCGCCCCATCTCCTTCCACATATTAAACCGGATATGAAAATCCTGGACGTAGGCTGCGGCCCGGGAAGCATTAGTATCGACCTCGCAAGACTAGTACCCGCCGGCCATGTAACAGGAGTGGAATACGTCTCTGATCCACTAGAGGGAGCTCGGAAACTTGCTCGGGAAGCGGGTGTATCCAATATTACTTTCCAAACGGGTGATATCCATGCCCTGCCCTTCGAAGACTCAAGTTTCGATATTGTACATGCGCATCAGGTTTTACAGCACATTGAGGATCCGGTCCTGGCACTACGAGAAATGAAGAGGGTTGCTAAAGTGGGTGGTATGGTCGCTTGTCGGGAATCTGCCTCTATGACCTGGTATCCCCCGAATGAGGGGATAGAGCTTTGGAAAAATCTTACGGAGAAGATGGGCCGGGAGAAGGGTGGGAATCCGCATCCTGGATCTATGATTCATGTTTGGGCTGAGAAGGGTGGATTTAATCTGGTGGACGTGCAGAGGAGTGCCGGGACGTGGCTGTTTAGTACGCCGGAAGAACGGGAGTATTGGGGTGGATCGATGGAGGAGCGAGCGCGGAGTTCGGGGTTTAGTAAGAAAGCTGTTGAAGAGGGATATGCGAATTCTGAGGAGCTGGAGAAGATCGCGAATGGGTGGAGAGAGTTTGTAGAAGATGCTGATGGGTGGTTTGGACTGATGCATGGAGAAATATTGTGTTGGAAAAAGTCATGAAATCCATTACCTTGATCGCATAAGACGACAGCGGGTTCGATGGGAATTGGTGTTCGCGTTTGCGATGGATTCATGGACCTAGATGTAATAAACAAAAGAGAAAAAAAGGCTAGAATATTCCCTGTAATAATGCGCTAAAATCCGTGCCGAACCCCGAATCGGAAACCACGGAATGAACCTCGAAATTGCTTGGAATGGCTAGGACAGTGCCGATCACTTCGCAAATTGATATTACCAGCCGCCGTCATCATCATACGCCTGGTCCTCGCGACCATCTTCATAAGCCTGACGCTCATCGTCTTCCTCGTTGTTCTCATCTAGAGGAGCCAATTAGTGCACATTCCAATTCATATCAATCATACTCAAACGTACCAACTTCGTGCTCAATGAAAGCACCTGCCAGTCCACCGACAGCCACACCAGCCAAACCAGCTGCAATGTATTTTCCAGTGTTGCTCTTGCGCTCAGGCTCTTGCTGCTGCTGTTGGTAATCATAGCCACCGGGACCGCGCTGGTCATAAGCGCCAGGAGGAGGACCCTGAGGAGGATAGTAACCAGGCTCAGGACCACCACGAGCGCCGTATTCGTAGCCAGGACCGCCAGGACCGTAAGGAGGCTCCCACTGGGGACGACCGGTAGCATCCTCAACCCAGAATGCGCGACGGGCGTTAGGCTCCCATTCCTGGTGCCAGCCTGGTGGGAGGGGTGGTGGGGGGCCTGGAGGGGGGCGGGCGCCTGGGGGAGGACCGCTGTATCCGCGGTCGTAGGGAGGTCTATCGTAGGGAGATTGCTCGTATGGAGGGCGATCGTAAGGTGGACGATCGTAAGGAGGTCTGTCTGATGGGGGGCGAGCGTAAGGGTCACCGCCGTAGTAGGCCATGATGGTGATTATGGGGGAGATGAAGAGGGGAGAAAGAAAAGAGAAAGAAAAGAAGAAAGTGAGAAGGGGAGGAAGGTTTATTATACAAGAGACTGATTACATTACTTCATTTAATATTGTCACTAGTCAACTACATTTAGTTTGTCCTAAAGATCCGCTTGGAACCGAAACCTCCACCAAAAACTTCAACCGATTTCGCTGGAACAACCATGTTGTCTCCACAATTGCGGAGTTGGAGTTTGACAACCCCTATCGCCTTCGCCTATCACTGTTCCCTTACGGACCCCGTTACTATTCTCGTGGCGCCTACACATGGCCCGTTCCGCGTCGGACTAGGCAGATGCGATTTCACGCCAAGTACATGTACTGCACTCCCCCTGAAACAGGGCTGGTCACGAAAGTGTCGCGATTAGACACATCAGCAGCGCGATGGTCATCAGCACCGACATTGCCTTATTCATAGCAAAAGGAAACACATAGGCCAGTCAGCAGGCGAACCCCGTGTCACCGTCAGACCGGCGGTTGCATCGCGCGCAACATGGAAAGAATGATAGGACAACGTGAACAGATAAGAATATCACCTAACTTTAGGGACTGAGTACGGAGTACAACAGAAAGAAAAAGAACAACATTCCCCTGCTGATCCGCTGAGCTCCACAAGCTTTGACGCGACATGTCCCGCTGTACCCCTATTCCTACTCAAACATGCGCCGTTGTACTCTAGAATCGGACTTGCGGTGAAATGTCAATCCCTGAACTCAATCGCCGTGTCCGGAGGAACTGGATGCGCAAAAAATCACTCACCCCCTCATCCAGGTGGGGCCCGCAGTCCCTGCACGAAAAGGCGAATCGTTTTGTTGCAGCTAGTGTTGCCGAGCCACGATGTGGCTCGGGCAGCATTACACAGCCACTTATCGTGACACACGTGGCGCAGGGACTCCACAGGAGATGGGGCTAGGTTACATGCCATGTACCTGTGAACTAGGACCATGTACGAAAAAGATTGAAGTGGAGTGTTGTTGGGATTGAGGGGTCAAAGATATTTCGCCCTGTTCCCGAATAAAAAAAAATCATATAGGCATGTAAATCGAAGGAATATCCAATCTAGAAGTGACTACATAGAAGATGAAATAGATGAGGATGATCCTCAATCTTGTGGCTCATCCCGGTGATCTGCGTAAGGCGATGGGCCAAGCCGCCTGGGCACATGGCGGAAATTATTAAGCCTAGCCGGCTAGGTTACTCGCCTGCTGACTGTCCGGGTAAAAGAAGGATGCAAGACTAAACAACGGTCAGAAGGGGCTCTATCGTGGAACCAGAGTGGAGAACTTACGCAATAATCACATAGGCTGCGATAAGCAGTGCACCTTCCAGGTAGTTACTCCGTCCGTCTAGGACCAGGAAGTTAACCACGAAGGCGGTGACGAACAGACAAATGGTTTCGAAGAGGGTGAAGTACAAAGACATGTCCTTGTCCATACACCATCCCAGGATAACGACAAGAGGAGTGACGAAGATGGCAATCTGGATACTACTACCAACAGATACACCAATAGCCAAGTCCATCTTGTTCTTGGTCGCAACACTGACGGCAGTGACGTGCTCGGCGGCGTTGCCAACAATAGGCAGAATAATCAAACCGATGAAGGCTTCGCTGACATTAGAAGTCTCCAGCATGTCGGGAATGGCATCAACCAGGAACTCGGCACAGACTGCGACAAGAGCAGTGGAGATCAGGAGCAGGACCACGGCCGCCGTGCGAGACATCGCAGGCTCCGCATCTTGAGGGGCATCAGTGACAGGGTCGGTGGGCGCAGCGACACGAGCAGCACCACGGGCGAACTGCACGGCATTACCAGCAGGAGGGATAGCGTTCATATGCGCAGGCAGGGAGTTGCTACGCTGGAGACCAGGGTGCGAAGAGTCACCGATGCGAGGCGAGGTGACAGGAGACTGTGAGCTGAACACGGTGTTGGACAACAGCGAGGGAATAGGGCCGAACGGCGAGCGCTTGCGGGAGTTGTCAATCTCTCCAGCGCCCTCCATTCCAGTGAAAGTGGGAGCAGAGGCAAATCCCTTCATGGTCGGATGAGACTCCTTGGCCTGAGCCTGGGCGTCATCACTAGCGCCGGCAACCTGAGCCTCAACCTTCTCGGCACGCTTAGAGCGACGCTTCTTGCGTTCCTTCTTCCCGGCCTTGTCACTATTGGCACTGTCGACGCGGGCCATGGAGAGACCAAAGTCACGAGAACGGGGGTTGGCATCGTCGTCAGCATCGTAGCGCCCCTCCTCCAAGTCGACGGCACTGGGGTTGCTGTCATTGTTGCTGACAATTGAATTGCCAATAGAGCTCTGGTTGCCATTGACCATGACCTTCTTATCAACAGACTGGGCTGTGCCCTTGGAACTGGTGCTAGACTTTCTGCGTCTACGGTGCCTCATCGCCCGCTTGATGCGCTTGGCGGTTGTCCACGAGGTCATGGTATCAACGGAGTCATCGCTTTCGCTAGACGAAGAGTCGGATGAGCTATTCAAGAACTCGGCAAGAACACCAGGGTGCGATTCCTCGTCAATGATTTGTTGAGGAATACTGGCATACAAATACGAGTGGGACTTGAGCTGGAACAAAATGTACAGGATGTAGACCAGCAGGAGAACGACACTGGTTCCACGGCTGACCTTCAGCGTCTGCTTGTCCGCGTTGGCAGTCTGAGAGAAAGAAGCATGGAAAGCAGTCGGGAGCAGCAAACTGGTCACACTCAAACTGAGCAGACAGGCGCTCATCTGAGTAACCGTGCTGTTGTAGATCTGTTCCTGGAAACGGAGACCGCCCAGTAGGAACGCCATGCCCAGAATCAATAGCAGGTTCGCCAGGATAGAGCCCAGCAGGGAAGCCTGCACGATGCGAATTTCATTCTTCACCAGCGCGATGATGAAAATGATCAACTCAACAGCATTACCAAAGGTAACGTTGATGAGAGCACCAATTGTGTCGCCAAGGCGACTGGCCACGCTCTCTGTCGCGTGACTCAGCAATCCCGCCAAGGGGATAATGGCCACCGCGTTCATCGCGAAAACGATGTTGGAGTTTAGGCCAGCCGCTTTGGCGGCGATGCCCACTGGGACAAAGACCAGCAGGACATTGACCCAGCTGTGGAAGATGGCATCCTTGGTGTGGGTGTAGAATCGGCCGCTGCCATTTCGCATGCGAAGGAGCAGGCCTGGTTGGGAGTTCTTCTCATCGGGCCCCGGCTTGGTGGTCGGGGCCACGGGTTTATCGTTCACTTGACCATCCCGAGAAGCTTCCGGTATAGGGGTGGGATCGGAGGGTTGAGCTTGAGCTTGGGGTTGGAGTTGGGGTTGGCGTTGGGGTTGGGAGGGTTGGTCGCCGCGAGAAGAGGCGTGAGCTTTCGCCCACGAGTTAATCCGGTCTAGATTGTGGGTCAGTGAAGCCGATGAAGATAAGATACGGCATTACTCACGCATGTATTTCAAGAACCAGTGACTGATTCAGCAAGGCAACAGAGCCAAGAGTTGATAAGATGGAAGAAGTCTTTTAGACTATTCGATGGAATGGAAGGAATGTAGGAAAAGAATAAGGGGGAGCGAAACCAACTTATGTGTCGAACAGCTTGGCGAGACTTGGCGAAATCCTTAGACCGTTGAGATGGGAAATTATGGAGACTTCTCTCCAGATTTATGAATCACTTTAGCACCAGACTGTACCACGCAAGCCCGTCGATCCATGAATGTGGACAATGACAGGCGCATTCTATGGCTTCGTCAGCTTTGTTACCCCTGTACATGATGTTATCCCTACAATGTTCAACCGAACTAATGACGCGTTCTATTGCCAATCCCCATCACCCTATTTTCCCTATAGGGATCAAAAGAGGATTGTGATCCACCATGGACAATGTCCGACATCCCCTGGTTCCCCGTTCTGATTGGTGCAACGTATCCACAAGATCGACGCCCGTCCAAGACTCAATAATTTCTTCGCCTTGCCGACATCGCCTCACCTTGACAGATATTCCGAGACAGATTGTCCTTCTTAGTCCTCAACACGTCCAGGATAATCCATTCTTTGTCCGAAACCACAGTCGCGATGCCCGGGGCCGCATTGCCTCCGGCCTAACCCCGGCCTAATCAGCAACCTAGAAGCACGTAGAAAGTCCGATCACTTCGCAACGATGCCCGAAAATGTTCTAGCCTAACTGCTTACAGTTATCTGATACGAGAGGCGAGCTAGCGGCCAGCCACAGATGGGACTTTGGACTCGTCCATTCAAGTCTTGGTCCTGGGCTCCACATGATGTCATACGTGTGATACACAGGAAACTTGCCTATGCACAGATGCATGGATTGATTGTGATTTTGCCTCCGACAAGAGATAAGGCAGTCACAGATAAAGCATTCTGATCCATGGGTGAGATCTTCCAATTGTAAACCTGATCGCTGAGCCACAGCCAAGCCCAGTTGTGGCTGTGGTCTTGGCGTCGCTATTTCGAGATCGCTCGTTTGACTCATTTTGGGCCTCCGTGAGGCGTTAGCGAGAGAATATTGTACAGTATTTGACACGAGACAAATCAAATGGATGGTCATTCTATATCTAGAATTGCTTGTATCCACTGGAACGATCTCAACATCCAAATCTACATAATAGGCTCTAAAGCTAGGTTTCAACTGGGTTATGTTTGGCAATCCAGCCAGATGATAAAGTAGCAGTAACCTTCATCCATACCATATAAATTTTTGTCGCTAGATCTTAAAACATTAGCCGTGGTATCAATCTTGGGAGCCTTGTCGGAACGAATGTGCAGGTGCCCAGGTGTACGGTGTAGATACCTGCCGTTTGTTGTGGTACCCGTGGATATATATCCTCCTAAATCTGATGACTGCTCGTGCAAAACCTCAAATGTTTTATTTGCTCGAAGTTACAGGACTCAAGATAGATTGCAAGGTTGCTCTTATAGAATTGTATACTTGTACTAGACAAATCTACAACCCAAACCTAATGGAATATCCTGGATAGTACATGATTGGAATGCTCATCGGCGGGGGCGGGAAAGACCTACTCCGCACCCATGGATGCAGCCGACACACTAATAATGACGACTGTAGATTATTTTCAGTCATTCCTGTGATCACTAATGTGTGCTCTACAGTAAATATTAAATCGTACTTTCAGTTCTATCCAATCAACCGCCATCGTCTTGGATACTTCAGCCTCTTGCAGCTCACGTGACGACCGGCATCATCGATCGAACTCTGTTCTAACTTTGCTAATATGAATGCCGCTGGTCGATGCCGTCTTTGAGATCATTGACAACCCTAAATCTTCCGAATCCCCTGAGTGGATGATGCGCTATTGAAGAGTTGAGATAGTCTCTTCTCCACAGGCTCATCGGCATTTGGCTCGGCACGGCTCGCATGCCCGGCACGGCTCGCATGCCCGGCAAGCCGATTTGCATCAATTGATCGGTCACGTCTCACGCCGAGATAAATTTCACTGCACGGTCGGCATAGTCATCATCTATTTCCATTTTTCATGTCGACTGCATCGATTGAATTTCTGTATAGATCAGTCTATGCATGATAGCACGTTTATATGACTACCACGCCTACCATGGCCCAAAAGGAATCCCGAGCGTCTCAGCCCGGGATTATCAGGTAGGTAAGCACGACTTAAATCACTTACAAAATCTTGCTGATGTCAAAGTTGGAAAGTCGTCTCAATCCAATCTACTGGTGGCCGAAGCTTGAGCTGGACTCGCGGACTGCCCTTATGATGATGAAAGGCGCATTGGCGCCAACTATCACTATTTCCATGTACGTCAAAGTCCTGAACCGCGAGAAGATTGATTGTGCTACCATGAGGAATGTTATACCAACACCTTACTCAACAGATATCAAAGTAGTGCTATATCAGACATCACTACTACTATTGGGTACCTGTCAGCCTTGATATCCGTCCTATCCCAGGCCTTGATGCCCCGGGCAAAGTTTATGAAGATTATTTTCTATGACATTTTATCTGCTTGTGTGTCTGCCTCACTCTGCTGTCTTGCTGTCTTTTGTGCTGTGAGGGCAAGAGAGCACAATACCCCCGCAGATGCGAGTGAAAGTGTGCGAACTGGCTATAACAGCGATGCCTGCGCGGTGGCTGCGATTTGGTTGCTCTTCATGATTTGGTAAGAGCCCCGAAGCAAGAACAGAAAGTTCAACCCTAACCTTGAAATTCAATTAGGGGTGCGAACTCACTGCGTGCACTGAAACCGATGGAATTGCAAGACCCAATGGTTGCGTTTTCCATTTTTGCTTCAGTTACCATCACCCGCGCAGGCATGTTCACAACCCTGTCTGAAGGGCTAGAGTTTATTGCGCGGCTTCTAAAGGGGTTCATGATTGGGTTCGCCATCGCAACGGGTGTCTCACTACTGATCGTCCCAATAACAAGCAGAGGCAGCGTTTTTCATGACATGAAAGAGTACATAACATCAATAGATGAACTTCTCCAATCCCAAATATCATTCGCGGAAGACAGCTCCACAACTGGGCTATTCAACCGACGCGTTCAGCTTCGCAGGGCACGGACCGCGAAGAGCACCCTGGATACGCAGAGCGAGGGCGAAGCAGATCTGCAGTTCAAGCAAAAGGCGCTTCAGGGGTCCATGACTAAACTCAACGGCTTACACAGCAAGTTGCATGCCGATCTTTTCTACTCCAAAAATGAGATTGCGTGGGGTAAATTGTCCGCAGAAGATCTTGGCAGCATCGTCTCTCTATTCCGGAGCCTTCTTCTTCCACTGGCTGGAATGTCCATGTTGCCTGAAATCCTAGACACAGTAATCAAGAATGAAGGAAATGACGTTGCAGGGGACGACAACGACGATCCAGGCGAAGGGGCAAGGAAACAGTCTGAAATCCAAAAAGTGGTGGAGACGCATCACGCGCGGCTGGTGGACGCCTCACACCTGGTGAAACAGGGACTAAGCCATTTTCTATTAGCCCTGGAGCTTATCAAACCTAAGCATTTGGACCCGAAAAAGACGCACCGTGGTGGATCCCATTCCAGGGACGAAGAAGCAAGGGGTGAAATTTTAAGCCCGCTTCAACGAGACTTTACGTCCCGCTTTGAAACAGAGCTGCACAGCTTTTACTCTCGTCGGAAAGATCTCCCGGAGGCACTGGCATCTCTTGAGGCATTTTCTGCTTCGGAGAAGGTCGATGGTTCTGCCACCCCGATTCCCTCTGGGGTACTCGGAGCGGACCCTGACGTGCGGCAAGAATTCTTCTTGATTCTGTTCATGAGCCATTTGCAGGATGATCTGCTTAATGCAACGCTGCAGTTGGTCAAGTTCGCCGATAGCAAAGTTGCTGATGGAACTATGAAACGTAGCCGACTGATCTTTCCGAAACAAAAATCTATTCGCCAGTGGTTCTCGCTCAATGCAGATCAGAGGGAGGCTAAGCCTTCAGATAGTCGGCAGTCATCCCGTGTGGATCCCTCGAACATACACCGTCCTCAAGCATTTCCTGGTTTCCCCGATCCAGAGCATCTTCCGCCAGAGAATTTTTGGGAGAAAGGAAGTAGCATACTGCGCACCATTTCTCATGTCATTAAATCGGAACAAAGCACCTTTGGCTTCAGGGTAGCTGCTGCTTCATTCTCGGTGGCTATTCTTGCATTCCTCCACCAAACGCAAGATTGGTTCGTCCGGCAAAGATGTATCTGGGCTATGATTGTCATTGTCATCGGTATGAACCCGACAAGTGGACAGACTATGTTTGGATTCGTTGCTCGAATTGTAGCGACGGCGATATCACTTGCACTTAGTTTGATAGTTTGGTATATTGTTGACGGCAAGACAGCCGGGGTGATAGTATTTCTGTATCTTGCAAATGTGTTCGAGGTATGGTTGCCTACCACTGTGGGAATTCCAACACTGACAGCCACAGTATTACTTCTACCTCAAAATACCCCAGTACTTTGGAGCCTCAGTCATCGCAATTGTCACGTTGAATGTAATCATCGGATACGAGCTACAGGTAAGTACTTATATTAATTTCCGATTCCCTCAACTAACATATCAAGGTCCGCAAATTGGGCATCACCGAAGCCACATCAAATGGCCAACCCTACTACCCAATCTACATTTTCGGCCCGTACAAATTAGCAGCGGTAGCAGCAGGCTGCGCCATATCCTTCTTCTGGGTCATCTTCCCATACCCAATAACAGCGAAATCCCAACTACGCAAACTCCTCGGCAAAAGTCTCTTCGTACTCGCTAAGTTCTACAGCGCAATGCATACAACAATAGAGCTCTGGCTCAACAACGAGCTGGGTGATATAAATGACAAAAACTCACCAGCCCACCAGCTCCTCAAATCCCGACACGAGATCTTCAAAGAAGAAATGATGCTCTTAACCGGTCTTCGCCAGCACAGCCACTTTAGTACCTACGAACCGCCCATCGGAGGCAAGTTCCCGAAACAGATCTATGATAATATCATCTCAGAGATCCAGCGCATTCTCACGAGTATGTCGTTGATGGCTCATACAACCCAGAGCCTGGAGGTACTAGGTATTGAGCCCGAATCTTCAGGAGCAGATAATGGTGATAGGTGGAAAGCTCGACTCGCGGAGATTGCATTGCAGTCTACGGATTTCAACTCCCACCGCATCACATCCCTACTTTGTCATTTGTCAGCTGCCATTGCGAATGCCCAGCCGTTGCCGCCGTATCTCTCTACACCGGATTCATTCCCACTTGCGCGACAATTGCATCAGATCGACGACGAGTTGTTGAGTATTCGGCATGTGCGGGATCCGGCGTTTTCGGCATTCGTTTCGCTGGAGGTGCTGAGGTCTGTTGTTAGTTTCAGTTTGCAGGATTTGATAGAGTATGTTCTATTCACATTTTTCTTTCCCCTTTTATTTTATTTTGGGACATCGCTAATGGGTTATAGCAATGTGAGGAAACTTGTTGGTGAGTTGAGCTTTGACTTTCATGTCAGGCAGACGCAGCAATATGCCGAGTCTTCCCAACTTCTTCAGAACCCAAGTCGAGAGGATGATTGAATCCTCAATATATCAACGTCCTATTTGAGCAAATGAGGTGATGTAAATAGATAGATCACTGTGAATACAGGTCGATAATCAACAATCATATTTATTCGATATCCACAAGTATGATTTCCCTTCTACGTGACGTGTATGTAAGTCGACCAAGTCCACGAAATCTACCAAACTAATCTATGCATCACAGAAGCTTATACTTCGCCGCAGCGGCCATGGAAATTATCATGAAAGCCACAAAAGCCCCCACAATACCAAAAAACCAACTCAACCCCTTAGTATCCTCCCCAGGAACCGGAACGTTCATCCCAAACATACCAGTAACAAGATGACAAGGCACGAAAATCGTCGCCATGATAGTAACTTTACTCATAACCGAGTTAACAGTCAAGCTAACCCGCAAATTCGTAGCACTAAGTTGTGCCAGACAATTTCCCTGTGACCGTCTGACAATCTCATCGATATGTCCCAGCATTGAAAGTGTCGTGACAAGATGATCTTGGACATCACCAAGGTAAAGGAGTAGTTCTCCCTTGGGGAAAACGGGGAGTTCCTTGTCGGCGGCATGGCAGCGTTTCACGAATCCGTTTAGCACGTCAACCTTGCCATTTAGACAGCGGACGATGTGGGTGATTGTCTTCCGGAGTGCGTCGATTCGTGGTATCAACTCTTGAATGTCGTCAATGCGGGCGATGAAGACTTGGTCTTCGATCGCATCGGATTCGGCAGCTGCAGCACGACCGAATGGCTGGAAGCTGTCGACGATATCGTCACTGGTAGCTTGGTCAGTATAGTCCTTCTGTCTGTGGCGAATGGAAACATACATGAGGGCATAACAAATCCAGTCACTGGATAGTTCGGCATCGTGCATCTTGCGGATGCGGTCGCGCACTCGAGAGATATGGGTACATCCACTAGGCGAGAAGGTGACGACACCGTACTGGAAGACGAGGATGTACACAGACGCCGAGGAAGGAATACCAGGTCTATCACTCTCATCTGGAGTAGCACGCTCGACGAGTGTCTTGAATGAGATCAGGTAATAGTTCCTGAAGACATCGACTTTTTCCCGAGACTCTCGAAGCTTGATATCCTCCGACGTGAGGCGGTGAATAGACAGTTCCTGCGAGACGAGGTCGACGTCCTCCCTCGTAGCATCGCGGATATCGAACCACCACACTGGTCGTGAAGGCTCTGGGTGAGCTTTCAATTTCTCCTGGATGATATCGTCCAGATTGCCGCTGGGGAAGAGACCCTCCCAGGTTGACGAGGTGATGGCCTGCTGTGTCTTCGAGGAGAAGAAGCTGAAGCGGGCTGGGAGGGCCAGCTCAGCGGAGATCTTCTCCTGTTCCTGTTGAGTCGACATGACTACAGAGGTAGTTGTCGAGTACTGGGGTTGTGCTGGTGGAGCGTCTTACTCAAGGCCATCCGTGAATTGGTGATACACGGAAGGCAGATGTGTGTGCCCGTGAATGGTTGTTCATCGGTAAGGAGATCGAGTCGTTCAGCCCATTCTAATTTGTTAGACTTCGAACTGGCCAGTGTGCACTATGTACAATGTACGCTGTGCGTCTCTGGTAGGTCAAATGGAGTGGTGAAAACTGATTTCACTCGAGGCTGGTATGAATGAGTTCACAGGGGGGGGGGGGGGGATCAGATAAAGTGGGAATCAGGGTTTTCAGTGACTCAGGCACCCTGTCGCATTATATCGGGCAAGACCGCCCCCTTCAGCCCTACCCGGTGACCCATGCACCAACAATGAAAAAGTGGGCTCGAGCAGATTTTACAGCCAATGGTAGGAATGTTGATGTGGAATCAGGGCCTCAAGCGCAGTTTGGGATAGGGCGGGATCGGAAAGACGATGCCGACAAGGGTTTTTTACTACAGATACAAAGTTGACTGGAGAAAGTGATAGATAATATGCAGAATTGATCCATGTCCAAGAGAACTGTATACATTTTGATCAATGAATACTCTCCATCAATTGGAATTGTCGTTAATTATCCTCTTTTCGGGATTGCTGCCCCCAAGGTTCTCACGTTGTCTTACACTGGTGGGTCATCCTCCAAGACCGAACCAAATAGTTAATCTTGGCACTAGGCACCTCTATTCTAAGCGAATGACTACGGTGCGGATTAACCGGTCCATATCAAATGTAGTATTATGGATTCAGACCAAAAAGAAAAATAAATGCTGACAAATTATTGCAAATTATCGTGCAAGGGAGCTCAAGAGAATTTGGTATCAGCTCTGAGAAAGGACCGCTTTTCATACAACCTTTCCAGGTGTAGACAAATTGAAAGTGAAATCATACAATAAAGAAAACATGAAAGAAACCAACTCCTAATCAGTGGCGTGACTGATCATATAACACCATTCATTATGCATTATGCATGTCCATAGTGGGCTCACCCCAAGAACATCGCAGCCTATGAAACAGTCAGCTACCGGCATGCTTTAAAGATTCTATACTCCATCATACCAGATTATCTCAGTTCTTCACTTGTGCCTGTCTTGGCTGGACCCCTTGCTCATCGTCACGGTTCACGGATTTCCGCAGATGTGGGTAGGCGAGCAAAAAGAAGACAACCACCGCGACCAAGATCAGGAAAGTAGGCAAGAACATGAAGGTGAACAGAATGCAACTCAACCCGAAGGTGACATTCTGGCCCTGAAGGAAACGGCGGGCCATGATATCGAGTAGCGTAGAGAACATGGGCTGATGACACAATCCACTTGCGATGAAGATCAATCAACGTTGAAGCGATTAGGACCTGAGAATCTTAGATCCCGGCAAGGAAGCCTTCCAGCTCAGTTAGCGATGTACGCAATTAGAGAGAAGTCTAGTCGAAGCAGATCGACCGGTTTCCCATATATACTGCACGCCGGAACGTAATGGAAGGTTCGGATATGCACCGCCATTGTGGCTGTAGCCAAAAGTGGCTCATAAGTCCGGAAACTAGGATGCCTTGTGCCATTTGTTGGGATGCCGTCATGGATCCAATGGGGATCTTCTCCACCCGGACACGGTGGAGCGAGATTGGCTAGAGAACTCAATAGCGAACTTGGAAAGGCTAAAATTTAATCTATTTCTATTATTAAGAAAACCTGAAAGAATTCTCTGTACGGAGTCAGGTGGTCCACGCTCAATCCGGGGATACGGTCGGAAAGGTTCCTCACAGTAATTCTTCTTAAATTTATAAGCGCCATGCCAGTGCGCGGAGTTATGAAATTGAGCCCCATAAATCTTTGGCTTGGCATGAATAGTGGCAGGCAGCAGTTTTTTTATGTAACTTGGCGTTTTGCGTAACATTTCTCGCCCCAGGATATTCCCCCCTACCGAGTGGGTTGACGCTAATACGCTTTGAACAACAGATAAGAACAGTCCCTCACCGTGGCATCGTGCATCATGCAGTCGGATTGGAGAAAGTTTCTGGTCTTTTCTACACGGCGATGTGGAGCCAGTCATAGGTCAACACGCAAGTTGTGGGGCTGTCGGACAAGCTGATTAGCGCCGGTCGGAATTACTGGTTACACTGCAGAAAACAGGTGTTTGAGGGGCAACAACTGACCCTGAAGGTGCTGGGAATTGAGTATATAACGGTCGGAATCACTTGAAATCTTTATTCTATAGCTTCAATTCCGGATAAGCTGTTTTGAAACCCCCTCCATTAGCTATTTCCTAGCTCATGGTGTATTTGAAATCGCCGTTGCCTATTGTGAGTTCAGTGGCAAACCTCGTGTAATCCCGCCCCGTAGGGCTGAAAAAGGCTTAGTTATGGATCTTCGGAATGAAGTCACATCCCTGTTTACTGTACTGTAAGGGCGACACTACACTTAAATATCGGAATAGTGCGTATCTGATTATTCTTTTTTAAATCTAGATTTACCCTGGACCAAATATAGGAGTCCCTTGCACGAAGAACCGGATTAAGCGGCTGATTCCAATCGATTCCTCTAGTGGGACCTGCACATCAGCCTTTTCCCCACACAGTTCTTTTCCAATTTACTTTCGCTTTTCCCTTTCCCCAACTCGCGCCCCCTCACCGTCTTTTCCTTTCCGACCCTCCCTTCCTTTCGCTGGACCCAGCCATGTCTTGGCTCGCGGGGTACGGCAAACTCGACTACGAGGAAAATGATAACCTCGGTGTCGACTGGGTGCTGCAGTATGAATTCGGTGATATCGGTGCGTGCTGCATGGGGTACCCCGGAGGAATTGATGCGCATACTGACGATCTTCTAGACCAAGCGCAGGCGATAACGGAGTTTCGCACTCTGGTCCATGATGTGACCGAAGCTGGTCTTCGCGTTCAAGTTCGCCATGGCCATGGGTCCTCCCTATTGGTGTGTTTACGGGTGCCCCGAGACCAGCTAGGGAGGATGGTTCACCAGTCACGGTGAGCCTTAGCGAATTGATTTGGTGAGAACACATGCTGATTGGCCGCAGATTGAAAGATTTTCTGTTTGGAATAACACATAAATTGCCTGAGGGCGATGAAAATACTATCGCACACCCTGAGACACCCTCCGAAGAATTACGATCCGTATACCATGCTGTTGCTTGGAGCAAAGAGCTGGGTGGTGCTGGGATCACCGCCCACCACGGAAAATGGAAGAATGTCACCGCATCCTTCCCGCTGCATGATCAAGACGCGTGTTCGCAAATGTTACGTCAATGGAGCCGGAAAACCAATTTGACGATCAAGGATTTGGACACAATCCGCGCGTTGTTTGGCGAAAAGGTACACCAAGTATTAATTTGAAGACGGATGAGATGTTAACGATCTTTTAGGTCGCATTTTACTATGCTTTCATTCATTGCTATTCGCTATTCTTGATCGTCCCTGCTGTTTTAGGCATTATCGGATGGCTGTACTTAGGCCCCTACTCGATAGTGTATGGCAGCGCCTTGTGTATTTGGTCTGTGGTGTTTGTCGAGTACTGGAAAATTCGGGAACATGACTTGGCCGTACGGTGGAATGTGAAAGGTGTTGGTGCTTTAAAGGTAAACCGGGCCCAATACCAGTGGGAGAAGGAAGTCCGGGACCCCGTCAGTGGACAAGTGATGAAGGTGTTTCCTGGGTGGAAGCAGTTCTCGCGGCAGCTGCTGCTTATCCCATTCGCTTCAATGGCCGCCATTGCCCTCGGAAGTCTAATCGTCGTTACCTTTGCTTCGGAAGTTTTCATCTCAGAGGTGTACAACGGAAAGCTCAAGGGATATCTTGAATTCGTGCCGACCGTACTTTTCTCGCTTTCGCTACCCGCCATTACCTCGTTCCTAACCAGCCTCGCGACTCGACTGACCAAATACGAGAATTACCGAACTCAAGATCTCTACGATCTTGCTCAAACGCAGAAGAGCTTTATCATGAACTTTATCACGTCATTCCTTCCAACCATCCTCACGGCCTACATCTACGTCCCATTTGGCAAACAGATCGTTCCCCATTTAGACCTTCTCCGACGCAGTGGTCTCAATTTCGATATGGCGTCCCATGCCGAGTTTGATGTGGATACTTCTCGATTCCAGCAGGAGGTCATTTATCTCTCCATGACCGCACAGGTCCTCGGTTTTGGTGAAGAGATCGTCATCCCTTACGTGAAGCATGCCCTTTTGCAGAAATGGCGAAACTACCGCGACCGACAGCAAGGTTTGACCCGCCAGCGCAGTTTCTCCACCGCAACTGATCTCCTCTTGATTGACCCTCCAGATGAGGGCAAGTTTCTGAAACGGGTGCGTAGTGAAGCCGATGCAGATGAGTACAAGGTGGAGGACGATATCCTCGAGATGTGCGTGCAATTTGGCTACCTGGTTTTGTTCGGTGTAGCATGGCCACTCGTGCCCCTGGGATTCCTCCTGAATAACTGGTTGGAACTACGAGGCGACTTCTTCAAACTGACCCTAGAGTGTCAGCGACCCCCACCCATCCGGGCTGACTCCATCGGTCCCTGTCTACTGGGTCTGGACGTCCTTGCATGGCTAGGCACCCTATCTACCGCAGCGATCGTGCATCTATACCGAGGCCCCATGGCTGAGGTTAAGCTGTCATCATTACTCCTGACCGTCTTCGTCGCGGAACAAGCCTATCTGATCCTCCGGTTTACTGTCTCGACCGCTCTGCAAAAAGTCTTCAACGACAGCTCACGTCGCGAGGAAGCCCAGCGTTATGCATTGCGGAAGAATTTCCTAGAGGCCAGCCAGGCCCAAAGCGGACCCCCTGGATCTCCTGGCTCTCGGGTGCGGCAGCGCGTGCGTTTCCATGAGCGAGTCAACGTCTACGGGTCGGAACCTACACCCTCCCCTGACGGCAGCCCTTCGCCTGAAACGGAGGAACCACAGGATGATGTGCTCCGCGGATCAGACCGCGAGGCCGAGTTTTGGAATGGTTTGTCGTGTGACACATCGGACGCGGGCGTCAAGATGATCCGGGCGCTCAGTGCATCCAAAGTAGGGGATGAACCGAAGTGGACAAAAGAGGCATAGCTTTCTCATTTTTACTTGTTTACTTATTATTAGCTATTTAGCATTTGCATGTGTAGATCGCATATTTACTTCTTATCCGATAAACTGAGTCCACATTTTGTGTAAAATGGTTGCCTGTCCCGGTCTCCGCAATATTTACTATCAATAGTCACTTTCAAAGGTTAATGCCCACCACACTTGTGGGCTAGAATCAGACAACTGCAGGGATAGTAAGGGGCAAATATTATGGAAAAAAAACCGATCGCGGGTTCCAGTTTCACGGTAATTAAATGGGCGTCTTTAGCCTGTTCAGCCCTACAGGGCTGCGCCAAGGAAACAAGTGGATCCTCCCCAATTATGGGTCCGAGACTGACCCAGTCTATACCGCCCGCTTGCGTATCCCCCATTTTTCCCTTTCAATCTTTTTCCCCTTTCACTCCCACTGCCAGACACACACCCCCTACTTCTATCTTGACTCCTTCCATTCCGGAGTCTTGTGTAGACTCTTTCGACATGTGAACTGGGTCCTGTGATTTCAAAATGGCACTCCCCGGTGACTCCTCCGACACTTTAATTTCCCCTCCCTCCCCTGTCTACCACCCGAAATCAGAAACAACCCTCATGGATACAGACCTGGAACTCTCCACCCTCGAAACCCCGCCGCCACCCGTTATTCCCAAACTCTTCCGTGAGGCAAGCGACATCACCTGGCAGGAAACACTCGAGTCAACAAAGGATCAGGTCCCACTCATCCGGCGACGTGGCAGGTTCCGACTACTTCACCAACAGCAGTTTAAGAATAGTCTGCTTGCGAGTGTGGGATATCTTGAGCTGGCAAACGCATGTGACTTCGCTGCTAATGTTTGGAACGACATTCCCGTGCCGACCTTTGCGGCCGTGCTAATGGGGATTGGTGGTACATTGGCACTTTTTATGGTTTTTGTTGCTGTACAGGACTTCCGACTCAGCTGGAGAAATGTGAAGCTTCTACGCGAGGAACGGGTACATATACAGCTGTTGCAGCAGTATCATTGCAAGAATCTGGAGTTGACTCGGTTGCTCGATGCGAGATTGGGCGTTGGGATACGTGAGATTGGAACAGAGGTCGTTGACAGAATCGTGATGGACATCCTTATGGGGCTCGGATCTATGCTTGTTGGCGTTGGCACGCTAATGGCTATAGGGGGAGCGAATCCTCGTGTTTATAAAGCGAGTAACCTCCTCTCCGGATATATTGGTAATGCCCTGGCGGCATTGTTTGGACTTGCCAACGCTGTTTGGTCGGTATATCTTATCCACCGGTTCAGGCAACATGATAAAGCAGTTGTCGCGCGTGAACCTAGCGATGATATTCGGCGTCGGCTGCGTCTGCGGTTCAAACGCTTCCAATGGCACTCAGTCGTCAACTGCGTGAACGGAATTGTTGCTGGTGCTGCGTCCATGGTGACTGCCAAGAATTGGGAAGGATACGTGGTTCTCATCCCATGTATAATATCTTTGATCATGTGCAACTACTTCTGGCGTAAGAAACTGGGCTATGACCGGCCGATTCTGGACCATGTCTCTCTCGCCAAGTTGCAATTGACACCCCTGCTGGAAGACCTGGAATACGCTATCGTCATGCAGCGTGGTCTTGCCGAACCGAATCACACAACTCCAAAGCCCATCGTCGATACCGAATCCCTAGATTCGATGCTCCGGTTTATCGTGCAAAACCGCATGCTGGAATCATACGTCGATTCCCTTACACATGATAAACAGGCTCGATCTCTCCTCTCCGAAATCCCCAGCACAGAGCCCACTACCTCCCCGGACGAAGTTATCGTCAGTTTCGACGTTCTCATCCAATTATCTATTTCCAACCCTACACGTTCACGACTCCTCCTGGACCACGCCGCCGAATTCCTTCGCGAGGAAGGCGTTCGAATCTTTACGCATCGCGAGCGACACCTTTTAGAACTTTTGGGTTATGCCGTCTGGCGGGATCAGACGGCAACCGAAGGAGCAGAAGGCATAGAGTCCAAGTAATATCTATATGGTCCATTTCGGCGACTGGATCGCCCCTCATCTGCCAATGCATAGCTTGCGAGGTTGTTGTTCTTATGTGCTGGCCATATTAGATGGGCATTTTATTCTAGTCATTTGATACTTGCATGAGCAAGTTTTGACATCTTGTAAATTTTCTATACATCAATCATCTCTAGCTAATATTTCTTCCCCAGATGTTTCCCAGTGTAGAGCATTTAAGAGTCCAGTCCAGGGCAATCCTCGCTAGTCTCGGCCGTGATGCTAGTATAAGGAGAAGGATCCGTCCAAATAATGTTATAGCTGTCATCCGGATAATCAGGTGCATCATCATCACCAAGTTCCTCCACGATGTTAGTGAGGGCATCGTGTTCCCAGCAAATGAGAATATTGCCATCGCCGTCATAGGCGTCAACAACATCCTTCACACAGCTGTAATCCGTCTTGCCGCAGGAAGTATCAACAGTAAGGCCTAGCTCTTCAGCCAGGGGCTCAACGGTGTCGTAGGGGCGCTGACGACTTCCGCCTGCGAGAGTAGGTCAGTATATAATCTATGAAGGGCCAATCCCATCAGATCTGTACATACTGCTCTTGGGAGTCTCAGCCATAATATGACCAATATCATATGCTGAGCTTGGGCCGAAAACATTCTTCAAGCATTGAGCACGCTCGAGACCGGCAGCGCTCAGTCCATCAGATCCATTACTAGGCTTCTCGCCGTGACGGATAAGGTATACGATCGGGTCGGCGACAGCGAGGGAGGCAGCAGCCAAAAGAACAAGGAATTTCTGCATCGCGATCAAATCTTTCAGTTGAACTAATTGAAAAAAATAAAAAAGGAATTGTGTTAATTCTAGTGAGTTGATTTCGACTATCGGATAATAGCGGCCCTACTTATACCCAAATTTGAAACATGGAATCCACAATTGTCATTAAACACCAGCCACCAATGTCAACCTTCACCTGAAGAGTGCAGAAAATAATACTACCCTCCCAAACACCAATCTAACTGTTTTCGTCGGTACCTGGTCCATTCACGTCGGGATCGGCAAGACATGCGCGGGTGGCGTGTTGTGATTCGTGTGCCGATCGTGGAGCTAAGCATCGGGGCATTCGTGCCCCGCGCCCCGCATTGATTTTCTTCTGTGATCTGGTGTGATGCACCATGGTGTGCGTGTAAATCGAGATTATTTAATTTGAAAGTAAATTACAAATCTGTGGTGATAATCTGATAAGATCTTTGTTGCCTATGTACTCACTTTCGGACTTCGGGCTCCATTTCTTTACTTTTATTCGCCTTGTCAAAGATGGTATCTTCCCATGGGACCTGAAACGATTTGTTGTTCTGCTTATTGTGGATATAATGGATTGGACAATATTGCATCCCGTATTCGGATATCAGGAGTGGCATAAGCGCTTGAGCTAATACTTGCATATCTCGGAGGTAATTATGGTACACGTGGGTGGAGATTTCAATCCTTCAGGACTATTTCCTGGTTCTAGAAACTATGCAAAACATGAGAATTTTCTCGATCGCGCGGCATACGCCGACTGTTGCCCGGGTTGGACTAGGCAATCCAGTTGCCCGGCCAGTACATGGAGTCTGCGTTGGGGTCGAATGGCTCGGACACCTAGAGAAATGAGTCAATGCTAGAATGGAATTCAGGGCATGGATATTTTTACCATGAAGTTCCAGCCCCCCTTCGAACCGAGTAAACTCTCAAAGTCCATATCGTTGATCCCATCTAATTCCATCTGGACCTCATCTCCCTCTCCAACCCTTTCCTCAAATAACGCTAAGCATTTAGCTAGCGCCCCCTCGGCGGCATGCATGTAAAAAACCGGAAAGTCGTCATCCGGGGCCCGAGCCATTAGCCCCTGGATCCGAGTGTTCATAAGCGACAGCATCAAGTACCCCTTTGTATTAGTCTCGCCTGATACCAAGCATTTCCAAGCCCACTCCCTTGAATCCTCGATGATCGTCAGAAGGTCGCGGCGTAGAGGAACAGATCCGAGATTGTCCTCATCTCGTAGCTGATTAGTGAGTTCTGCTGCTATGAGAAAGCAGCATTGAATGGATGTCGAGCGGAACACTCCGCTTCCACATATCGTGAGGCGGTGTAGATCATCCTTTTCAGATGGAGTCTGGGCATCGCGTCTGGTAATCATCATGCCTGAAGATGGGTTGGTGGTGCACCAGACTTGGAGAGCTGTGTCAATGACCACCTTTCTTGAAAATGCGTATGTGGTATCTCCGAAGGATGATTGGAAGAAGGGAATATGAAGTGCTAGCAGATAACGACGCACGAGGAAGTCGAGTGTTTGGCTTTGGAATGTAGATGGACCACGTCCTGTGTCTGGATGGTAGCTTTGTAGTGTGCGACAGATCTTCTTGTAGGATGCACGTAGATCCGTGTCCAAACGCAGGACTTCTTCGTATGAGCTATGCGGGCCAATTCCATTCAGTGGGTTTGCGATAGCGAGACGAGCTTCGAACATCTTTCGAAGGGCCAGTGGAACAGTCATCTGAGTATAAGTTTCATCCGGCTTTGGGGTCGGGTTTTCAGCTAGGATATCCTCGTCATTAAAATTACCCGGTGGGTGGGTATCAAAGTCATCAAGGCTCAACAGGGGAGGACCCCCAGACTCCAAACTCGTGTTCAGAGCCATTTCAATGATGGTGTTCCAAAGTCTTCGACGCATCTCGGAATCAAAAGTGCTTGTTTTCGGGAGACACGAAGGGTCTCGGTGTAGCCCAATATAGACTGCCGTTCGAAGAAGTTCGCCCATGGAGATCCAAATCAATCCTCCACTCACCCCGATAATGTCCCTTGCCAGTAGAAGTAGTATGTTTGTTTGGATAAACTCGATGGTGAGCCTAGCCTTGAAGTCCGGCTCGGCTATCCATGTCTGCGCCTCGTATATCCAGCGAATAGAGCTGGTGCGTAGAGAGAAGTTTTCATCGTATATCACAGCTCCAATCGCCATCACCAACTTCAACTGGATGACGAATTCTGCATCAGGCTCTTCTGTCGTCCATAGCGCTTCATAGGCTCGTCTGAACGTCGGGACATGTAACACACGATACCGGCACTCGAAGGTGCGGAGATAGATATCAACGAGCGCATCTGCTAACTCCTTGGGAGGTAACTCAGACATTGGGGCTGTAGGCCACGGCGGCGCTCTTTGCTCTTTGATAATTTTGCCAAGATACTTGCATTTTTTGAGATTGAAAATGGCTTTTGAATTCTCCCTCGACATGATAGGCTCAATTTGGCGTAAAATATCTCGACACTAACGTGGGTTAATTATATGGTCGACTCTCTTCGTAGCTGGAACATACCTGAATGGCTCCGTGGATCCAATGACTTTGACCGAAAATGCGGGTCTTGTGCATTATTGTGCGTACGATAGTGGGAGCTTTACCCTCTGATGGAGCTTCGCGATTCATATGGAAAGTCCCGGCAATCTGTGGCGCGTCTACGGTAGAATCCCAAATCGGACTTGGTCCCACTGATGCCCCAGGTCTCACTTCCGCATTCGCGAGTTGAGTTTCGAGCTGTTTTATTTTGTTTAGGAGCTCGGCTTCCCGTGCAGATGATTGGCTGGTCGGAGTATTGGGGGCTGTAGAGTGAGGTGCTGTAGCCACGGATGCATGCTGCAGTTGAGTTCCCCCAGTAATCTGGGAAGATGGAGTCATATGGTGCCAACCCCGAGGCTCTTTGGGACTCTGTTCCAGAGAAGTCTCTGTTTGGCGTTGTCTTGCACGCTGTCGTGGCGGCGGCGACTGATCTGCATACTCGCATGTTGACTTTTTGGAGCGGAGACAGTTGTTACACGGCAATTCTCGGTTGCATTTGATTTTTCGCTTCCGACAGAGTGTGCATGATCTGATAATTATATTAGTTGTCCTTTCTTTTATCCCGTCAAAATCTCGGACAATGCTCTTACACAGGTGGTCTTCTCCGTCGGCGTTCGGGCTCGGCCGTCGGCGTTATTTCCGCTGGGGTGTTCATACTGTCGGTCGGCGCATGTATCCAACTCTACTATTTCTTCAAGCATCAAGCACAAAGAAGCAGAGTAGTCTCTGAGAGACTGTGCAGCAGGTGATCATTGAATCTGATCTTGAATTCAATATGAAGCAAAAGGGGAACAGATTGAAGCCATAAGCTGACGGGAAATTGGTTCGGAAAATGCACTTCTGGCTCGTCACGTCTACCATATCCCGTGTCCGACTCCGAACCCAGTAAATAGAAGAAATGTGCGATGAGGATATGAAGAGAGTAATACCGTTTGCTTTGCGAGCTCATGGCTTAGTCTAATTCACTTCATGACTATGATATCCAGGGAAAGTTTTGCTCTTCACCGTTGTGCTTTTGGTGTGACTGTCTTATGATGGCCCGCTCGAATTACTCGGTATATCGTACCTAATAGGAGCAATGGCGGTTCACAATTTGGCTAACGAGTGAAAGCGTTCAATTTAGAATATGAGTGGGGTTAATGACTTACTTGTAGGCTAATTATTTGATCTGACAGCACATGGGGATTGCTGTGATTTGGTGGAATATGGTCAAACATTCAACTTACACAGTCTTCATTAGTGACATGAATATCCCAATCAAAACAATCTGAAGTGTGCACTCTTTTTTTAGAACCACATGCATGATTGACATACGTCGCGTTCCCGGCTCCTTGGTGTGGCATGTGTTGAACGAGGGTTCTAAGACACCAAAATGTCTCCATGCAAGGGATGGTACTGTTGTAACAAAAGGTGCACGGAAAACCGGCCGCCCGGAGACCATGAAGAGGACCATCTCTCCCAAATTTGTCTACAAGCCTAGATGTGGAGGGAAACACTCCCGAGTCTTCAGTGCTGGCGTGTGTATCATGCAATTTGACACGGCTTCACAGTAGATGGCCTTGATAGGTGTGAAATTGGGGAATCAAGTGATGGTACAGGTCTATCAAACTATCCGGTAATATGTGTTGCTTTCTACATGGCCACCATGTCATAGCCTCCATGTCACTAAAAGAAATGAAAATAGGCAAGCCACTGGGGTGTTGGTAACAGTGGAATTCTTAATACGAAGTAGACAGGTCGGTGAACCAACAAAAATCAGAATGGGCTTGCCAAGAGTTGCACTAGGGATCTTTGGCCCCAACGGCATAACTGCTGATGTTTGACGAGATTCCCCAATTAGGTATCTTGACACCCAAAAGTTCAGGCAACAGATTGCTTTGGAGCTTTTGAATAAGTAATCTCCTTTTCATGCTTTTCTGATGAGATACATACGTTTCAGCTTGTCCACAAGAGCCTACCGCTACATCCATGGTTTTGCTGAGATAGATTCAGAAGAGTGATTTGTGAATTGAAGAAAGCCTACTGGTTGTGTCCAAATTGAGGATCTCGATCGTGATACTAAGACGCTACTAACCTGATCACAGGAGAAGGAATTTCTTGTTCTAGACCAAATCCCGCGGCTATTTTACTTGAAATGATCGTAATGTTCCAAGGCACGGCATTGTCGGCGCATCCTCCAAACATGGGGTTTGCAAGGGGCGACGTTCCACGCAGCCCGCCAGGACTGCGCGGAGCAACCGTACACCTACAAGCACATTCCAAACAAACATCCCCACAACGCCCTCATACCAATGTTTTGCTATCAACGCAATTGGTGTACGTGTTTGCATGACTGGCATTTGCGATTCAGACCTTTAATGCCTGCCATCCCTTCAATCGCTATGCCTTCCTCCTTCCTCTCCTTTGCACATCCTTGAGGTTGAGGTTGGGATAATAGGCTTGAGGATGCACGGATCTTTGTCTTTGACTGCACTTGCAGCTATTGTTGCAACGGCCTCTAGTGCTATTATTCCCATTGCAGAGGAGTCTCTTCGCGCGGTCGCACATGCTGTGCCCGAAGCTCCAGCTGAGCCTGCGTCGCATGCATTTCATATTCTTCCACCTTGGTTGGAAAGTTTGATAGAGTCGTATGTGCGAGGTATGGGATTTGAGAATGGTCTTTGCTAAAATTGAAAACAGGGCAACACTTCCGACTTCTTCAGCTGTTGACAGCCTGTAAGTGAACTATATCTGATGAGCGCAACGAATAACTTATATTTCTTAGCGTCGTCGCACCCAGTAGTGTGCTAAGCTCCAACCTGACTACAACACCAAGCCCAGTGCCGACTTCAAAAACAACTGCCGCACCAGTTGCACCCGCTCCAGCAAGCACGTCAAACAAGCCGCCGGCGCCAAACCCGTCATCATCTAGCAGTAGTACTACCAGTACTTCCAGTGTTAGCCATCCACCTGCTCCAAAATCAACAACCTCAACTGTGCCATCCGCAAACAGTGCTACTAGCAAACCAAGTGCAACAGCATACACTCCGGCTACTAAGACATGCCCCGCAGGATCGCGGAAAGCAGCCGACATCTACTGGCTAGATGCTCAGGATCATAACCAGGCCGGCGCCGGCTATGCCCCATATGCCGGCGGAAGCAACGTGTACCCAGTCTATCGGAATGTTATGGATTATGGAGCAGTCAACGATGGCTCAGGTGACCAAACAGCCAAGCTGCAAAAGGCCATTGATGACGATGGCAATGGTGGTACTCGCAAGGGCAAGGGTACCACTCGATACCCGGCTGAAGTCTACCTACCCGGTGGTACATATACTCTTGGAAGTACCCTGACCATGACTGTTGGAACTATCATTGTCGGCGACCCTCAGAATCCTCCTATCATCAAAGCTACCTCTGACTTCCAGGGGCAATTCCTGGTCATGGGATACGACAAGAACAATGGAAACCCTGAGACTAGCTTCATGATGCTGATCAAGAACGTTATTTTGGATACCACTGCTGTTGCGCCCAACACCAAGATCACTGCTCTTCAATGGGGAGTTGCCCAGGGATCGGGATTGACGAACGTTCAAATCCACATGCCGACCAATTCTAAGGGCCACACTGGTATCGATATTGCTGCTGGCTCCACCATCGCAGTCACCGATGTGGTTAGTTGACTGTTTTGTTCATACTTGAATCTGGTGCTAACGAATAACAGAGAATTGTTGGCGGCGCGACCGGTATTATCAATTCGAATCAGCAAGTCAACTTCAAAAACCTCCAGTTCGTGGGATGCGGCACTGCCTTCTTTGCGAAAGGTGGATGGACAGTTCTCCTCCAGGGTGCTCTTTTCGAGTCCTGTGGCACAGGTATCAACATGACAACCAATGGTCTCGGAAGTCTCGTACTCCTAGACTCCACAGTCAAAAACTCCGGTCCAGTGGTCAGATTCCATGATTCATCTCACGACACTGGAAATCAGAACAGCCAGCTTCTCATTCAGAATTTGGTGCATGACGGAACCAATCCCATCGCTGTGGACAGTGATGGAAAGACCCGCTTGGCAGCAACCTCTCATATTGACACCTGGCTTTGGGGTACTCTTGTTGAAGGAGAATATGAGCAAGGAGCTAAACACAAGACTAAACGATCTGCCAATCTGCTTGTCAATGACAAGTTCTTCACCAAGTCTCAGCCGACCTATACCGAATACGGCACAGCAGATGTGGTTAATGTTAAATCTGTTTCTGGGTTCTCAGTCAAGGGTGATGGTCTTACAGATGATACCGCCTCGCTCAATGCCATTCTCAAGCAGAATGCTGAGAATTGCAAGATCACATATTTCCCATTCGGTGTATACAGGGTCTCTGACACGATTTTTGTTCCGGTCGGTACCCGTATCGTTGGTGAGGCTTGGGCTGTGATCTCAGGATATGGCGATGCCTTTAAGGATGCCAAGAACCCGAAGGCTGTCGTGAAGCTTGGTAACCCAGGTGATGTCGGTCTAATTGAGATCCAGGATATGCGATTTTCCGTTGGTGAGATCCTTCCAGGAGCCAAGGTACTTGAGATCAATGCCGCAGGCCAGCAGCCCGGAGATGTCGGACTGTGGAATACCAACGTGATGGTAGGAGGCACAGCCGAGACCAGCATCTCCAACATCTGCACATCCCAAGATCCAAAGGACTGTATGGCCGCGTTCATGGTTATGCACCTCACCGAGTCCTCTTCCGCCTATATCGAGAACTTCTGGGGTTGGACCGCCGACCACAACTTAGACAGCACCTCTCTTCTTACAATCGTTTCCACCGGCCGTGGCATCCTAGTCGAAGCAACAAAGGGAACTTGGCTGACTGGAACTGGCTCAGAGCACCACTGGCTATACGACTACAACTTCAACAACGCGGCCAACGTATTCGCAGGTCTCCTCCAAAGCGAAAGTCCTTACATGCAAGGCTCAGGAGAATACGAGAACGCACCCGCACCATGGACCGCAGATCCGAAGTTCGGTGATCCAGACTTCTCATGGTGTGCGGCCAACGATCAGAAATGCCGAACTTCCATCGCGACGAACATCGAGGGGGGGTCCAACATTGCATTGTACAATTCGGCTGCTTGGGCGTTCTTCGACGGCTACTGGAACGGACTTTACAATGAGCCGTGCAGTGGAAAGTGTCAGACTAACATGATGCGTGTTGCGGGTGCGCCGCAGAACCTTGTGTGGTATTCTATTGGCACGCGCCAGACGGATGTGATGATTCTGGACGGGAAGACTAACCCGCGTGAGGCGTCTTACCCTGGTGGATGGGAAGGACTTATTCAAGCCTATGCGGAGTTTTCTCACTAATTCTTTTGTTTACTATTTTAATTGAATAGCATCTGGACATATGCATACACTTGGCATTCTAGATTAAATGTAATCATAATGAACAGCAACCTTAAAACCCATAGTTGGAATACACCCAACAGCTTAGTCAACTCCGCATATCACCCCATAAATTGATGATCGAATCTTCGAGTATATTTGCAGCCCGATATTTCAGACAAGTTCTTTTTTGGGGTCACCACGTGACTGTGGCTCAAGGGTCTTTCCGGTGATTCCGCCTCAAACTTGCTTCGCCCCTCCGGTGGCGTCCGAGATCCAGTTGTTTCCCCATCCAGACGTCATGGTTCCTTGGCTTCACATGGCAGGCAACGGCTAATTCGGCGCGTCTAGGTGGGAGGCTTGCACTGGATGCATTATGTGCCGCGATCTAGTCGTTGACGCGACAGTTTACAAGCCCTTGCTTGAAATCTACGCGTCCATGCTACCCAGCTCAGCCTAAACTTGACGGCCTGCCCTGAAATAGACCGCCCTACAGTATAGAGATGTGTGGCTCTCCCAACTGAAGAGGGACCTGTGGATATCTTCCCCATCGGACATCTATCCACACGGGAAGGTGGCGGTGACCTGGCGAAATTTCCGGCCGCAGTGAAAGTTCGTTGGGGCCTGTGGAAGGCAGCAGGATAATAGCGTTTCTAATTCAGGAATCACAGGCAGCTCGCGTGAGACTGCGCGAAGTTGCGCCCATAGCCTAATTGCCGAGACCTGATTTTGGCTCATCATTCAGGTCCATCCCCCAGCTTACGGCTCCTTTCGGACTGTTTGGGGTCCATGGCCAGACGCGGAAAAGTCGCGAAACACATTACTGGCCACAGTGTGTCAGCCCTGGAATTGAGTGGATCCCCAGAAATGACGATTGGCTATTCTAAGATTGCCCATCCATTCGGTGCAGCTAGCGCAGATCGCCATAGCGAATATCCTCGTGTTCCGTTTACCCCCAAACCCTGCAACCCCAAATTTACCCACAAACAGCGTCATGTTGCCACACTGCCACATCCGACTGCCAAATGCGGCAACTGAGGATTTTTTGTCCTTGTTTACTATCTATATTTGGGGCGCAGATCTGCCCAGCGATCGTCGCACATAAATATCCTCGGCTCACCCCGATCTTGCAGACTTACCATTCACTACACTAGATCAACCGAACATACAAGTCCTTTACATATTTCAATCTACTCTACAAAGCACCATCACTCCACCATGAAGTTCACTCTGATCACCTCCGCTATCCTGGCCGCGGCCGGCCTAGTCTCTGCTGATGGCGTTGGAGACATCGTTTCCGGTGCTGAGAGCCTTGGCAATTCTATCGCCACAGGTGCCGTGTCTGGCGGCGAGGCTATTGCTTCCGCAGCCGAGACGTACGCCAACAGTGTCGTCTCTGACGCCAACAGCATCGCCTCCAATGCCGAGAGCAAGTGGTCCACCTGGACCGACGATGTCACCACCACCAACTCCGACGGCCACACTACTACCGTCCCCTCCACTCTGACCTCCCAGGTCTCTGCCACTGCCACTGATGCCACCGCTACTGGCAGCTCAACTTCGGGCTCTTCCTCCACTTCCTCCACTTCTAGCTCGTCTGGCTCGTCTAGCTCGGCCAGCTCATCCAGCTCTACTGGTACCAACGCTGCTCCCCACGCGACCGGCATGGGTGTCGCCGCTGCTGGTATTGCCGGTGTGGTCTACGTCATGGCCGCTCTATAAGTGGATCAGATCTATACAATCTGAACATAATGACCCCTACGGATTTTCGGTTTCCCTGACCGGGATCGATCACGCTGTTTTCACGACTTTACTTCATTTGGTTAAAATTGCATTGAGTTCTGCTTATACCAGAGATTGACGGACTTGTATATATAATGTTGATACAATTGAGATTAAACATTTTTTCATATATACCGATAGTATTTCTCCGATGCCAGATTGCTTGCCTCCACGTAGTCCACTCATTTGAATTCTCCAACTGTTAGAAATAAAGATCACGTTTCATGTTAAAGCAAGGTAAAACCACAGACACTTGGGCCTGGGCATGAGGATCTCTCAGTGAAATCCTGTATTTCCGCCCGGCGCCCCATCCCCGCCAATTTTTGGGAGTATCAGGGTGATGTCATGAACAAATACCCCGATGACCAATTTGCACTCTATTATCTACTTTGCATGGAGATCGATCGGTAATGCGCCTAATGGCGCCACATGGCTTCTGCACAGGACTATACTTACGGAATCCTCTGTTAAACAATAATTGACTGTATCCACGCTAGAAGCCTCTACTGAAATCAGCTGCCTGGTGTTTACGTCATGCTTCAAGGCTTTGACTATTTTTTTCACATTGTGTTGAAATCTCATCCAGCTATGGGTAGAGACACCCTTACTAATGGAGGTAAGAAGCTCGAGAAACCCCAAAAAGCGCTACAAAGAACTGGGAGATATGGGCCTTGGGCCTCATATTCCTGGATCTGTGCATCAGTTTTACTAACCTGAAACAATCACTCTTGCTTGTGGTCATTGGAAGTCTGCTGGAGATCGACAGACGCGGGCATCGTATTATCCGAGTCACTCGATCGACCCTCGTCGACAGTCATCTTCGGTCCCGTATACCAATGTCGCGCGAAAATAAAGTAATAGATCATACATCCAATCCAAACAAACCCATTAATCACAATCGTATAATTCATATCGGAAGCTAGATCCAAGTTAGTCAAGACAACCTCAATCAATGATGACTTAACCTACGAGCTGGGTCAGGTCCTCCACTGGGGAACATGGACAATATAACCCCAAAAACAAGGTAAACAACTGCAAGCCACGCTATGGGCTTACTATACCGCCCAGTATAAAATTCACCAGGCCGGAAACGGTCCTGCCCCCAAACTAGGCGACAGAAAATAGGCGTACCCCATGATAAGTAGTTACTCGCGACGAAAAGTGAGAAGAGGGCATTTGCAGCGGCGTTGTTGATCAAACACAACAGTCCTAGGATCAAACACACTATCACCAGACCACAGACCATGCGAACGGGCTGGTACTGGATACGTTTGCTGACGTGGCGAAAGAAGGTAGAGAATGGCAGTGCGCCATCACGGGAGAATGCCCATGCCTGGCGCGATGCGGCCACGATCTGGATTGTTAGATGATGGCAGCTTTTGGGATTGATTGTAACATACCAAGCTGAGACCAATGAGATATTGAATTATGCACAAGACAATCATGAAGCCCAGAGCTCCTTCTTTCCCTAATGCATCGTAGTAGATCTGCGATAATCAGTAAAGAGGCAGGCCAAACCAACTGACAGAATAATCTCACCTGTGCCATAGGCTGACCAAAACGAGTATTAATTGTCTGCAAGACATCAGGATTCATAGTAGCAGCCATAACACTCAACACCAAAAACCCAAGCACACAAGCCGACCCAGCAGAGAACATGATTCCGAGTGGTACAGCTTTCGCAGCATGCATCGCCTCTTCGCTCATATGCACACAAGAGTCGAAAGACCCAATAGACCAGATTGGAGCTAGCCACGCTAGCATAAATGCCCATCCAGTTGGCCATGTCGTTTCATTATCAATATGGCGAAACACGTAATTGCCCGAATTCAATGATCCGCCTCGCGTGACCTTGCCAACCGGTAACGCGATCACAGTGGCGATCACCAGCGCAATGTTAATGTAGATACAGAATGTCTGGATCTTCGGCATGATTTGCCCCATGAAAGAACCGGAGAATCCATGGATGAAGATCAAAGCGACGTACATCGCGTAGATCTCACCGCGTGAGGCCGACCATGCGCCGTCGCGCGCGATGCTAACGCAAGAGATGATCATGAGAGCGAGGGTATCTATACATTGAGTTAACAATATTGGATTAAAATCATTTCATACTATACTCACAGTCCACAGAACAGATCCCACCAATCAAGCCAAGCGTATTACTATATCCGATCAAAAAACTCAAAGGACGTTTATATCTCGGGCCAGCGAAATAATGAGTCCACCAGTAAAGACCTCCAGCCGTAGGCATGGCAGACGCAAGATCAGACTTGATAATATTAGCCAGTCACAATTTCATGTGAATGAGCGCAAAGAACTCACCATCGCAAGTCCAACAATGAAAATAAAAATACTCGCCGTAAACCAGCCCTGTATCAACATCAACACACTATATCACGCGACTTCGTTCAATGTGAATTCATACCCAAACCATGCCGACCGGGCCCGCAGGTAGCGAAAACGCAATAGTGGAAGCGATAGAAGGTACCAGTCCCATAATACTAAACGCGATCGCAAAAACCTGGGGCGTGGAATACTGCCGACGCAATTCCTGCTTGTATCCCATTTTCGCTGACAGGTCAGCAGCGATCGGGTTACATTAAAACGCCAAGAGCCTACCTAGGAGGGCGGAATCGCCCGTGTCGCTAGCACTTGGCACGTTAGAGACTGCCGCCTCTGCATCGTGCGTTGGAACCTGTGAGTCGTCCATAGCTGGAGGTCAAACGTGGTCTGCATGCGGAGTGGACATGGTGGGGAGACTCTGCCCTTAAGAGTAGTTGGTGTGACACGGTAGATCTTGGTTGTTTACAGGCTATTGAGGGTCCATAATATGCGCAGGGGTGATTTGATTATGGATCTGCATATCCTCCTTTTAGCGGGAGCTAAATTGACGATCAGATCCATTGTTTTGGGTTTATTTCGTTCATGATAAGCATCGACTATTGTTATATCATAGTCGCGATACGCAATGGTTTCCGTGCAGCTTGATGGTTGTTTATGTGCTTCAGGAGTCAGAACTCGCGACGCGCCCTTACATTCAAATTCTCTTGAACGGTTGGGAATTGGTGAATGAGTGGATCACGATGCGCGTCAGCAACCAATTCGACCCCCTTTTTACATGATCCTTGGCGCAGGAAGGTGCAACACGAACAAGAATCGCTTTTTCGCTTGAAAAGCCTCGGCTGTTTTTACTTGTATTCAGTTTCCACTTGTCTAATGCGGCATGATCTCACGCTGCATGAGCCTGTAACTCTGCTAGAGATAACCGGGATTGCGCAATAGGACTGGAGCTCCTGCGCTGATCTTCCGCTCAATAAAGTGGGAACATTTCTCTCCGCTAATGCTCTTGGCGGTCTTTTATTGGATTCTATTGAGGGGTGCATTTTGGAGCAATCTATTCCAGCTTGTGGGTATCCTGCTGTTAACTCTGGATTCCAAGGTTACATTAGCTATTAACGATCCATTAAGTTCAAACTTTGCTGAGCGCGCTCTTGACCCGAATCTCAAAATTGTGGCCCATTTCGTTATGGAGAAGGCCCCACGCCGAGACTTACTTTGCGCCACTTGGCCCTTGCGACCGCTCGTTTATATTCTATGTACTCCGTACAACGTAGCACCATTTATACTGTGGAGAATGAGTTGCAAGAGCGTTCAATAATTATCCAATCATAGCTCGTTCACTATTGTTAGTAAGTATGAACTAAATCCATATCCTCGTACTCATGTCACCCAACCCATGCTTATACACAATCGGTATGAACCTGTAAACACCAAGGCTAGTGTGTATGCCTTGTCCCGCTCCGATATACACAAATGGTATCATATCCAAACTAACCACAGTATGCTTTACTCCAATTCAGAAGCTCAATGAAAAACAAGTCTCCAGCGAGACCCATCGACCCGTCTCCAGTGATGAGATCAAACCGCCTCCTCGGGAGGAGTATTCTGGGTCAGAGGTGACTCTGGACCGTGAACCTGGTCCGTAACAGTGTTCTCTGACTTGGCTGTTGACGCCTTCCTCGCAGCTTCCCACTCATTAAAGTCCTGGCCAGGGTTGATGTTCTCCCAGCGAACCCAGCACAGCAGATGATAGAATCCAGAAGCGAGGAGCGAGCCCAAGAGCGGTCCAACCCAGTAGATCCAATGGTATCCGGGGAAACTGCGGTTGATCACGTCGGGGCCGAGGGATCGAGCGGGATTGAGGGATCCACCGGTATAGTAGTCACCTGGAAAAATAACATGAGCAAAAAGCCGTGTATACCATGGGTAAAGAACTTACCAATCATCTCCGCCACGAAGAAAGTCAGACCAATACCAACCGGGGCCAAGTAAGTCGACTTGTGCTTGACGACTGCCAGCATGATAATGACCAAAACCAGCTGCGCAGTGAGGAACATCTCAATGAACAAGCCCTGCGAGATAGAAGCACCACCACCAAGCCGGGTAGCACAGTTTAGCGGACCCGGGAAGAGAGCGCTAACAACGCCCGCCGATGCAATGCCGGCGACCAACTGGGCCGGGAAGACCAACAATCCACGAAGCGCGGGCATGCCACCCGTAAGGCAAAGAGCGAGTGTAACCTAGAACCATCAGCCTGGAATAAATCACCACACCGATTCCTTCCTTACCGCAGGGTTGAACAATCCACCGGTCACACGGAAGAACGCCCACACATTCACCGTCAATGAGAAACCGAATGACAGTGCCGAGTACAGCAAATTGGAAGTATTCGGATACGACCCAGGAGGAGGCATAGGCGTATTTGAAACTTGAGTTCCTGCAAAAGAGAAGAACAAGAACAAGAATGTGCCGACGAATTCACCCAGAACACACAACAAGTTGTATCGCATCGTCTCCGGGAGCTGCAGCATAGGAAGCTGTCCACGAGACCCGGGACCAGACGGACCGGCCAACGTGGACGCCTCCGAAATCTGACGATTGTGAAGGAACCTCATCTTGCCTCGGGGCTTAAGCTAAACTTGTCGAGAACAGAATTCTAGTCAAGTTGAGTCAATTGAATAGAAATCCGGCAGCTATAATACCGGTGGACTAACATTTCACTCAATTCGTACCTCGGGGTTTTATGTACTATGTACACCCAGTCACAAGACGTCACGAAACCCCTGCATGAGGACAAAATTTGGAATCCATGTATCATCGACCGCGGCATGAGCCAGGGCTCGCAGCTTCAATTATTATCAAATAGCCTTTTAGACCTAGATTCCTCCTGTTATTGGGGTACTATTGTAGAGTAAATGTTTTGATTAGGGAATATGTCCGTAGTGATGAGGTCACGAGTGTAGGGAATCCACGTTTGTATAGATCTAGATCCTCGGGAATTCGTGTGGGCGGGAATGTCCGACCGGCCGAAAACGGATGAACCGGATCGTCCAGACTTGCCAGTCAATGGGGTTCTGGAATGTCAGTTGTGTTTCGGTATTCTCCGTGATTGGTTGGATTGGCTTATCGTTTTTAAATACCCACATCAAGGGCTCATCGACTGTAAGTAAACTTCGTTAATGTTGTGTATTAATAGGAGGTTATTTCCCACCTTTCACCCCCAAGGATCCTCTCTCATGATTGCAATGGAATTGAAATCACTGCATCCCAGATTCAAATGGTTTTTTACATGGTCTGGTGAAGTAGAAGAGCAAGAAAGGGGAGGCAGTCAGAGAGTGAGGAGCAGGAGCTGTTGGAGATGAGCCATCTCATCGAGTTGCAAAATCCCAAGACAAATCTATTCTCAATTACTTGACTTCTGAAATTCCTACATTTCTCCCGCTCAAGCTGATCCATGACTACATATAGCATTAAATTAACTTTAGCTCCCGTCGCAGTTATTAATTTAAGGTTCACAGCTCCGTGCGATATTTTCACCTTGTCCGAGGTCATGCTTTTATTAGCATCGATCCAAAGGCTCTGAATCATAGGGAATTATTTCAGTCCACTCGAATTGCTGTATACGAGAATGTGTCCGAGTAAATAAGACCAAAATTTTATTGTAACCTCGCATTTGGTAAGAAACTTGCATCATTCTGTGCCGTCGGACGCCATAGAGCCACCAGGATCAACTCGGCACTTACCATGCATATTAATTAAATGAACATGATTGGAGATGGCGATTTGATCGATCTTCCGTATTCTATACTTGGTATGACTCTCGCGATCCGATAAATGTAGTTATTCCGGAAAGTCGTATTACCTACGTAGCATATCTCCAGGCACTACCACGCCACAGCTATATAACGATAGGTCAACGAGTGAATAATAACCACTGACATAACTATAAACTAAAATCACGTAGCCGATGTATTCACAACACCAAAAAGTACACACTCCGAGCCATATACACCCAGAAACTCCCCAATCTGTACAAACCCACTCTTAACCAGGACGTTAATACTTGCTTTGTTCGCCTTCCTTGCAATCGCAATCAACTCTGTCGTCGTACTTAGTGCTGTCGGAGCAAGAACTAGCTCATAAATCCGTGACCACATCTTCACAAGCCCCCGTACGGCCTCAGTTGCATATCCCTTCCCCCAAAAGTCAGGATGAAAGGTATAGCCCAGTTCCCATCTAAGGTGATCTGCACGTTTAATGCGCTCGAGCCCCACATAGAGTGATCCTACGATGCGGCCTATTAATAGATTCAGTACTGTATGTAGACAAAGGTGTATTGTAGAAATAGAAATAGAGCGATCTTAGATTGGAATATCTTACCCTTACCCTCCTTACCAGATACTGATAGGGTGTCTGTATGTATTTCCCTCACCGCGTATCCGATCTTTAGATTTGAAGTTGAGAACGCCCGAATCCATTCCCTAGTATCTGAGATATCTATATCAGGGACCTTTCTGAAACTAGTTTTGAATATTTAGTGAATAGTTTCCAATTTCACTTATTTAAGACATATCCAATCCCTTTGGAGAGTAGTAATACGTACCTATGCTTCATAGTCTCCTCCCTAGACCGGATATCGTACATTCCCTCCGCGTCGCTGTCTACTAGTGGACGAAGTTCGAGACGCTCAGTCCGGAAAATTAGAGGGGAAATTGGCTCCATTGTCAAATAAGATAATAAGATAAAATAAAACGAGCTATGGTTGAGAATCAAGTGTTTAAAATAAAAAAACCCTATGATATTGCAAAGATGAGTCATCTACATACAATGAGTCAGTCACTAAACTAGTGCTCTTGTTAAACTACCCAACCAATAGACTGTTGAAAATCAGGCTGAGTCATTTCTCCGCAGATAAACAGAACGTCCTAGCCATAGGGCAAGTCCGAGTACCCAAAGTCTGTGTCATTCGCGATCATGGATCGCCAATTCAATTACAGGACACAGCGATGTATTATATTTAGAGTAAGTCACTGTATTGATCCTGATACAGGAATATTGATATTCCGGATTTATCCCTAATATACACTAGTGAGTCTTGGCATTGGGCTTCGAGAAACAATTAAAGAGTGTAGGTGGTGGCACCGGTTTCGAGACGCACTGTACCATGAAAACGTGCTAAGGGGTTACCGGCGATACAATAGGTCTTTATTTTGGAAGTTTCCATCTACATGAATTATGAAAATATACCATTTTACTTCGTTGTTCATTCTTATTCGTCTGTGCTTTATAGCCGGATGATCGGCGTTCTGACACCTGCGCATCAACCTTATCAGAGCCTGGAGCGGTAGACTTGCACCTTGCACATGTACTTGGAGATATTTATTCAATTTATGAATGCTCCACATCAATATAATTTTCAATCCTTTACAAACCTGTTTAGTCAAACCCGAAGAGTTTTCGTGCTCCGCAACGAACGAAACCTCCGCCGAGAAAACTCCAGATCTAAAGCCGAAATCCAGCAAACGTCACGGATGTACTGTGACACCGGTCGCACAGCCACGACAATTTATCGGAGGCCTACTTGACTTTCCAAGTCCGCGGAGATATTGAATCTCCTTCAACTACGAAATACTCTCTAGTACCTAGTACCTGACAGAAATCTCTGTCAGCCCTGTGAGCTGCCAAAGCCACTCGGAACAATCCAACCACCGCTGGACCCGCTTATCTGTCCGCGGAGATGCTCGTTTCTCGTGAGATCCCGTCACAACCGCTAATCCCGTACATTCGACATTAGAAGCGAAGCCCGATGTTGCGTGTCGCTCGTAAATTGACTAGTTTTTATAGGACCGTTGGGTGGAGATAAATAGCTAGCTGCCCACCCTGATCGGAATATTTTGCCTCACAACTTCTATTGAACAAGCTTCGACATATACATTACAAAAAGTTTATTCAGCAATTTAGTTTCAACACTTTCAGCACCTCATGGGTTCCAATGCGGGATTGACATCAGACCAGGTGAAGCTTATCAAAGCGACAGTACCAGTCCTGGTCGCACACGGCGACACCATCACATCTGTTTTCTACGAGAATCTCATTCGCGAAAACCCCGACCTGAACAACGTTTTCAACACTCCCAACCAACGCAATGGAAAACAACCCCGCGCACTGGCCGGCGCTTTATTCGCATACGCCTCCAGCATCGACAATCTCGGCGCATTAAGTCCAGCCGTGGAACTGATCTGCCAAAAACATGCCTCACTCTATATCCAGCCTGAATCTTACAAGGTCGTCGGAAAATACCTCCTTGAAGCAATGGGCCAAGTTCTCGGCGATGCACTCACCCCCGAAATTAAGGACGCCTGGGCAACAGCTTACTGGCAATTAGCCGACATCATGATCGGCCGCGAACACCAAATCTACGAGCAGAGCGAAGGATGGACTGATTGGCGCGAGTTCAAGATTTCCGAGAAGATCAAGGAATCAGACGAGATTACCTCTTTCTATCTCGCTCCCGTCGATGGCAAGCCTCTGCCCACTTTCAAGCCCGGACAGTACATCTCAGTGCAGGTTTACGTGCCAGAGTTGAAGCATCTCCAGCCTCGCCAATACTCGCTCAGCGACAAGCCGAGTCCGGATTATTACCGTATCAGTGTGAAGAAAGAGAAGGGCCTGAGTGCCGAGGCAGATGCGACCACTCATCCTGGTTACGTCTCCAACCTCCTTCACGATACTTTCAACAAGGGCGACACTATCAAGGTCTCGCACCCAGCTGGTGATTTCTTCCTCTCAACCGATGAGACTACCAACCCTGTTGTCCTGATCTCCGCCGGTGTGGGTCTCACACCGCTCACATCGATTCTCAACACATTGACCTCCAAGCCATCAGAGCGCAAATTGCACTTCATCCACGGCTCCAGGACATCAAGTGTGCGCGCTTTCAAAGAGCACGTCACATCGTTGACAACGGCGTATCCCAATCTCCAGACTACTTTCTTCACCACCCAGCCCTCTGCGGCGGACAAGGAAGGTGTGGATTACACCTACGCTGGACGCGTGGATCTGAGCAAGCTCGCGTCAAAGGATCTGTTCATCGAGAACCCGGCCACACAGTACTATATCTGTGGACCTGAGAAATTCATGACCGATATGGAAGCCAGTTTGAAGGCTCAGGGAGTCCAGGGTGACCGCATTAAGATGGAGCTTTTTGGTACTGGCGGTATTGCGCAGTGAGGGGTTTGATATTTAGGAATGGCGTTATAGATATACTCTCAGCTCGATATAATACCCATGATTGATGAAAGAAGAATTGCATCAAAGAATAAATATGAATTATAACTATTTCCCCACCACAGGGGGATTTCCGAATTAATCATCTCGGGCTCCACTTTAACCGACCGATCCCCTCATTTATAAGCAGTTATCGTCGCACCAGCTCCCAAAATCAATTGCCTACCTTCAAAGGGATCCATACGCACAAACTTAAGTACACCCGTTTTCACACAGAGACACTCAAAAACACTGCACCTCAAATTTTGGAAACCATGTCCAAAATCGGAGTCTTCCCCGCCTCAGGTGGACTGGGTACCAGCATAGTGAACCACCTGCGTTCCCTAGTCCCAGTAACCGATCTCATTCTCATCGCACGGAACCCTGCCAAGCTGTCCAATGAAAAAGAGGCCGGCGCAACAATTCGCCAGGCGGACTACGATAACCCAGCAAGCCTTGACAACGCATTCGATGGGATCCACACCTTGATGCTGATTTCATATGCGTCTTTCGAGATCGATCATCGAGTAAAAGTAAGTACCTAAAATTATTTCTCACAAAAATGACGTAATATTAATCTGCCCGTCAGGCCCACCGACTCGCAATTGACAAAGCCATAAAAAGCGGAGTAAAACACATCTTCTACTCATCTCTCGCTTTCGCAGGCCTCACAAACAAAAGTCTAGCACATGTTATGGGTGCACACCTTGCCACAGAGGAGTATCTCTCTACAAAGCCTGAAATCAGCTACACGATTGTCCGCGAAGGAATATACACCGAGTCCTTCCCAATCTACACAGCATGGTTCGATCCGCAGAACCCCGCTGATGAAATCACAATCCCGCACTCTGGGGATGGACCTGGTGTTGCGTGGGTTAAGCGAGATGAACTGGGTGAAGCTACTGCCAAGCTTATTGTTTCTTATGTCAAGGATTCTGCTGTATTTGGATATGTGAACAAGATGGTGTTGCTGTCTGGGCAAAAGGTTATTTCGCTGGCTGAAACAGTTCAGATTTTGGGACGCGCGGTTGGGAAGGATGTGAAGATTCGGGAGATTTCTGTTGATGAGTATGCGAAGCTTCCGCATGAAGGGAAGCACACCTACCATGGAGTGGATTTGTCAAAGGAGTGGGCAACGGCGTGGGAGGCTATTAAAGATGGTGAGACTGCTGTTGTTTCACCTGCTATTGTTGAGATTCTGGGACGAGAGCCGGAGCAGTATGAGGACAGTATCAGGGATCTTATTGGATCTTAAAAGGAACTGGATGTCCGTTGCGATCTCAAGGATCGATTCCGGGCAGTTCCGTCACAGCCGAAAAAAGATGAATGTTAAATACAGGAATTTTTATAAACAGTCGCGCTATTAAAGAAGCTCTCGAACCAATCCAAATGCAAAGCACATTATTTAGCAACCCTTGCACTCCTTAACGTACAGGTTGGCGGCCATGTACTCGGCGTTGTGAGAGCCGTACCAGTAGATCTCCTTAGCGGGGTTTGAGCCGTATCCGTCGACAGCGAAGTAAGCCTTGCCGCCGTGCGTGAAGTAGCCCTTCTCGTTGACTCCGAAGGCAGTCATGTTGGCGCCCTTGGGCATAGCACCGGAGTGAGGGCGGGTAAAGGCCAGGGGCTCGACCTCGTTGGGGATCATGTAGAGGCTCTGGAAGCCAGTGGGAGTCTCATTCTTGGAGGTGAAAGAAACGTCACCGGTGTTGCTGCTGCGGACTGTCATGCTGTTAGTGTTGCTCAACGTGATGTGGATGACGGAGCTTACGGATAGCGATCTCATGGGTGGTGGTGTTGGCACCGATCCAGAGATTCTCTGTGAGAACATTAGTTTTGGGTAGATTGGTAGTCGGTTCGAGTTCACTCACGGCCATCAGTGAGAACGGTTTTTCCGCCATCAGCGACGAGGGTGAAGGCAGCAGGGAGAGAAGCGCTGACAGCGCTGGCCAGAGCGGCAACAGTAGCAATGGAGAACTTCATCTTGAATGTTGGTAAAGGAGAGTAGGTAGATGAGATGATTGAATGTGAATGACTGATGATCTCGAGACGTAGGGATGCCGTTCATGGTCCTTTTATAGTCCTCAGGGCTGAGGTGCAGTGCCAACTGATTCTGAGACATCCCCACAAATTGAGATCATAGCCTCGGGATCCGTTCCATTTGCAAATAAGGTAGACACGTTCCCTGGGACCAATATGTTTATTCGGCAACCCCCCGGGGAAACTGAAACATGCCTTGCTTCCCTGGAGTTCTTCGCTGTATTTAACCGGTGATTATCGGATTAGTACTTTTAGTACTTCAGGAAGAGCTGGACAAACCACTTCTATCTTGTACCAGTTAAGTGCCAGTTAAGTAGCAACTGAAAAATTACATATGTATGAATTAGAGATAGAGCTAAGATCTGACTTCGAGCAGGAAAAAGTGACGACCCTGAGACCCTGCGGTACCATTTAACCGAAGTGGAGCCGACTGGTTGGGGTAAAAGCCACTGCCGATCGGGTGGCTGCGGAACGGGTTCGGCGTATTTCCCCATTTGTTGTACTATTTTGGTCGAAAATCTCTGAAAGTAGTTCAAATCATGGTGATCAATGACCTTTCACTATTGTGATGCTATTTCTCGGGAATCATCCGCAGTGGATTGAGGTTCTGTTCTGTCTTAGTCTTGGCTTTGCCCTCTTCATCTTCGGGATTTTTCCGAGGCGGGCTGAGAGTAGCGTGGCTATGCTGCACTTCCAAAAATTGGTAGGAATGCTAAGAGGAGAACCTTGCAAGCTGCTACGTGAATATGATCCAGAAGAGTAGATAGGATCGAAGGTTGTATGGAATGACCCCGGGAGAAACACGATAATTGAGAAGTTTGGAAGAGGTGGTAAGAGAAGATGTTCCTCTAACTATACTTTTACCCAAGTTCCGGCAATTTCAAGCTGAGGCAAAACAATTAGGAACCTTTGAAAGTATACAGACTAACAAGGTCAAAGATTAAACGGGATATGTTGGTTAAATAAGAGCTTGGCATTGCTGTTTGGCTTCGGATCGGCAAACGGCCCTTTAACTCTGCGCCGATCGGAAATTAATGTAAGAATCTTAAAATCGGGTTGTCGATAACCACGCGGGTCAAAATTAGACTGCCATGCTCTCTTCACTAGTTAGAGCTATTGACAATAGTACTCTTGCCAACCCCACTCGAAGCTATACGCATAGCATGCCGATCAATGCAGGTCCCTTACCTTTCCACACGAGGACCTCGGGGCATCATATCTCAGATCAGATACAATTGACAGTGAGACACCTGGGCATCTGAAGAATTTGAGTACTCAAACGCCGCCCGCCCGATTGACTCCAGGGCTGGCAAAAATCCTGCGAGTCCCGACTACCTAGCAATGTGAAAACCATAATCTCACCCGGGCAGCATCGATATATATCTCCACTGGAGTCACTATATATTTCTACTTAAGGAAAACCTTAGGAGCAGTCTTGGACCTCGGGAAAACCGTGGACCATTTCCAATTGAAGAAGCGCGAAAGCCTCGAGATCCGGCCGAACAAACCTTGCCCAGCCCTGGAGGTGAAATACCTAACAAGCTACGGAGGACTAGTCTAGAAAGAATGGAAAAATAGTATGATGATAATCATCCAAGCCTTGGCAATTACATTAATGCTAGAACACTATCGGAAAATTTCCGACTCCTGTCGGCCATGTAAGGATATTGTATCCACGAAAACAGAAGACACTTTTGATGTAACCAGGACCCGATGAGGATGAGATGGGAGGACCATGTAAAGAAACCAACGCCTAACCAACCAATAACCTTGAAACAACCCCAACTCCTGCAGCCGTAACGAATGGCGGCTCTAGATATACATCACGTCACGGTCATGAAAAGCCGAAGCCAATAAAATGCAAGAAGAAAAACAGAGAAAAGCAAAACAGTGCATCCAATCACGAGCGTGGTTGTTTGTGTCGCCACATGCTATTCGGAACCATATTCTGCTTCAGCAGAGCAAGTTCCTTACGCATGGCCTGATTCTCCTGCTGAATACTCTCAATGTACGCGAGAGCATTAGTCAGAATCTCAGATTTCTTCAAAGATCCCGCACCAGCACGAGAAGTTTGCTTGTGAATACCAGCAGGCGAGATCGCTTTCTCCAGCGACAGGAACTTAGTATTCATATTCGTACGGTACCGCTTCTCGATGATGTTGTGGGCCGCGCGTTTGGCGGCATTCCGCACTTGTGGGTCCGGGCCCGTAGTGGAGTGATTGGAGTCTTGAGATAAGCTGCGTGTTTTGCGGGCGGATGTGGATTTCTCGCGAGGAGCGATGTATTCTTCAGCTTTGATTTCCGGGCTTGAGGACCAGCGTGTTGATGAGTTTTGGGTCGAGGTTGAGCTGCGGGTTGTTGGTTTGGATTGTCTTTCGGAAGCGGAGGGGGTCATGTCGATTGAGGGGCGCATGGACCAGGATTGATCGTCGCTGTCGAAGTCCTGATAGTATCTATGTTAGTATTCATTTTCGGGGTATCGGGGTGAGACAAGGGAGTATTTACCGATGACATGGAAACGGTATCTTCGGTCGGCATGGTGAAGCCGTTGATGGCGGATGGGGTTCCGAATGGGTCCACGAACAGATCTTTCGTGTCGCTACTTGTCAAGCTGTCGGCGAAATCGAAAGAGACTGGATCCATATCGGCAGGTGTCAAGGAGAAGAGATCGATGGCGCTGTCATAGTTCCAATTGCCGAGAGTGTCGGACGCTTTGGAAGAAAACATGTCCATTGGACGAGACTGAGGGCTCAGTTGTTGACTGAGATATCTGTCGTCTATAGAAAGATTGGATAATTGATTTCGGTTGAAGGCCATTATTCAAAGTTGACAATGGCTGAATCAGGGGCTAAGAATGTGAGGATATATAAAATCCGTGCACAGGATGGGAAGTGGCGATAGATCGAGGAACCGGAAAATATAATCGAAAGTGCTGTGTTACCATGGAACAAAGTTCAGTTCATATCGGCTGCAGGACCATTTATATATGAATTTAACAGATCTTGACAGACCGGGGGGCCGGCGGCCACGGATTACGACTTGGTGAACGGTAGCTCGACCGACAGGGCAGCCGAGATTGACGTGATGTCAGACACGCGCCCGTTGAGACCCTGCACGAAAACCACGAATCCACAGTTAATCCACAGCTAGTAGTGCTCGGTGAAGTGTTGCCGAAATCACCTTAGCCAGTTCCACGGCCGGCTCCGAGAAAGATACAGTGAAACCGTTGAAGAGCCAGCAATCAACAAGGCAAAGTAAGCCCGTGGAGCCAACGGCGTAAGAACCAGTGGGTTGGGGCGCCAAGCTCTTCCCGGCCGAATGTCGGATCCGACAATTTCTACACGTTTCATCTGTACTTTTGATCTCGCTTGCGAATTGCTGCCCTCTAATTGATTCACAGCAGGTAATCCCCTGGCGGAAAAGATCATATCCTGATATTTTAAGCCCTGTTAAATGCGTAGAATTTGCCTAGATCGTCTTAGCGTGGGCGATCTGCTGCTAGTGCACCTGTCAGGCAAAGCATTACCTACCAGATGCAGTCTAACTGCCATTGACATGTTACAGATTTTTGCCGCTGCAGCCATCCTAGATACCTGAGGATGTCTGCAGGAATGAACAGGGATAGATCATTGGAATGCTTGTTGTGAAGATTTAATCCAGGCTATTTACTATAAGCGAAGCCACCACCATCACTATTCAAGGCCCGAGCAAAAAGCGATATCGAAAACAAGATTATCTTTAGAATATACTGGGGGCTTCTCTCCAAGCGAGTTCATGACGGCATTCAATTGAAGCGTGAAACAGGACACCGGATTTCATCTCGCACGAGTCCAACTCCGACGTTTCAATCCCATGTGCCATATACAATGCACAACGAGCCTTGGCCTACCTAGCAGATGATTCCGAGCATGATAATTCCGAAAGCAATCTCAGTGGGGGACAATTAGGGAGTAAAATTAGCGTGCGACCGTGGCCCTCGTTCTAGCCACTCCGAATGTCCACAATTCCCGCTTACACAATTATTGGCTAGAAAGGGCCTACTTGCCACTTTAGGCCGTGGGGTGACTCGGATCGAATCTTTCCTTACTTTATCTTCGGGCTGGACCCGATGTTTACCGATTCATAACCTTGTCCGCGTGACGCTTTGTTCAATAGTTTTTTAGACACGAAATGTAAACGGGATGCAATTGTTGTGTTGGGTTTCGGTGAACCATTCTGTGTTTGCGTTTCGGATCTACTTACCTCATGATGCGAAAATTTCCCGCGAATTTCCACGGTTGAAAGAGTCAATTGTTTTCAAGTTCCGAGTGTCGTGATGCTACGTAGATAATCGTCACAGAGTTGTTCATACATCGACATTGAACTCGATACTTCCCGTGAACCCGGCTCAGTAATGTTAAATGGATTACCCGATAATATAGAACGGATGGAAAGTTTAGGTAACAGATGGCTCTGCAAACCAGAATTTTGAGCATTACGTTTGTGGCAACGCAGATCAATCTCTAAGCTCCACAGCCAGGGATCTACTCGCTAAGGAGGGCCTGGAGACCTGCCGAGATCGTTTCCGAGGCAAGTGGGGCTGTGACGGTTTAATGCAAGCTGACCGTTACGTTAATGTATCTTTAGCACCCAGTCTAGGTCGTCCGACGCGGCAAGCTGTCGGTCCGTGGTGGAGCCGTCAGATTCACGGGTCAAGGCTGGATCTGACTGCCGATTCCTGGCTTCCCCGGATTTCAGCTTCCGGGGCGGAATCTAACTCGGCAGCTAGATCAATTACATGTTTTTTGTCGATCCCTGAGAATGAGGGGGGATAAATTTTGAACCAGGATGTAGCGGCGGATACAAGTATAGCCCTGCTGACTGCGTGGTGAATGACTTGAAATTCAGGCATGGATACCGATCAGGTAAGTGTTAGGTCATTCATATTATTCCTGGAATGTTATCCAGGTGAGGAACATAGATCCGAACATGGTGCTAGTGGAAGATCTCATGATGTGTTCATCTCCCTATAGATTCCGACGATCTCGTGAGTGTCCGTGGGCCCCTTATCGTTCCTTGCGAGCCCGGGGATTCAACAAAACCTTGTACATGCTCGTGCTTGGGATTGGCACACAAAATGAAACATAGTCCCAAGTTCTCACATCAAGGGAAGTTTCAATTTTCCCAGTGATTTGCTCACTAGTTGACTTAGTTGTTGGGTTCACTATCGACCTCATGGGATACCTACGGCCTACAGGGATGCCCGGAGGACCTGATTCAACAAATTTCGGTTGAACTCCAAAGACCACCTGGACAATCCCAAAAACCAACAGTGAAATGAACTCACGGAACTTCCAGAGAGATGCTAAACTCGAACTCCTCATCCCAAAGTTAATCTCATTCCGAACTGGCCAACAAGGTTCAGGTCCATGTAAGCCAGGCGGTGTAGCAAGTGGCTGATTCATTTCCTGCAGACCCTGTGACGCACTCGTGGCACCTAACTTTATCGCCGCTTGAACTCTGCATTATCGTCATAGCTTGGACAAATCGGCCCCCCCTTTATTTCAAATCTCAAGCTTTCTTCGGCCTTCTCCGAATGCGCGACCATCCCAGCCACCGATGATACTTACTCGAATCGGGCAAGCTGAACGCATCCCACTTCGTGGGGCAGCCCCAGTCCCCAGTGGATCCGAACCAAACTTTCTTCCATAAGGCTGGAACTGTTCCACGGTTGGCCAAGGGGTAAGGGGGAAAACAAAGAATCAATGTGCTAAGCATATCGCTAGCATCATGTCAGTCGATATGAAAATAAAAAAACAATTCTCGCTATTGAGATATAGTGCCCCAAATCGGACACTGGTCAGCTGCATCATTGCTCATTGAGGCGCTATGATCGTCCAGATCCACATTATTGCTCCACCGTTCTCCTGGAAAGCGAATAACACGATAAAGTTTGCACGAGGAAGACGATCAATATGTAAGATATGAACGAATGAAATCCTCCAATTAACGCAATGACGCACCTCGTGCTACACGATAGGGTTTCCCATTTTCCAGATCGGGGCTATAAATTGCTCGTGCGAAGTGGGATGTTTCGTTCCTGAACCATCCCGCCGTACTCCCTTTTCCCAATCACATTTTAACAACCACCCAAACCAACACAAAATGTCTCTGTATGTTGGCAATTTTATTCCTTGGATCACTTGTAGGGATGCCGGCTAACACTTCACCCACAGCTCACCCGAAGAAGAATACGTGCAGCTCGTCGCTCGCAAGAACATCACCGAGCAGGAGTACCTCGCCGTCTTTGATAAGCTTAAGCCTGTTGCGCCCGAGAAATTCATGGGAAGCTGGAAGGGAGCAAATGTCAACTCCAACCACCCGACCGAGAAGAAGCTCAGCGACATGAAATGGGCCGGCAAGGATTTCAGATCTACCGAAGATGTTGACCCGATCATGGTCACCAATGATGCGGGAGAACGCGTTTGGAACGAATCTTGGGGCCATGCCCGCGTGAGTCCAGTCGAGACTACCTATGTCGCAAATCAAATAACGGAAAGTATACTGACAGTTCTAAACAGCTCCGCCAGATCGAGTGGCGTGGTGTTTTGTCCACTGCTATGGTTTACGATGATTTCCCGATCATTGATTACTTCCGCTATGTTAATGATGATTTGTTGGCTGGTGCGATGGATGCCAAGACTGTCAAGGAGGGTACTTACTTTTTCTACCTGCACAAATAAATGAACTTCGATGAACATTCGGTCGCGAATTTAATCTGTTAGCTATGTCGATATGAATAGAATGAATTGATTTTCGGTTATGACTACCTCAGTGCATGGTATAGTCTACTTTGCGCTGAAGTTTCCTGTTCAAATGCTTAGCAGGGCTACTTTATCTGGATTGTTACTCGGAAAAGGTGTAATATAAGATGAATAATATTTTTTTAGTGTGATGTGATGTGATGTAACTATCTTATAGACATTATTCTATGTGTACAACAAAACTCATGCCGAGATTATCGCAAGGCGGTATCAAAAACAAAGACGCTATAAAACAAACAAAAAGATTAGGCAAAGAGATAGACATAAGAAAAGAGCAGGTATTAAGCCAAGTTCAGAGAATTCGGCGTTTGAGTCCCACTCGCGATGGATCCAGACTGTCGGTAATCGCGGAACGCCCTCCAAGCCCTAGTAGAAATGGGGTGATACGCCGAATCCGGAGTTTGAGGAAGAGTAGCTGTGCTCGAAAGGTAAGAGGCCCGGATAGAAGCAGGCTTCTTTTCCTTGATGAAGATTCCACTGGAGGTATTGGACGCAACCGCACTGCGAGCAATGAAGCTGTGACTCTGGTATTTACCAAGCCAAAGCATCTGCTCGTGTTCGCGGAGGTAACGGTGACTGGAGAAGGAGTTCAGGACGTTGTCACGACCCTTCATTCCCAGTGCACGACGCTGATCCTGCTTCGCGTACATACGGTCGGAGATGGCCTTGATTTCTTCGGGAGTGGGGTGGAATTCAAGCTTGGGGACTAGGTCTCCCTCCTTGTCTTCAGCGAATGGAGCCCACTGGTCAAGCAGGGCCATAACGCGGATTTGAGCACGAGCGAGAGAGTCGTAATCGTTGGGTGCAACGACCTCTGAGAACCGTTTGCCCGTTGCTCTGTCTGTGACCACACAGAACGAGGCGCCGACGTCTGTGCAGACGACCGGGACACCGGTAAGAGCGGCTTCACCCATAGCCAACGGAAGACCTTCTGAGATGGAGGAGTTCATGAACAACCACTGTTATTGCTTGTTAGTTATGAGTCAAATATTAGAAGAAGAAGTGAAACTTACAGCATCCTGAAGGACAACCGATGGGTTACCGAGACCCTTGAGAATGACGTGCTCGCGGAGACCCTTGGAGGCGATGACTTCTTGACATTGCGAGGCGATAGCAGGAGCACGCTCCATATCTCCGTAAATGTGCAGCTGGTAATCCCGGAAGCCCCATTTGTTGACGATGAGATCCGTAGCCATGATGGCAGTCTTGATATCCTTGACGTAACGAACGTGAGACAACATGACACAAGTAGGTGTCTTCGTCTTGATCTTCTCGATAGGCTTGTACTTCTCCATGTTCGTGATACCGTTGACAACAGGGTCGATCTTGCGGGCGAAAGTGCGACGGTGCTGGAGGGCACCCTCGGCAGTTCCGAGCTCAACTTCCCAACCGGGGTTGAAGTACTCGGCGCAAGGGAGGACAACATCGGCGTGGTGCTCGATAAGAACACACGACAGATGACCAAGGGAGATGAGGGTGCTGTTGACGAAGGTAGAGTCGAAAGACACAGCGGCGGAACAGAAGACGGTCATCTCGCGGAAACTAATACAGTGATCCCAGACGTGGAGGGCACACTTGCGCTTGGCCTTGCACAGAACACCGTAGGTGGCACCTGTGAAGTGGTGGGAGACCTGGAAGACATCGGGGATTCTCTCGGGAACGGGGATGGAGAAGATGAACAGGTAGCGATGCCACATGTCCAAGGCGTTATCAAGCTGTTGCAGGGAGGGGAGCTCAGCATCCCACCATTGGGAAGCGGGAATAGCATCATCAACATCGTCCGAGAGCCAAAGCTGGCGCCAAGCCATCTTGACAGTATCACTCATCCAAACATCGTTCCAGCTGCGACCGTGCTCAAAGTAGGCGTTCAAGTCAACAAGGGCGTTGGTAGCCTCCTCGATGTGACGGCGGGTCAGGTTAATTGTCCGAGCACAACGAACCAACTTGGTCAGAATAGGAATGAAGTGAGTCTCGATATCATTGACACGGGTAGCCTGGGCGCGCTCAACAACAGCGGAATCAAGACAGTTCTGGAAAACACCATGAGTAGGGTTGAGGAAATCCAGACCCCACTGAGGAAGGATAGTCAAAGACTGAACATTCCTTTCAATCTGGAACTTCGGCACACCGTAATCATTCGCATTCTCGGACAGAATGTGCCACCTGATACCGTTGAGATCGTTGATCATGTCGCGACGACAAGCGGAAACACCACCAGGCTCACAGGGCCAAGTAGCGGTATCCATAGCGAGAACGTGGAGCTGAGTGTCAGTGTCCTGGAGCTGGGTTGAGAGCGTGCGAGTATTGATTCTAGAGTCACCACCTTGTCCGAAGCTGGACAGATCGCTCATCTTGAATGCCATGAGAGTCCATGTACTGATATCGGGATCGATGTCCACACGAGCGAGAATAGTATCGGCCTGTGCGTCAATGTAATCTCCAGCCGCCTCAAGGCGACCGAAGTCACGGTTGCGCCAGTAAGGAGCAAGGACACGGTCGGATCGGAGCAGAAGCTCGTCAAGGAAAACGGTGGTCACGGCATCGAATTTCTTGCTGTTCTTCCAGGACTTCCACAGGTGAGTACGGGAGCGCGATGTGGGAATAGGGCGGGCCTGGACGTTCAAGCGGAGCAAACGAGTCACGAAGTTGGACTCGAACGACTTGAAGAAGTACAGAGGGTTGTCGTGCAAGAAACTACTCTTTGTGGGCTTATCCAAGACGTGGAACCAATCCTCGCGGATCATGATCGGAGTCGGGACTTCCTCACCGTTGAGTGTGGTAACGATAGTCGGGTGGAACTTGTGGTCGTAGGTCCATCTGGCGTGGTGCACATCGGATCCCTGGACGAAGGTAGCCTCGCTAACACGAGGGTAAGGGATCCACTTGTTCAAGCGCTCAGGTCGGTGGGGCGGAGGCATGCACCAGGAGACATTGATCCGGATGTGAGGGAATTGGTATTCACCCATCAGGAGCTCGTCATCGAATTTGGCGTCCTTTCGGAAGTGGTACTGGAATTTCACGGGGTTAACACCTTGCACGGCAGATCCGGAGACGATGTAACCACGGTCATCATACTGGATGACTTGGCCATCGAGCTCGCCTGAGGTACATTGTCGCTGAATGGGCAGCTTGGGAAGCTTCTTGCCATCGCTCTCTGGGTATTCGTAAGTGTAGTCATTGATGACCTCCTTGTTCTTGTACTCCTCGCGACGGCGGAGGATAACCTTGTCAGAGTAGGTATTGATGGCAACCAGCTGTGACTGGTCCTCGGGCTCCTGGGCGTGGAGTCCAGAGTACTGGTACAGACGAGCAGTACGGTCAGGCAAAGGACGGTAGAAACAGGTCATGGGCCCAGTAAGACTCTCGATAACGATGCGGTCCTTCTCAATGGTAGTCTTCCAGCCACCAGTAGCCTTGTAGAGGTCGGAGACGTTCTTGCGACCGTGAACCAGGACAAGAGGAATGAGTATTCTCTGAAGGAGCTTGCAGAAAGACCACATTGAGTTGAGCAGGATCTGGATGGGGTAGGCGAAGATGATTGGCAGTCCCCGAAGAACATAGTTGAGCTCTCGCTGGTACTCAGGATCGGCAACCAGACAAATGAAGGTGAACTTGACAACAAGGTTGATCTTGTAGAACAGGCTGATAAACGCGTTCTGGAAAGCCTCGGCGAAGGGAAGGTTGGATGCGATAGGAGGAGGCAAGACACGGTCCACAGGCTTCTCGTAGGTCTTGTCCATGAGCATTGGGTAGTCAGGGTATGTGTCGTGCTCCATCCAGCGCTGGGCAAAGAAGTTGACGGAGAGCGAGATTCCAACGCCGACATTGTAGCGGGCAATGTAAGTGCAAACACCATTGAGATCTTGGGCATTAGCACGAGCCTGTAGCCAATTAAGCTCATCTGCCGCGATATGACCGGGGCGCCCTGAAGCACGGCGAACAAGAAGAGTGCGAGCACTCTCGGGGAGGTCGTCCCACTCAAGATCAGCATCAATGCCAAGGAGAAGATGACGGAGGAAAGTAACGCGACCGTGGTTGGCGACACGCGCACACTCCGCCGGATTACGCTCCAGCTGGTACTTGACACCTTCAGGAATGGACAGCTCAAAGGGATCGCGGTGCTCCATAACCAAGAGCTCAGACATCATCGAGTGATCGTGAGAAAGACCCAATCTAGCTTGGGTGGTGGCCTGGACAACAGCTTCGGCAATAGTCTGGCAGTTACGGCGGATGTTGCTCGTCCAGTCCTGTCCTCCAAGACCAGGCCCAACAACAACGAAGATGCGAAGCTGATCACCAGTCAAGCGAGAGATGGCACGAATTCGCTGTTCCTTCTGGAGGAGGTGCTCAGAGGAAACAAACTCAACAATAGTTTGACCAGTCTCCCACAGACGCACGACCTCACTAACAAGGCGCTCGGCATCGGGGAAAGCAGCCTGTACTAGGAGCGAGCTCCTCCATCCAGCACCAGCAAGTATGTTTTTCTTAACCTCAGATCCAGGATGAGTAGACGCGTCAAGGCGGTAGCGGAACTCATCATCCAGAGAACTGATGTTGTCAAACGTCTGTGCCATGGTAGTCTGGGAGATATCCAAGTAGGGCTCCAGAGAACTGCAAGTGTAGGTCGAAGGAATTCCGACCTTGGTGGGTTCCAGGACCTTGGCCTTCTTGAATGGGGACAGACCAACATTTGCCTGGATCAAAGAGTAGATAGCGGCAGTCCATGTACCGGATGCGAGACCGATGACACTACTCCAGGTGAATGGAGGGAGACATACGTGGAGAAGCAGACCAGTGAGGAAACCGACGATAGATCCAAGGGTAAGGCAGCGAGCTGCTTCGGGACCAGTGAAAATCCGGTTGTACTGGTAGAACAGAAGACCACTGTAGGCACCAACGTAGGCAACATACATGATAGTGGCGGTACGCTTATCCTCAAAGGCCCACATGAGGGCGAAGGTAATGGATGCACCCCAGATGTGGAGGAAGAAGAACTTGGTCAGGTTCGTCCAGTAGAGTCTCTCTCTGTCCTTCTGGTTGTGGGCCAAGACATCGCGCAACCCGTTCAAGGAGCCAATGGGCTCGGGGTTCCGTTTAGTCACCGCAATCCAGAGTGGTTGAGAGACGGCGTCAAGCATGACTGCACCAATAAGGTAGTATCCCAAGCCAAATCCGACAGATAGACGGAACTCAGCGCTCGAGGCGCTGGAAAGACCAACAAGTGCCTCACCAGTGAGCAGAGCAGTCCACTTATCGATCAAGGCAATGACGAAGTAGAGAATACCGCACCAGACATCGGCACCAGTGTGACGCCAGTGGAGGAAAGCATTGTGCATCCGAATACCTTTCTGCATGTCTGCGATGGTATCGACAGCAGCCTTCAACTGCAAGTTCCAAGTAGGACTGTAGGGAAGGGGGATTTGAGTTCGCGAGTATCGACAGTACCAAACGAGCAGGAAAAGGGTAGAATCGTAACCCTCTGCCATCTTGCGAACAAAATCATCGGTTGTAGCCTTTGACCAGACTTGACGCTTGCGCTCCTTGTTCACCTCATCAACCAGAGCCTGGCGAGGCACGGAAGACGAAGAAAGCTCCTTGAGCAAGGCCGGGCTGGGAGACGGCAGGGTCTTGACGTACCAGTCAAAGACTTCACCGTCGGTGATCGTGGGGATGCTCAAGTACCAAGCGTTCCACTGAGAGATGACGCGGCGCGCTCCCAGAAGGAGGGAAGTGACGAAGCAGCCAACAACACACAGGTAGATAACCGAATCATGGCCCACCCAGAGGGTAACTAGGGGAGAGATGAACAGGATCGGCACACAGGAGATGATGACTGTTCGGCCAGACTGGAAGTGGAACCCAGGGAGCTGGTAAATGGACAGGACCGACAGGAGCATGAGGTAGGTGGACAGGAAGCAGAAGTAGAGGAAGAATAGGATACCTGCCGCAAAGCCGTGAATGCAGCCAAGGACAATGAAGGCAATGAACCCACCAACGAATACAACAGCGAGACCGGCAATGAAGCGAGTCATGACGAACATGCCCATTGCCGGGAAAGCCATCGCATACAGGTAGTATGTTCCACCGGAAGTAATCCAACTGCCAAATCCACCACAGACAAGAAGCGCAACCATGAGAGCGGTGGTAGCCAAGGTCTTGTCAATATCGCTCATGAAGGTAGTCAGGTACAATCCACGGCCGACGGTCGTCAACATAGTAATATCGATGAGGGCGGGAAGAGCAAAGATACCAAGGAAGGTAATACGGTAGTACCAAGGAATCGAGATCTTGTCTCCCTCGGGGTTCAAGTCCATGTCCATGGAAGCGTAAGCGGTCGGGATCTCAGTGAAGATCTCATCACGTCGAGTAGGCTGGTGAGTCTTGCAGTATTCGCGGTACCGAGCGGTGATAATTTTGCCGAGCTTCTTGGGAGTCATGTCGAGGAACATCTCGCAACGAGCACCAAGAGCGTACATCTCGGCGAAACAGGCAGCCTGGACAGTGTGAAGATTGGGAAGCGGGTTACGGTCGAGAACCTCAAGGTAGATCTCATCCAGGGAGATGCGGCGGAAAGCAGAGAAGACGGCAGTTGCAAGAATATCAACACCAGCATCGATTTGACCCTTCTGGATGATAGTTTGCATGACAAGCGCGAGCTGCTCAAGGGTACGCGAGTCACGTCCCAGCAGCACCTCAGGCAAGCGAGCGTCAATTTCCATGAACAGCTCCTTGGCAGCAATAGCATCAGGAGCCCAGCAGCCCTGGTCATCGTAGTAAGCCATGCGAGCGGCAACCAAGTCCTGACCTGAGGCTCTGCCGCTCAAGTATTCACTAGAGCCGAGAGCACGAATCTGACCGAGAGAAGGAACCTTGATAAGCTGGTGTTCAGTGCAGGCGCGAACGTTTGAAGTCAGGTGCGCACAGTCCTTGCCCAGAGTGGTCGAAAGACGTCTCAACCAAAGCAAGGCCTCGGTAGGAGTAAGCTGCTGGATGTCGTTGACAATGCGAGGAGAAAGATTAGTCCACTTAGTGTGGAGAGCACCGTTGGCAGTAGCCAGAGCGATCTCAGCCATGAAACACTGGAAACGGGAGAATCCACGGCTGGACATGTAGGTGTGCAGAATGGCACCAGTGCGACCCACCTCACACTTGCCGGAGAGGTAAATGTCGAGGGGACCGAAACCGGGAGTCTTGTCGTACATACCCCAAACCTGGGTCTCCATGCGAGTGCGGAAACCAGAGTGCAGTCCAGAGTAAAGGCGAATGCGATCGTTATCAGTACCATCACAGGTGACAAGAAGATCCTTCAACTCTCCAGCGGCTTGAGATCCATCTCCTCCAAACTCCTGCAGCGCACGGAGCTCAGCAGCGATGTCGCGGAGAGCCTTAGGCTTGATCGGATCCAGAAGCTTGAGATCGCGGACCTGGCGTTGTGCCTGAAGGAGATCCTGAATGTCCTTGGCAGTGAGATCCAGACCCATCTGGAAACATCCCAGTCCGGTGTAGTCTTCACCGTCAGGAGAGATCGAGAAGGGGTTGGTCATGTGGGGCTCATTCGGAGCCGCAAGCTGCAATTCATCGATAGTGACCTGTTGCTCGCTGACAACAGACTTGGGGCGAGGAGCGAACAGGGCGAGTTTAGTCTTGAGATCCGGCACGAAGGATTCGAGAGAGTCGTATAACTCGTCGTTTCCGATAGCCGAGCTAGTAATATCCTCGTTCTGTCGCCAAATATTGTGTGCTTCCAAGGTCGTCTCGTCCTTCATCCACATCAAGGCACCAATTGGCTCGTGAGAAACAGTCGTAGCAGCCGCAATAGTCGCATCAGTCAAGGCAGCCTTGGGGGCGATCCAGCTCATAGCACTGGTGTAGTTGCACCACTTGAAGCTGCGGTAGAGAACATCGTGCCTGATCTGAACACCATCGTCGACGGTATCCCACATCGCGAGGGTGGAGTCACCAATAGGCTTCTGAGCAGCAACGATACGCATGACAGTTCGCATCTTCTCCATGTGGTAGAAGTTGCAGCGGTCGCCATCAGTTCGGATTGTTCCATTTCGGTAGACAACACCTCGGATAGGAGTCCAGTCAATTTCACGGCATTGCTTTTCGCCGATGTACTCCGTCGGGCCGAACTCCATCCAAACATCCAGACCGATACCGTTAATGAATTTCACAACCTCATTTAGGACAACGGGCTGAAGATGAGCATGAGAGTCGGCAAGCAGAACACCGCTGAATTGAGCCTGCACATCCTGGGGACGCTTAAGGCTGTTCAGAGTACCATTTAGAACGTGGATGGCGCGGATTACTTCATCGCGGTGCGAGCCGCTATCGGTAGCGACGAGCTTGCGAACATCCAGGCGAGCAAGTATGTCGGTGGAAGAGCAACCTTCAGCAAGAGCATCAAGAACACCGTTTTGGAGCGGGTCGAGGACAGTGACATCCCATTGGGACAGAAGGCGAGCTTGATCAGCGGTGGGTGGGTTAGAGAAACTTCCCAGGTAAACACCGAAAGACTTTGGGGTTTGTCTATCGGATTCAGGCTTATATAATGTTTGAGTCTCTGCCTTTAGCTTTTCAATATACCGTGTAACTCCAGAAGGTACTTCTGAGAGCTCATGTCGTGCCTGAAAAGAGTCAGTTTCAACCAAGCGGATTTTTCGGGCCAATCGCACTTACACGCCAATGCCGATAAGTCCACCGGCTGATACGGAAAATAATATAACAAGCGCCAATAACGATTGTGGCCAGGAGACCAATAGCCAACACCTAAGATGAAAGTCAGCGAGGTTTTCAGGGAGGCAGGTACAGCAGGATTGAATTGAGTAACGTACCTTCTCCCACCAGGTGTTTGTCATTCGACTCCATCCTGTCGCCTCCAGGCCCAAGTATTTGGGACCCATGTTGACAGTGAGTCAAGGATTAACGAGTGAAGAAAGAAAGAAAGAAAGAAAAGGGTCTAAACCCCGTATTCGACTGAGGTCCCCGTCTGCTCTTCTAACAGCGGGGAGAAAGTGGAATAAGTATATAAAAAACAAGGGCCCTGCGCCACTAGGTCCTTGACACGTCTGGTCCACCGGCGAAAACCGATCAATTTCAAGAATTGTAATCAAGTTACAAGAATAAGGAGACCGGATCCGAGAAGCTTGGGGGCGCCCACTGGCCAGGGGGCTCAATGCTGTCTCGGGTCTTGAGTCCAGTCAAACTAGATTCATACTAGCGGGGGCCATTATCACGGTATATCGTGGTACACCCGAAATAGATTTTGCTTTTTGATTTTAATTTTTATTTTCCGTTTTCTAAACGAGGTCTCTGCATGCAAGTCTCACTAAGTCCGCGACTGGTCTTACTGCTATAGCGTGGAAATCCCTGCTGGGGCTGACAGAGTGGGCCCACGACTGTGGCTTTCAAGCCATTTGGTCCGAACGATACAGGCCGATTTGTTTAGCGGTATTGAAAAGCAGCGCTAATTGAATTACAACCGTGTTTGCTCCAAGACATCTAGACCTTTTGATGGTCTTTGAGTCTTTGGAACGGTTGAAATTGCCTTGTAGCTTTTTTTTTTTTTTTTTTTTTTTTGCCTCCCCCCATCAGCGAGAAAATCCCAAGGCTCTGGTAGATGGCCAAGTCCTGCCCAACTTGAACGGCTTGCATATCATAATCCATAATTACAACTACTCTTCCCTCCGTTGGGCCATTATTCCTCGTCTTGACTTGCTTCTTTTTTTTTTCTTGCAATGGAGTCCTTGAAGCGAACCGAGGGTGCCTCCCCACCGCTGCGTCGGAAATTCAACCTACGACGCCCGTGGTGCCTCGCAGGGTTGATCACCGCGATTATAGTGGTTATTATTGTAATTGTGGTTCCTTTGGCGGTGATTCTCCCAAGAAAGAATGCACACAAAGGCAAGGCATCCAAAGTGTTATTCCCAGTTTACGTCTATCCTGAAACAAACACTACCTGGGATCCTTTGTATAATGCGTAAGTAAAAAACCAAAACACAAAAAAGAGATGGGTCTTTTGGTTGTTTGGAGCTATGTTGATCCTTGAAACAGAATTTCGACACATCCTGAACTTGATTTTGTGATCATCGTCAATCCATCCAGTGGGCCTGGGGCCTCCACCCCCAGCACTCAATACGCGACCGCGGTGCGCCGACTGGATACATATTCCAATGTCCAAAAAGTGGGATATGTGCCTACCGATTATGCCAACCGCAATCTCACCGCGGTATTGGACGATGTGGCAATGTACGCCAATTGGACCGCGACCTCGACTGCTCTGGGCATGGATGGGATTTTCTTTGATGAGATACCCTATGATTGGAATTCCACCAAAGCCGCGTACCTGACCCAAATCAACGAGGCGGTTAAAAACTCCTCGGGAATCCAATCGCCACATTTAGTAAGTTTTGTCTTTGTTTTTTGGGTCTTTTGCGAAGGAACATGCATGAAAAAGTGGGCAACGTGGAAGAAAAGTGGAAATTGGAAGGTGGAAAGGTGGTGCATGTGGGGCCCGGATCTGGAACCATCTAATCTGTCGAACTTCGATCTTAGCGATCGGTGGTACACACGGACACGGCCGAAGTGGATCCATTCGTTTTCGGTCTCGTTTGCTTGCTTGGGGGATGTTGGGGGATGATCTTTCGTTGCTCTTTGCTTTACTGGTTCGCCTAATGCTGATCTTTTTAGGTTATCCACAACCCAGGCACAATCCCGGACTCCCGGTACGATGCCAACACTACCGACATTACTGTGGTTTTCGAGCAGTCCTATGATTACTATGAGACCCAGGAGAAGGTGCTCGCTAACACACTGAGTGCCTCAAACCGGACCGAGTACTCCTACATGCTCCATTCGGTCCCCACTATGACCAACAACAGTCTGAAGAACTTCGTCGACGATCTCAGTCGCCGGGCCGCCTATCTTTTCCTCACCACGCTAACATCCGACTACTACGAGAGTTTTGGGTCTGGTTTGGAAGAATTTTGCGATGCTGTCCCAACGAAGAACTGAAGTCCGAGCACCCCGATCTGATGTTTGCTCCGGGCTTGACCAGAGTTGGTAGTAAAAAGCGAGTGAAACACCCCGGTGTATCAAACAGAAACAAGAAAAAAAATTATGTTGTGGCTAGAAGCGATGCGCTGGTGGCTAATGCGGGTAATGCCAAGATTTTGGGAGGCGTGATTGACAGGGGATTGACGAGATCGGATTTGTTCCTGTGGACGGGCCGTAATTGTGTAATTAATTTTATCTTTCTTTTACATTTTTTTTTTTTTTAGTCTTTATCTTTTCTTTCAGCCTCGTGGTTTCGGTCGTTTGGCCCTCGTAAGTAACAACCCCGTTTTCACGACCCCACAACGGAGTGGCGCGAACTCCTGAACATTACCGCCCTTTAGCGTCCCATGGATTGGTTGGGAACCTTTTTTTCCGACTTTTGGATTTTAATCTATGTTCTCGATTTTTTGTTTTCTTTTTGCTTCGTGATGGTCAGCGCTAGTGAAGCGGCGCGGGAACTTATAAAATCCGGCGTTTGGAGCCACGTATGAAAGTCATCCTCTCTTCCCCTGGATAACGGTGAACACGATTGGTTGTCCAGTCGCAGGGTCCGAAAAAAAACAAACGCTTTTTATCCTCCATTATTGACCGAATATGGCCATGCTGCCCAAATCGACCGTGGTGGTGCCTTTGTACATCTATCCATTGGACTCTGAAACCTGGGCTCCACTCTACGCAGCGTAAGTCTCTAATCCAATACACGGGAAAAAATGGGCAGGGCATGAAAGACGGAAAACAAGAAAGAGATCAGGCAATAGGGCAATAAGCGACAAAGCAGTGACCCAATAATTGATCAGAATACCAGCATCGAGTCGAACCCGGACCTCGAGTTCCTTGTTATTGTCAACCCAAACAGTGGTCCTGGCGAATCTCCCCTCCCCGACGCCAATTATGCCCGAGAAGTTCCCCGGTTGAATGGGTACCCCAACGTGTACACCGTAGGCTATATTCGAATCGACTACTGCAAGAAGCCCCACTCAGAGGCCTATGCCGAGATCGAGCAATACGCGGGATGGTCGGCCGAATATGACTCGACAAAGTTGGGAGTGCGAGGGATCTTTGTCGACGAGACTCCCAACCACTACTCGTTAGATCGAGCCGAATATCTGAAAGAGCTAACTAAGTTCATCAAGAATACTCCAGGTATTCTTGCCGATCGGTTTGTAAGTGCCGTCCACGGAACTCCCGGGAAATCAAAAGGGGACTAATGAACCTTGGGACTGTCTTAGGTGATCCATAACCCGGGCACCCCACCAGACGTGGTGATTAGTGAATCCGCCGATATGTTTTTTATCAGTGAGGAGCCCTACCCGCGCTACCGATCGGATGAGGTCCAAAAGTGGCTGGGGCGATTCAAGTACGACCGGAACCGCTCCGGTGTGATGATCAATGAGGTCCCATTGGATGATCTGGAGAAATTGGTTCATGAACTGCGCCACAGGGCTGCCTATATTTTTGTGACCGAAATTGCTGGTGATTTTTACGAGCGCTTTGGTCCCCGCAGTTGGGAGGCCCTGATGCAGGCTCTGCAGTGAACCTAGCAACGTGGGGCCAATGGGCCATATGGCTAATGGATACTCCGTGGAGACTTCTAGTTTGTTTGGATGAGGAGCTTGCCTTTTTTTTTTTTTCTCCATAATTTTACTGTGTATTTTCTCGTTCCTGGGTACTTTTTTCCTTAGTCTTATGCATGCTTCGTATAGGAAGTACATTCCGGTGTGTCAGATGCGGGCGTGGCGTTCGTATCCTTGACTTTGGATGTATGCGGTAAAGTAATCGTCCTAATTTGTCCGCACTCCGCCCACAGCTAAGCTCTAGAGCCGCCTATTGGCGGGACGTGCTCGGGGGAATAACGCCAGACCCGAAAATAAATAGATTAATCAATTTTAGTCTGCGATGGCTCATAAGGCGGTGCGCCTCATGGCGACAGATAACGGGTGAAACCTGTCTTATCACATGTGGCCTTTCTTATCCATTAACGTTCTGCAAGGGGCAGGAGAGAAAAAATAGACGATACATAAACTCAGACTTGGTAACCGAGCGTCAAAGCTCGTAAATCACAAAGTCCACAAATCTTATTCTCAGCGCCTACAGTCCAGATGTGAATGGACTCGATCACATAACCTTATTTCGGCTAATGCCGAATCATGGTTGAAGATCTTTAGCCGACGTTCCTTGTTGATCTGTAAGGCTACCATCAAAGTTTTACCAGGGGTCAGGAAAGAAAAGAAAAAAAAAGGAAAAAAAAAAAGAAACAAAAAAGGAACTAAGAAAAGTCAATTGGCCCACCGACCCAGACAACATGGCATCAGCTTAGCTGACGGCTATTTTTGAATACCTTTGAGCCCTGAACTCTCCGAGTCTCAATGCGAAACCATACATCATACACGTGGCGGAGTACCTTGGAACACATTAGACCCGTATTTGTACAAGCCAAGCGACCCGAGCCAGATAAGTGAGACATTCGATCTCGTCTCGCCTATCTGCAGGGAACCAAAAGTCTGTAAAGTCCAGCCCTGTCTGCTTCAAAAAACCTGGAAAATTAGCCCCGGGTCCAGTGTTGTAATGTTTCGATGTGGCAAAGATGCCGAGCTAGATTTCTCCAAGACAGTGTAGAAGAACGTATCCAAATCCACTTAATCCACAATGCAGTCCTGCAGTTGCTTCTAATTTCTAATTTCTAAATCTGCGGGTAATGGATCATGGACGCTCCTTGAAGGGGCCTCTTGAGCTCCATCTCGCTCTACCGTCTTCCTCTCGACATTACACAGCCATGTCGTCCCCTCCACCAGGATTCTCAACTGGCGCGAACTCGCCGCAATTCTCTTCAGACCCATCTACACCAGCCACGGAGCCTGATGATCCACTCGACGTTGACGCCGACGAATATGTTCTCGTAACAGGTGGCCTAGGATTCATCGGCAGTCACACATCTCTAGAGCTTCTCAAAGCAGGCTACAACATCATCATTGTCGACAACCTAAGCAATAGCTACAGAGACGTCTTTGCACGCATCATTGCAGCCGCAAAGCTGCACTATGAGCCACTGGGCCGTCCAATCCCCAAGGCAAAGCTCTGCTGCGCGGATTACCAAGACATGTCTGCAATGGGTGTCTTACTTGGCACGCACCTGACCCGGGATCCTGGCAGCACGACGACCCGATCAAAAATCACAGGCGTAATCCACTTTGCGGCTTACAAAGCCGTCGCAGACAGCATCAAGCACCCATTGAAATACTACCAGAATAATGTTCGCGGCTTAATTGATCTCCTAAGTCTGCTAGATGACCATGGAATCAAATCGTTCATTTTCTCCTCTTCAGCAGCAGTCTACGGAACCCTAGCAGACGGGACCCCACGACTACGCGAGGAAAACTGTGTTCATGAGCGTGTATCTTACTCCGCTGACGATGGCAACGATGTATCAGTTGAACCAGGCTGCACGGGAATCACAAACCCCTACGGTCGAAGCAAATGGTTCGGAGAAGCAATCCTCTCTGATGTATGCACTTCCGATCCATCCTGGACAGTCCTTTGTCTCCGATACTTCAATCCAATCGGTTGCGATGCATCCGGACTCCTAGGCGAAGATCCACGTGATTGCGCCTCAAACCTGTTCCCAGCTGCTGTGCGCGCGTTAACAGGCCAGAGTACTGAATTGTGTATCTACGGTACAGACTGGGATACGCGGGATGGAAGTGCTGTGCGCGATTTTATACACATTACTGATCTTGCGCGTGGACATGTGGCGACTTTGTCTGCTGCGCAGGAAGGAAGGATCTCCGGGTCTTTCCGGACCTTTAATCTGGGTACTGGAACCGGTCATTCCGTATTGGAGGTGATTGAGGCACTGGAATCAGTTAGTCAGTTGGAGATTCCGGTGCGGATTGTTGGGAGGAGACCTGGTGATGTCGGATCTTGTGTTGCTACGCCCGACCGAGCAGAGCGTGAGCTTGGGTGGAGGACGGAGAAGTCGTTGCAGGATGCTTGTGAGGACCTTTGGAATTATCTTAGAATAGACGCTGACAAGAGTCAGCAGGAGTCAAGTGTTTGCTAGTGTATATAGTAATGGTTTAATTGGGATACATAATTATTGCAATTGTTTAATTTCGGGATCTCATTCAATGTTCCAACCTATATGTTCAATCCTTCTCAATGTTGAAGGTTCACATTCCAAGGTTTTTACTCTTCTCGGAAGTTTGTGTTGATGAAGATATATATTCATGCGGGGTATTTTACCTCTTACTCCCAGAAACCAAAACGTTGGGACCTGAAAACCAAGGACGCAGAAAACCCAGAAAACCACTAGTATTTCAAACACAATAACCTTAGACTTTCACCACAAAAACAAATTATACTTCCAGCCATGAACTTACAAAACACGAGATGAAAGGATAAAAATTACCCCTGGAACAACGAACAGAGAGTCAAGGGCCAAAAAGAAGAGGCCGACGGTATAAACTTTCCACTGCAGGTGCCCCAGCATACGCCCCAAAAATAAAGTAAACGGGGAATTACGGAGTAGAAGGTATTCCGACCTGGGCATAATTAGGCGGGCGAAAAGATCCAGACCAAGAGGGGCGAAATTTTGAATCAGTTAACATGAAAAATACAGAGGTCCATGGATAGCCCTCGGACTTCCAATGACCTTAACAAGCGAATCCATCAAAAATAGATTCCTGTTAATATCAAATAAAAGGAGAAAACAGGATGTCGCTGAAGTACTAGTTGCGTCATGCAATTTATTTGATTGAGCTGCCTTGTTTAAAGGAAGTGAATAGATTGATCAGCCGGCCCCCGGGACTTCGGAGGACCCACAGGTAAAGGATCGCCTTGGCCGCGTAATATCAACAAGATCCAGAAAGATTGACGGGATACCTACTGTTAATTAGTCCACGATATAAGAACAAAATTTACTAAACTTGTATTTGGTTTCAGTTTGTAAAATGTATTGTAAAACTGGACAATTAGGCTGCAAGAGCAACGAGGCTTCATAAAGTTCCTGAATTGCTATGTAAGCTACGGATTCCCGAGGTCAACAATTAATATATATTTGAGGCTAAGCTGTCGGCACCCATTCACTTCCGACACGTCATTGTTCATATATTCTTATCAGGTTAAAATGAACTACACATGGAATAAAAAAGGAAGTGACACTATTGAAAGTATGTGACAGCTAAAGTATATATGTATGCGAATACGTTGTTCTCGTTTACTCCTTCCTAAACTCATACGCGTAGCGCTGCGCCAGTTATTGCGCCCATGGAACTGGCTCTTCCAAGGGCCACAGTAATGAGTAGTAGTAGCATCCAGTGGCATTCCGGAGCCGACCGAACATTGAAAGATGTGGAAGCCAATGTGGAAACAAAGGAGGTTTAAGTTCAATAGAGTGACACTTGGTCTCAAAGACCACGCAATGTAACACGCTGAAACGACATTTAAAATTTGACTGAACTCAGGTGGTACACGAAAGAATAATTAGCAGTCATGTATGAAGTTGTTTTACAAAAAAAAGAAAAATTCGATCTATTCGCATCCTTGTTTACCTTTACTCCCATCACTTCTAATGTTTGTTCGCTGCAAGGTGATACTCGTGCATGAGGCTCAATTGATCAAGTACTCATGACTCCAGCCTCAGCCTTACCAAACAACTCCTGAGCAAAGTCTTTCAGCGCGTTGTTTATCTCGTTCTGTCGCTCCAGCTGAATCCAGTGCCCACACTCTTCAAAGTTCTTCACTCGCAAATCGGCCACCAGTTCCTTAGTACCAGCAATACCCATATCTGCCCTTGACTGTCACAGTCGTTAGCACCTGTGGATCTAAGTCCCTCGATGGCGAGGCTTACATGATCGTCACAATCCTTGACTGCCTCCTCGGTATTGTGCCATGGCCAGTATCCAAAGGGCTCGTACCCAATGAGGGACTTAATATGTATCTATATTGAGACGCAAGGCTTAGAAGAGCCGCTAATACTAGGACTTAGATACCTTACCCCAGACCATACCGGGCTTCGAATACCCGACCGAAATAAGCACAACGCCTACTAAGCGATTGGGCACATACGAGACAACACGTGAAAGCAACCCACAGTTGACAGCACTGTGAGCACAGACGGCGACATGCACGACTCAGACATGCATGAATAAACTCACCAATTATAACCCACAGCCAGACAATGGTCGACCTTTTCGATGTCTAAGATCTCGGCCTTATGGACTTCAAGCGAGAAAAGAGCTGTCGCCATAGCCCAACAGGTCAGGCACGATCACGCCATATCCTGCGGCTGAAAGTGAATTGATCTGATGGTGCCAGCCGTAACAAGAGCTGGGGTACCCGTGGAGGAGCAGGAAGGTGATTCCATCGCCTATGAATGGTCGGATTTGTGGGCCTTTTGGTGGGGTGAGTGGTGCGGGGATACCGGCCAAGGCAGAATGCCTAAGCCGTCCTTTAAACACTTCGAACAACACATCACCATTAACTTCGCCTAAATCCTTGCCAAGGGTGAGATGATGACAGAGTTGTGAGATAATATCAATCAGACTTGGCCAATACGTGGCGGTACAATATGACAACCGCTGCTCCTAATCGGGCAGCATTCCCGTTCACATTCAGCTCACTAGTTATGCAGGGTATCAACAAAGTACTGTAGCCGAGCCGTTCCTTTCGCCTGCATGGACGCCTGATACGAGTGATTTGAGCCGCAGGGCTTCTCGCTTAGCTTCTAGGAAGAAAATACCCTTCGTTATCTCGTATCGGTTCTCCAGATTTACAAACCGGGCCCACATAGGTGATCTGGCACAATTAATTTTCAATGATAAAGGCTGCCAAGGGGCGCGCTATTGGACTATTGATGCGCTTTTCACTAGGCGATTTGTATGTGCCAGCCTCTGCATGGCCCAGCCTTACTCGGAACTTCCTCCTTGAATGCTGGACCGATCTAGGCCAAAGACTTGCCCTTCGTCTCAGCTATGCACGACGAGTAAGAAAACAGCCGCAACAGGGGTGCAGGTACCCAAAGAAAAATGAGCACCCGACATACTCTTATACGGGAAAATGGGACAGACGATTGCTACGAGGAAATTGCAAACCCAACTGGCGCCTGGGGATAAGATAGATCGTAGGCGACGTTGATTGCCTGGGTGCGCATGTGCTGCGGCTAGATCTCTGAAGAGGAACTTTGATACTGAACCCCCAAAGTCACCGTATCCAAAATAAAAAGACTCTGCTTGCGCACGTTGCGGGTTCATAAGCTCCCAAAACTCACTTTTCACTTATAATTGCTGACTCCGCCAAGTTCGATTGCGATCGGACAGTCAAGGGATCTCCACTAGACCTCGATGCATCGTCTGTGAATACCCAGTTCTCCTCGTTTAGGTTTCAGCGCATCTCAAAACTTCTCAGCTGTGTGAAGACCCCTATGTCGACGTAGTCATCGTAGGAATCTGCCAGGTCAAAGACATTGACGAGGACTTACCTGGTAGCCACGAAGGCAATGACAATGAAAGGAACTCGCAATCAAATCTTGAAAGCGACGAAGCTACGGTTACAGCAATTTAGCTAAGAAGAACAACCTTGGAACCCATAGCAAGTGTCATACATATTGGAAACTGGGGTCCGAGGAGAGTGTCCCTTGTACTTTTGTCAATGCGATTCCATCCCGAGGTCCATGGATATATATAGAGGGTATGGATGCTAAAGTGGAAGCCACAGCCAAGTTCCTCTAAGTTCTTGCATGGCGAAAATGGGAGTTTTCAAATGCCAGTGTGAGGGAAACACTCAACAAATGGTTCCATGGTTTGGTGTTTCACTTCATCCACTCTCTTCGCTGGTGAAGTGACGAAAATCTCAACTGTGGAAATATGGCTGGCAGTGTATCCAGTAGGTACTTAATCCATTGACTTTCGTCCATGACGAATAGGAAACACAGGAGGAGGATAGTTCCACTGGCTACATATGGTTAGTTCTGAAGAAAATTGTAGGTCTGTATTGCTAAAACTATAACTGCGTCGCGATTTAGGACTGAGACCCAATTTTAGAGGTACAAATATGGCGCTCTCCTCCATTTACCTCTTCTTAAGGTCATGAAATTATCGATGCAGGAAGTGGAGTTTAAGAATAGATTATTCGAAGTTACAGAAGGACATTGGATTTTCAAGCAGTCTCTATGGATTATATATTTCATTTCGTTGATCTTTACCGCGGGACAAATCAAAAACGTCAGACAAGTCTTAGTCTCCTCCAAGTCGATATTTTACGATTAGTTATGCCAGAGCTTTATCACTCTACATTTTGTATAATCCATGCAAGCCTCCCGAGGTCCCCGGTTCTAGCATATTGTACTGTGCCTAGGACAGTGTTCTTAAGTCACTGTGATCTTTCGATATTGGGAACAGCCCAAAGGTGAGTAAGATTAAGATAATACGGCTACGAGCATTGAATGCAGCCCCAGGAAGAGAAAATAAAATACAGCATTTTGCATAGGTTCGTTTCGGCGTGTCCCAGGCAGTATCAGGTGCTAAATCACTATTTCGTGACCGCTAAATTATGTGGCGCTTGGAAGACTTCGGAACGTCGAACATCGATGCACGTAATTGAAACTGTTAAGATTGGCACGCAAATCGATGACAAAGTGCACAGTCCATTAATGGTTAACTCAGGCAGTCAAAAAAGTCATCATCCAAGTAGTCGTTGGTCAGAAAGCAAGCGTCTCTGCCTGGATATTCAGGCCTACATACAAGCGTTAGGTGTGCATCACTAGAGGAGTCTCTTTCTTTTCTCCCTCCACAACCAATTGAAAGCAGAATATTTGTGACTTATTTCCTTCTCTGGCGTAATGTACGCCACTGTCATACAGTAATCACCAAGGGGATTAATGTGGCTCTAACTTATCGTCATCAGAGAGTGGGAAATGCCGCGAGCGAAAACTGCTCATACATATTTCAAAATATCGACGTGCCTTTCAATATGGAGAGAGAATAAGTGTGAATAAGGCCCATAATTCCCCTTTTGCCGAGGTGATGTATAATCCGAATTTCGGAGCGAGGGCATTGCCGGTTTGCTGAGTTCCCCGTTCTACGCAGCACATATAAGAATGCAGGCTTCCATCAACACAAATAAAACGGAGGCAAGACTGCTCTCGCAAAGCTTTGTTTACTTCTAATCTATATGATCCTTGAGAAGACTCCCCCTGGTCTCGAATATTTTGCGATTTGACCATCATGGCTCTACGAATGGCACATGGTCGTCTCAGGTTGTCCTCGCCTGCACTGAGCTGCTCTCTCAGCAGCGCTCACTCATGCTCCTTAATCACTCATGCCTCTAAGATAAACGCTCAAATGACACTCAAGCCCATCCGTCCCAGTCTTTTTTCTCCAGTCAGGCATAGTTCACATTCACCCATGGGCAAATCTACTACGAAAACCCGAAAGAAGATGACAATCCAAGGCCTTGTCCGTCTATATGAGAAAGGAGAGCCGATCAGTGTCCTCACTGCTCATGACTTCCCAAGTGCAAGTGTTGCCGACGCTGGAGGAATGGACATAGTGTTGGTCGGGGATAGCTTGGCCATGGTTGCATTGGGGATGAAGGATACAAATGAGGTCCTCGTGGAGGAAATGCTATTGCACTGTCGTAGTGTCTCACGGGCTGTTGAAAGCGCATTCACTGTAAGTGGTTAAGTTATCTTTCTGGAAAACTTAGATGCTTATTAGTGTGCCATGGCATAGATCGGAGACCTTCCTATGGGCTCCTATGAGGTCTCACCACAACAAGCCATGGAAACAGCCGTTAGATACGTCAAAGAAGGTCGTATGAACGGTGTGAAGCTTGAGGGAGGCGCAGAAATGGCACCAACCATCAAACGGATCACTGATGCGGGTATTCCAGTGATGGCGCATATCGGGCTTACCCCCCAAAGACAAAATGCTCTCGGTGGATTCAGAGTTCAAGGGAAAACAGCTGCTGGTGCATTGAAGTTATTGCGCGATGCCTTGGCAGTGCAAGAAGCGGGTGCTTCCCTGATCATCATCGAAGCAGTGCCCGCTGAGGTTGCTGCTTTGGTTACCAGCAAGCTTCGGGTTCCAACAATTGGAATTGGATCTGGAAATGGGTGTTCCGGACAGGTACTTGTTCAGATTGACATGATGGGCAACTTTCCACCTGGAAGATTTTTGCCGAAGTTTGTCAAAACGTACGCGAATGTCTGGAATGAAGCTCTGCAGGGAGTTGAGAAGTACCGGGATGAGGTCAAGAGCAGAGCCTATCCTTCGTCGGAGTATACATACCCAATGTCGGAAGAGGTGATTGAAGAGCTTCGGCGAGCGTTGGATGATAGCCACCGGGAATAGGCAAATAGGTATCAAGAGATAGATTCTGCCGAACATCGTAAAGTCCTTAACATCTATACCCGTGGACATTGATCAAACGGGTTATATATTACATGTCTGATTATGGTAGAGATCACATAGGTATCTTTCTAAGGGGCAGCGTGAGATCCTAGCTAATGTAAAATTGTCCAGTCCTTGCTATCCCACTTTGAAAATATGAATAAGTGTGAACGATTAAAAAAAAAATTAAGAATAAAAACTAGGCGCGAGCTCAGTTGGAGGCCAAGTCAGACCAACAGCTCAGCAGCTGACGTAAGGTTACACAAAAAGCCCCACCCGAACGTGGCTCTCGCGGTGCCTGGCCTGGTTTTATTACCACAATCCTGTATTTGGATTTCCGGATCTGGATTATCTCCCCCCCGATTGGTCTCGTAAATGCGTACAAAATTACCTTTGTACCCATGGACCTCAATCTGTCAATTATGTGTCCATGGACTGTTTGAAATATTTATCTTGCCTTGTCTACGGCGTGTGGATCGAATCCGATGTTTTCTCCGGTCGCGGCAATTTACGACCCCGTCGGACTGAAATCTGTTGTGTATATCTGTGTCCTCTCCACTTTCGGCGTTCTTCTCGACTTAACAGCCAGCAATCTACTGTGTATACTCTGGCACGATAATTAACTTGGTAAACACAGTCTCGGCTATGCAAATCTGAGCTTCATTAGGTATAACATGGAAGATCTCGCTCTTCCTTACAAACGAAATTTACACCAATTAGAGAAAGGATTATTCGATTTTAGCGGACAACCCAAGGGGAGGTGTTCCTTGCGGTGATGGATCTGTCGCACTCCGGGACCCCTTCAAGGAGACCCTGTCTAACCAAACAGGTCCCAGGACAGACAGAGAGGACAAGGCGACGGCCTCATTATTCCACCTAGCCTTTTTATAGGTTCAAATTGAGAAAAAAACCACTCCACCTGCCTGGTTTGGAATAAACTCCACGCTAATTCAGGAGTAAACGAGGCAAGCTCAACATGTTTACTAGTGAAATATGCATGACATGCTCTTGCATGTAGCCTTTTGAATAATGCAACAATCATGAAGCTGTAGAGAAGAACCCTGTCATTTAAGATCTTTGAGACTAACGTCAAAAAAGGCCTCTGGATTATTACGAGCAGTAAATTCTTTGAATGAATAATGTAGCAAACATGTTTTAATATTTATAAGCTGTCTGTAATAAGAAAAAGGAGTGGGAGTAATAGTCAAAAATATGAAAGACACTGCATATAAAGAGAGTAAGCGATTCTTTAATGCACGGCCTGGGGGCCAGATGATTTGGAGATGCTCTTTCGCTTCTCCCTAGCCGGTGAAATCACTGTAATGGTATCACGGCGCCCACTCTGTTTGCCTTGCTCCAGGCACTCCATGATTGGAAATATCAGAGCCTCAGAGCGCAAAGCTTCGTAAATCCTTGTGATATAGGTACCAATGATCTGAGTATCCTCGTTTGTGGAGTTTTGCCCATCTGATTCAGCGTTGATTGACTTGCCTGTATGTTGAAAAGTGGGATGGTCGACAAGGCCACGGTTCAACGGGACTTTCAGTGTGTGGCGTACATAGTCATACATGATGCGCGCCGCTGATCCTAGGTATGTCGATGTTGGACACTTTGGGCTAATCAAGAGGAGTTGACTGGCCTTGAATGCCTCTGCCATGGCAGTTGCCAAATCCTGAGACCAGGTGTAGATAGCAGTCATTTCTGGAGAGTATCCGGTTGTTACCTCAGGATGAGTGGCAAAGAAGGTCACCACCAAGGACTGGGCCGTTTGGCTAACAATGGTAAATCGTTGCTGTGAGTCCTTTGTGGTGGATGACGCCGACTTGAGAGAGCTTGTAATATGTGTCCACAGGAGCGAGTTGAGGTCCTTGCAGGCAGTAGGATTTGTTAAAAAGGGGCTGTATGCGTTTGTGGTAATGGATTCCACGAGAGGCTGAAGGATTTCGAGGAATTGCAACTGCAGCACTCTCAGATCCAGTCCTTGGCAGAGAACGTAGATATATGATGCGGCAAGCATGGAAAAAACATCAATTGCTGTCTGTGTGTACCGCGCAGATATAAGGGCCAACGAGTTGATGGCCTGGTTGGACATCTCGGCTGACTGCACATTTGGTCCGACCGGGTGAGCAAGGAATCCCAGTTCGGAAGTATAGGCCGCCATGCCAATATCAACTCCCTTGAGACAATAGGACAGACTGGGCTCATCAAAACACAGGTTGGGCGGCAGACCATTGTTCAGATCCGGATTGATAATTTCTGTGCATTGAGCAAAGAGCATTTTGCTCATAAGTTGTAGCGCCGAGCGGGCTTTGTCCATGGCAACGGTGACTGAAAGAGCCTGGAAGTTCCCACCATGAAGTGTTCGACGCCCGTCGCTGTCGATCAAAGGGTTATCAGTAGTCGAATTGAGTTCAACAGTCACTTGCTTGTGAGCCAGGGTGAGATCTTCGAGCAATGGGCCCATCCACTGCGAGGCCGTGCGAAGTTGGTAGCGGTCCTGGCGCAGCGGGGGAGCAGCTCCCACTCCCATTTTTTGAAATGCATGTACAACCTGAGTGAGTTTCGACCCTTGTAGAAATTTGGTAATGTTGGCGGCACATTCGATCTGGCCCGGGTGAGGACGGACCTGGGCAATGAAGGGATCGAAGCTTTCGGGGTTGCCAGACATAACCTCCACCGCCATCGCTGTCAATACCTGTGAGAGAACTGCCATATGATGCGTTTCATGGAGGCCCAATGCCGCAACAGCTGCAGAGACTGCCGTCCCGTTGATCAACCCTAGACCTTCTTTTGGGCCAAACGATATCGGCTGCATCCCGATCTGGGCCAGAAGCCTATCCGCAGGGACGAGTTCTTGGCAATTGGTCTCCTGACAACAAGTTCCCGTACCCACTGGTGTCCGGAGAAGGAGCTTGGGATTACCTTCCAAGACGCCGGCAATGTAGGAAAGGGGACTTAAATCGCCCGAGGCAGAGATACTTCCCCGCAAGGGAACGAGAGGAGTACATTTCCGATTGAGAAGCTCAGTCAAAGCTTCAATGACGGCAAATCTGACACCGGAATGGCCTTGCACAAGAGTATTGCAACGGACCAACATTGATGCGCGCACCCATGACTCGGGCATCTCGGTGGCAGCTGCTGACTCTCCCGCACCTGGGTAGCGATTCTTGACATTGGACATAACCCCGTACTGTTGCATCTGCATCAAGGAGATTTGCAGATTCTTTGTATCATCCGTTGTTGTGTTGGCACTACCTCCAAATCCGGTATTTATGCCTAGATGAGGGGAAATTTGATTAGAATTGCATCGCTTCGGCTTCTGGCTTATAGAGGATTAACTACCATATAGGATTTCGCCTTGCTCGACACATTGCCTCAGAAAATTCACGCTTTTATCCACGCTTTCTCTCAATTCGGGTGATTTATCGATCAAAGCCGTGGTTCCGTACCGAGCCACAGCGACCACCTCCGCTAGTGTCAATTGCTTTCCCTTCACCACCACAGCATTTTTGTCGACTGCATCTGAAAATTGCTGGAGTCGCCTCCAATTTTCGAGCACGATTTGACAATGACTTTCTGCAGTCATGATGGACACTTCTCCAATATGGATTATTCCACAATATGAGAAAAACAAGGCGTCCTTGCGAGAGTCAGCTAGTTAAAGGGAAGATGTGATGAACAAGAGGGCAATGGTGAACAAATATTTCAGCCATGATCAGCAAGGGCGGCTCGCTAGCGTGTGATTGCAAGGTTACACATGACCACCGATCGCCGATCTTCACAAAAGGACCCACTCAGTTCCTCCGATTTCTGCAAACTTTAAAGTCTAGACCGCTCATTGGTCCAGGCTTGGCTTTTCAGCCATTTGCATTTATACCCCTTATAGTACACATAGAGAGGGATCAAAGTTCTTCTAGCGGGCTTTCAGTCTCCATAAGTGATTTCCTTGGAAATCAACAGGATCTAGATATGCGGGTGCAGGCCCTTGCCTTGGCCAGGAGCGAATTGAGCACGTAGTGTATTAACACTATTTTAGCACCCGGGATTGGTAAGCACAATCCGGTTGTGATGAGATAATCGTTTGGTGATAAGTATCCCGACCTTGGAGAATGACCCTGGTGAGGCATACATTGAGTTACCAGAGTGGGTCAGTCAGTTCCGTGCCCCTGGTACGGCCGGCCGAGTTTGTCGCATGGGAGGCCTTGTAAGAGTTAATGTCGATGGTTCAATCAAACTGGTCTGTCGGAAAAACACAGAAAGACACCTTGGTGGCTGGATTCATCTAGTTAAGGTGGAGCATGAAATCCAGCACTATCTGAAAGCAGGGCAGCAGGTCGTTGCACAGGTTTTCAGCCTCAAGGGGCAGGGACAATCTGAATATACGCCTTTGTCGCATCAATTGAATGCAGTGAGGATGATCCAGCTTCAAATATTGATCGCGATCAATGCAGCAATGGTAAAATTTCTGTCAAATTTTCTGATAACCTCCAATTCCTGTCACAGATGTCGATACTGCGGGCTGGCTTGCGAACTTGTGTACCATCCTTCATGATTCCAGACGTATTTGTGCCTGCTCGAAAACTTCCCCTCACCCCTAGTGGGAGGATCAACCGCATTGTTCTGCAAGAGGCAGCCTCCCGCTTGAATTTGCAGGACTTTGTACCAACGGCCCCTAGGGAGGCACCGTTGACGAGGAATGAGCAACATGTTCATCGTCTAGTTGTTGAAACACTTGGTCTGCCATCAAACGACATCAGGATGCAGGATAATTTCTTCGATCTGGGAGGTGATGCTGTCAAAGCAATGCTCTTATCCACAAAAGCTCGTCTACCAGGGTTGTCTATCACGGCGGCTGATATCCGTGATCATCCATCTTTGTGAGAGCTTGCTGGCTTGTGCGTTAGTTAAAATCATGGAGTATGAATCCATGAAGGGACTTGACATTGACATAATTCTTTTAGAAGCTAACCGTAGAAGGCGGCTCATGACTGCACATGGCTGTCATGCCCAATCAAGAAGTTTGAGCCTCATTTTCACGCAGAAACGTTAGAATACTGTAAATACCAAAATCAAGCTCAAAATCAAGCGCAAAATCAAGATCCCGCATCTGGACAACGCATGAACATAACGACTGAGTGGTACCCGAATCTCGCATGCTAAGCCTTGGCGGGTGAGGAAGAATAGGCCTTATACCTGCTCACCTTTTACGATCAGCCTGATCCAAGAGAGTCCTTGATGCCGATCAGTAAACTTCTACCACCCACCTGAATTTACCTTATGAAATTTCTTTAACTTGCTTTCCTTTTCTCAATGGTTTAATAATGACGGTTCCGCCCTCTGGTAGCTAAGCACATCAAGTAAGCTAAAAGTTAGGTGGTTGCACAGTAGCATGTCAAGGGGTTCTGTTAGACTAATCGGCATGGGAGCGGGGCACGTTCCCAAGTCCACAAACATTTTTTCCAATTTGTGACAGTTGATTAGCTTGAAAACATGTTTCATAAACTAGAACGTTCTAGGTATCTCATGTTGATGAGTCCGGGGAAACTCATAGTACGTACCATACATTCACTTGATTGATTACTTTCTGTGTGTGGATATGTTTTCAAAGCAAACAAAAAGAAAAGAAAAAACAATAAAAGTAAATGAGGCTTTAACATGAATCGCAACACCCAATCACCCCCCAAATCAAAGCGCCATCAGAATCAGAATAGTCGCTAAAAGCATCCTCAATTCGAAGCATAGAACAGGTTTCGGCTGGGACGGACATGTTTTGTGCGCATTGAGTCGCGAGCAGGGCACCCTCAACTTGCGATTCCGAGTAGCTCTGTTCCGTCCCGCTGCAAGGCAAAGTTGAGAGTATGGAGGCGTGTCTGTGGATATAGGCTAGTGTGTTGAGGATCTCCTGACGGTGAGTAGGATAGTGTAGGTCCAGTTGAGACCACTTATTGAGATTAGTAAAATTCAGTATAGAGTAGAAGATAAAAATTTGATTACCTCCCCTTTGCAATCAACTTGCAAGAAATGAAATTGGATGCCGTCCGTCGAAAGGCCAAATATGGTATGCTCAATCCTTTTTTCACACCGACGCTGTGTATGAATCATTGCTAGACAGATGGTTAAAATGAACATTAAAATGAAGTAAAAATGGAAACACTTACCCATATAGGCAAGGGTCTGGGGCACATGGCGGAGGGAACGACCTTCTTGTCTTTGCAGAATCACGAAACTGACGGCTAAGTCTTCTTTCTCTGCGTTCGGGTGGTACCAAATGAAGTAATCGGGACACCCTCGAAGGCAACGCATTTCACCCTTGTAAACGATTGGCTGAAAGGAAAACCCCCATTTTCCAGAGAGGGGAATCTTGGTAAGGTCAGGGTATCGAGGGTCCTTGGGTGCCACGCAATGGACGCTGCAGAGAAGCGAATAGAAACGACATCGCAATGCAATCTCGCGTATACCCTTATCGTCAATCGAGGTATCGATCCCAGTGAGGTAGGACCCTATTCCCTGGGACATCTCAAACGGAGTCTGGAACATGGTCCAGTCCGTGGTATGGACGTGGGTGAGATGAAATATGGTTTCGATTTCTGCGAGAGAAAGATGACGAACTGACAACGAAGCGAACTGAAACATACGAGGTGAGGAAGGCATGGCGATGGGAGTTGCGTGAGGGGAGAAGAGAGTTGAGAGGGGTTGAAATGGGAGAGGCAGAAGAGAAGAGGAAACAGTAAAGTTAAAGGGCAGGAATTGGTCTTCCTCAAAACAGGCTTAGTTGACAGCCTCAGTATGTTTGGTAACGAACAATTCGCATTTCACATTCACCCCGCCAAAAACTCCATTGGAAAGTTCAAAAAGATATAGATGATATGTGATCTATGTGTTACTATTACGTAGCCTACTGTGTACTTTCTTTGCCCAGGGATACCACTGCGCATGCGGCAGCTTTGGGTAGTTTGGCTCTGTTTCCGCTGAGACCACCCCTCCTCACCTCGGACGTATTTATCCTACCCATACCTGCAAGCTAACGGAGGATCAGAGCTTACTCTTCACTGTTGAATGGAAAGTTGAATGAATGAAGCTGGATACAATCGTTGCAGATCGAAGACTCGGTGCCACAGTCTCGCGGAGAACCTCATGCCACGCAGCAAACTAGAAGTTCGGCATCTGGAGGCAAAATGAACACATCCGGGACTACATACTGATTTCTCCTCTTCCTTTAGCAGTTATTTTGTTCAGAACGCAAGCGACGATCACTTCACAGAGAAGTCGCGCCCTTGTTGCTCTGGCAGATTTACAGAACACACGATCGTTGTCGCTGGTTCCGCCAATGCAACGGCCGACTTTGTCATTGTCTTTGTCTGCAACTATGAAGTTGGGCTGATAATCAAAACATCAGTCGTAAGAGGAAAGTCTGGAGATCAACCGTTCCATTTTAAGACGCACAGGAACTAATCTATTGTCTCGATAGTCTCCTTGATCTGTCCTAGCGTCATGATCCACTTAGGTCTGGAGGCAAAGTCTCGAACCAATATGTTGATTGACTCCGACGAAGCTCGATACACTGGGAAGGTCGTGAAAGCGAGAGCATGTGGGTGATGCTTTGATGCCTATGCTGGGTCTCACGTAGGCGAACTTTCCCATACTAGGGGCATGCGACGGTGCGACTGGCTGGAGGCCATGTTCAAGGTTGGGTACACCCAATGCTGTGTACCTTCTATGGACTGGGAGCAGATCAACCCCCAGGAAAGAAGGTTGTCGTGGCACATTGCCACCCCTGAGTCCACTACCCTGATATGTACTGTGCGTTATCTGATGGAGGGCGAGGCACCAACGCTGTGTAGTTACACATGACAATGACAGCTGACATGCATGACTTGAAAGGCAACGGTCGCAGTCGCGCAAATTACATCCTGTGACGCCTTCTGGGAGGCAGCCGGTCTTCCTGGTAAAAGATTGCTATCTGGATCGTCAAGGGATGCCTTAAAAAGCTACATTAGGGAGGATGGAGCGCTGGACATGTTGCCCATGGCATTATCTGGCTAGAGTTCGAAAACGGAGGATAAACAGATCGGATGGGCTTAACAATAACAACGTTGGGATGAATGAACATGATGAACGAGCTGCAGACCTCGAAGTACTGGAATATCGGTTGTTTCTCGGCATCACACTGCTGGCAGTCTCCGGTGTGTAGATTGTGTGCATGTTAAGGCACGGGCCAGTGTTGAAATAGCTCGACGGAAGGCGAATACATGAGTAAGTAACTGCTGAAATGATATTTTGTATTGTGGGGATCGAGGAAGGGATGCGGGTGAGCGAATCGCAGTGAGCCTGGCAACGCCGCCATGACAACTCTTCGGCCGGTGCAGGTATATCTGATTCGACACAAGCCGATCGATCGGCGCGCCTTAGTTCGGTGGCGAGTCTTGGGAAGTCGCGTCTATCGGACGGGTGAGGACCATGTCCGTGTCGAGCAGGAGGAATCTCTGGTATGGCACAGCTTTCGGGTCGAATAAGCGTATTTTAATGATTGTCTCAAACCAGCGATCCACGTTTATTGTCATGTAATGGGACACCTGTTGAACCTCGACGAGAATCGCTCCGTCGTCTCGTCGTCTCTCAATCTCTTCTTGCACTGGTTTTCCCAGCCTTGTTGGTGACGAGGATGACTACCTGGACTGGCTCTTCAAACTGGGTGCTGGGATGTCGGAGTAGCTGATACACGAGTGTCTGAGCGCTCACGTACTAGGCATCTTCGTCATCGCTGTCTTTCTTCCTTTGAATCGACCTTCAAGGCCAGAAAAATGCCGATGGTGAAGAGACCAGGATATTACGTGGAATGTGAGACCTCTCCTGCAGGATGTGGTATGTTGCTGAAATTATCGGTGAGACCGGAAGAGACAAAAAGAAGGTAGAGAGTGAAACCGATCGAGAATAGACAGAAACATAGCAGCTTTGTGCTCAAACTTTCCTCTGGTGGCACCATTTTGATAGTATGACAAATTGATGGGCTGTTTTCCAAGGCCACAGCTAAGAGATCAAACTTATTTATCTATCTCACGCACTTATTTAACAGACTTCGGGATTATAATGACTTCGGGATTACAGTGTTTCATTTGCGTGCTAGTTACCGTTGCATATATATGCATTCCAAGGAAGGTTGCCGGATCCGGCCTTTGCGGGTGAAGTGTTGCCGCATTTGTCCGTATACTACTAAGGTTCTCGACTACCTAGGTACTTGAATTTGAAGATCAATAGTTCGACACGCAAAAAAAACCTGCTTTGCTCTAAGTTACTTGAGTTACATCTTTGATTTAGGTTTTGTCTCGATCTTATCCGGGATTGCTTTTGTGTACCAAATCCCGCGCCAAGCTTTTGGCGCAGAATTTGAGCACGTGTTTCTGCTAAATGTGCTTCTCTGCTGGCGGTGAAGCTCAGGCAAGTTGATGTAGCTCTGGCAGACACTGCCTTCACCGCGTAAAACCGTTGAACATACTGTGGTTGTTGGTCTCAGTTAACTGCACAATTCATTCCATACCTCTCTTACCCCCAAAGGTTCGCTCATGAGCGGTGAACAGCTTTTAACCTAACAACTCCCCCAATTCCGGACTAATTTGGCCCATCTTTTTACCATACATAGATGGCCGCCTTAAATAAGTGGCAATCTTTACAGTCGGATATGACCATCAGAAAGGACAGCAGGCGTGAAAGACTGGTCCGGGCCCGGGCAATCAGCACCGTCATGGCACAACTCAGCCCATTTACATGTTGATGGAAATTTTCGCCACTGACGCGAAATGCAAGGATATTTGACAAGTCAATACTCTTCAGGTAAAACAAGTTTCTTCATTGCTTCGAAATGCAAGGGTATGTCACAGTTTTACAAAAGCGCCATCTGTACATGCATGCATTTATTGAGTGGATCTGCAGTAATGATCTATCGCGAGCAATAAAATAGAAAAAAGCAATGGACCAGGAATACAAAAGTGCCTTGGTTTTCGGCTATCAATCGTATCACCAAGTTTGACTGCCCAGCTCAATAGCTGAGCCCTTTTGTCGTCGCCCAAACATGTTTCCTTCTACATCCTTGATTCGTCGTTATCCTCTCTCACTTCTTGGTATGTATGTGAGAACAATTTTAGACTTGAATCGCTTAGTATTAGTGCTAACGTATGAACAGGGACAAGAGGAAAGCGTGTCTTTGGAACCATTCCGCATATTCATGCCAATGCTCTGACAGTATGGCAGAATTTCGAACACGTCCAACAAGTTGATCAGCATTTGAAAGACAGTGGTGTGCTCAAAATCAGCCTGGATTTTGACGACGATGAATGCAATTATCTGCAGAAGCTGATTTTGCGACTGCACAAAAGCCATTCACACGGACTCCCCATATCCCACAGTAGTTCGCGAGGCTGGCTGTGGGATGTGAGACCCACGGCTGCCGCTTTAGCCAGGCCTAACATGGGCCAGGCCCGCTCCGAAACAATGAGTAACTTCCCCTGGCACACCGACTGTAGCTATGAGCTCTCACCCCCTCGCTATTTTGCTCTTCAGGTGCTTCGAGAAGATCAATGCGGTGGCGGCACCCTCTCGGTTTTGGCGTCGGCTCGCTTGATGTCCTTTTTGTCACCCCAAACGCGCCTAGCCCTCACCCAGCCAGAGTTCCGCATTGCCGTACCGCCTGAGTTCATCAAATATGAGAATGAAAAACATATTATTGGCCGCATTGCTCTGTTTGATGAAAAAAGTAGTACGGTCCACCTGCGACTACGAAGTGACATAATTGAGCCAATGACGATGCGCGCCAAGTCAGCGCTTGAAGAGTTGCACAAGATTCTGGCTAGCAATGAGATAAAGGCAAACGTGTTGGATCTCACCCCTGAGATTTTGCCCCGCGGGTCGATTGTTTTAATGGACAATCGACGATGGCTCCATGCGCGGAATGTTGTTCGTGATCCCAGTCGCCATCTTCGTCGTGTTCGCTGGGACGCACGACCTTTTGATGAGATTTAGTGGTACTGCACCTGGGCAGCATGGGCTCCTAGGATCCCAGTCGAACGGATAGCATAAGCTTTGACCCTCGCAATAATCCTCTTAATGCAAATCCTAGTCTACATATTGTAAGGTTTCACACGGCCTGGTAGGTAGTGTGCATGAACTCAATAATTGATAGATCAAGGCCAGTGGTGGTCTAGAACCTTGCTTCTAATGTTGGCTAAGAGAAAAACGCATTCCATGCGATAATTCGTATTAGAAACCTTGAAAATAATGGTGGCTCATATTCCGATACGTAATGACTCCACTCGTGTTGTGGATTCAAACCCTGTCGCCTATTTGATAATGCGAATTGAGTGGAACTGGGGAATCGAGAAGATGCAAAATTGGGTCATTCTCGCATACTTAGTGAAGAGGGGAATGCTCGTTGGCAGCGTCTTCGAAGATGAGCGGGTCCATCCAGCAGCACAAAACAGCAACACTAACCAACACAGGTTGTGCGAGGGATCTAGGCAACTGCCCATAGTGGCCAGGAAATAGGGTTGTGGAATTTTACTATTCAATACTATCTCGAGGTCATAGATATGCGTCTTGTACCCGGCATATCAGTGTACCGAATGAAACTAAGCTCACATTACTGTACGAAAAATCCATAATCCTGTCTTGTAACATTGTATATAGGCACGGGGGGTCTTCCAGATTATGCAGGTAACCCCTTATTCATGGAATGCCTCATCACTGTTGGCATTTTCAGATGTTCTCCCTTCCTCGTTGTCGTGGCTCACTCCTAGTCCATAATCCTGAACAAATAGACAAGCGCAAAGATGCAGTGCTGTCAATGCCGAGTAAGAGAGGAAAACGCCGTGGATACCATCCATATAGCTGTTTGATATCAATCTTATCTCCATGTCAGACAGGTTCAAGTCTTTCAAATCGAACGCGGACGAGGTAAGGTGTGCGATGAGACCGGGATTGAACTTGGTTCTCAGGTCGCTAGATAATACGTTGCTAAGAATGGCGCCCGATACTGAATTTTGATTAGCAGACGGTTAGAAAGTTACGGAGCTATGATTGATACCTGTCGTTCCGAGTGCGCCTCCCATATCTCGTATGAAATTGCGAAGTCCAGTCAATACAGCACGATCTTTGGACTGTGTGCATGCAAAGAGACCAACAAGGACTATAAGGGAGTCAGTAATGTACAATCTATGCTAAGTTAGAGATGAGGTTTACTAAAACACACCAGGTTGTAGTGAACATCCCACTCCGATTCCGTCGAAGAGGCAAATAATCACGAACATCCACATCGGGGTGATTTGGTTATATTGCAGCTTCATCATTGCCGCAACTAACCAGCAGACTGCTCCGGTCACAATGACATGCTTGTAGTGGCCGCACGCAGAGATAATGATTCCCGTCAGAGCAGATGTTAGGCCATGAGCAATCAACATCGGTAAGATGAAGAGTCCAGCCTTGCCGGGATTGAATCCACGGATGTTCTGCAGATATAGTGGCATAATAAACAGATTACCCCAGAAGATCCATCCGATAAGGACGTTGCTGAAGATAAGAATATTTGTAGAGCGGCCATACCGAAAAAGGTGGCTAGGCAACATGGGTAAGCTTGCTAACCAAAATTCTATCAAGAAGAAAGCGGCAAAAAGTACCATGCTAGCAACCAGCATAGATATCAATACTGGCGAGCCCCAAGCCATGGTTGATCCCCCCTGTGAGATAGGGACGAGCAACAAAGCGATCGCAGCCAGACTGGTCACCGCCCCGGCCCAATCTACCAATTTCAGTTTATCAGAAACCTTCTCCGTTGCCATGGCAGTCTCCGACGAGGGCCAGACAAGAACAAGGTATATAATAGCGACAGCCGTCAGTGGACAGACAAACCAGAACGACCATTGCCATCCCGCTGAGCCAGTCAACAATCCGCCGATCACCGGGCCCAGTCCATTTCCAAGAGCAACTGCAACGCCAACTATACCAAAATAGTAGCCTCGCTGGTCAAGAGTGGTGATATCCGCGATTGCAATTTGGACCAGTGCATTGATGGCTCCGGCCCCGAGACCGGTGAAAGCACGAGCGGCGAACAGTTCTTTGGGCGTCGTACAGAAGCCAGATAATAAATTACCCAGGCCCATGATGGTCAGTGCAATCACGAGGCAGACCTTGCGGCCCAAGATGTCTGATAAGCGACCATTGATGAGCTGAATGCTGGTGCTGGTGATTAGGAAACTTGCCCCGACAAGAGAGATGGAGGCTCCAGCGTCAATGGCGGAGGCGATGGCGGGTAGACTTGTCGCGATGGCCGTCTGATCGAGAAATGAGATGAATTGAATGAGTGCCAAAGCTGGAAAGATGACTAGGAGTCGATGCCGCGGTAGACAATGCACTTGATTCTGAAGGAGGGGAGTGCCTTCGTCCATCTTAATTATGAATGAGTGGAAATTGAAGCAGGAAAAAGACACGAGTAGATGTGATTGAAAAGCGCCCACAAAAGTTATTTGCTTCAACAATGCAAGTGACGTGGGTGGAATCTGCAAGGGACTATTATGTTAGGAGTTGGAGTTGCACAACATCAATTAATCAATTGATGATGTGACAGTGCGGCACTGGTCTGAATACTATTTCGCCATCTCCTGCTACGTGTTCCATTTCCTCATGTCGATTTTCCACAATAACAGGTTGTGGTCGAATTAAAAAGTCGCCCACTTTTCACTGCTATTGATGTTTTAGTTTCATTTCCCATTCGACACAGCTGCAATTATCATGAAAGTCACTTCTGAAAAAGCACCGCCAAGGCGACGGTCGCCTCCTAAATGGCCGCTTCTTCTACTTGGCCCTACAATCTTTTACTACGCGTGCCAATGGACAGGTAAACAGACCGACTCATTCGACTTGGATCAAACCCTTCTCTCTATTCCAGACGCGGAGCACGCCCGCAACTGGAGCGCTTTCTACACAAATGGATCGCATCTCCCCGGCCAAGGACACCACCAGGCACGATGGACCCAGGAACGCTGGGAAGAATTTGGCCTCGACGCTCGAATTCTTTCATATGACGCAAAGTTACCAAATGTGACCGGCCCGCAGCGCGTGGCTTTGATTCAAGGTTCACATGTACTTTACGAGGCCCCCTTGGTCGATGGCGAAGGTGACCGTCACTCCTTTGCGCCGGCCTACTATGGATTCTCTGCCAACGGTAACATCACCGCCTCCTATGTTTTTGCCAATTTCGGCTCCGACAAAGACTTCGAGGCTCTCGTCAAGGCAAACATAACGCTGGCCGGAAAGATCGCAGTAGTAAAGGCTACTGGTGTGTCGCCGTATCTGCGAGAGCGTGGAATCAACATCTTCCGTGGACTGCAAATCCATAACTGTGCTATTCAAGGCCTGGTTGGTGTGCTTGTTTATCCTGATCCTGAGGGCGACGGGTCCATCACAGATTCGAATGGCTACGAGGCCTTTCCTGATGGCCCGGCGCGACCGCCTTCGATGATCGAAAGGGGATCATTAGGCGGGATAGGTACATGTACTCTTACCAAAGGGGTTGTTCTGCTAAGTTAATTTCTGATATCTAGGAGAATTTGAAAAGGGCGATCTGCCAACGATACCATGCATGCCCATGTCCTACGCCGATGCTATTCCTATCCTGAGTGCGCTAAATGGGCATGGCCCATCTGCCTCTGAACTTGACGAAGGCTGGCAAGGTGGCGGACTAAAAGCACACGGTGTTCACTACCATGTCGGACCATCACCCGACGATATCAAACTCAATATCATCAGCCATGCTGATATCAATCCTTCTCGAGTGCATAATGTGATAGCCACCATTCCAGGCTCTGTTTCTGACGAGGCTATCATCTTGGGCAACCACCGTGATGCCTGGGGTCCCGGTGCTGGAGACCCAGGCAGTGGATCAGCAGCCCTTAACGAGGTTATCCGCAGCTTCGGCGTCGCGCTTCGTCAGGGCTGGCGACCGCGGCGCACTTTAGTATTTGCCAGCTGGGAAGGGGAAGAGTTTGAGCAGGTTGGCTCATCCGCCTGGATCAATGAGAATATGGCGTGGCTTAATGCGACCGGTGTCGCTTATTTAAACATCGTTGTTGCCGCCGGAGGGACTAGCTTCCACGCCAAGGCCAGCCCTCTGTTACATGGTGTTCTTCATGATGCAACCCAACGGGTGCAATCTCCGAACCAGACCGTGCCAGGTCAATCTGTGTTTGACGTCTGGGACAAACACATTTCAACGCCAGGAGGCGGCGACGCTATCTGTTTCCAGGGAGCTGTCTGTGTCTCATCTTTGGACATCGGCTTCATACCTGAACTGGGTGATAACCCGTTCCCTTACCACTCTGGATATGATACACACGAGTGGATGGATCGATATGGGGATCCGGGCTGGCACCATCACGTCGCTAGCGCAAGGATTTGGTCTCTGATAGCAGCTCGCTTAACCGAAACACCCATACTGAGTATGAAAGCATCTAGTTATGGAGTTATGTTGCAAAAATGGCTGGATGATCTCTTTAATAGCAGTTCCTTCATGGAGTTTGATTCAAAAGCGCTGTATGCTGCTGCGGAACGACTTTCTGATGCTGCAAAGCAGCATGATACCAATGCTGCATCTCTCTCCGTCTATGAATGCCCCTGGTGGCAGTTTTGGTCGGACTGTGGGCTAGAAGCTGCTATCAGTCACACAAACAAAAAATACATGGGGATTGAAAGGTGTTTCTGCCAGTGGCCCGGCCAAGAACTCAATTCGTTTCGCCATATGTTGTATGACCCTGCGGCGTGGTATGCCGACTCCCCAGCGTTTCCCGGGCTGAGAGCTAGCCTTTCAAGTGGGAACTTGGCAGATGCTGAGGTAAGTGGAACCCTTTATCACCTATAACTTCATTTTACTGAACCCAGCAGCGCTGGAGGGTTATTTATGCAGACGCAATGGACAAGGCATCCGTCCTGTTAGAATCTCAATAGCAGCCTAGTTACTTTAACCACTTAGTATGTCTTTGGTGACGTCAAAGGTATCTTTGTTTTCAACGTTGACTTCCATAGAGGAATCTCTTGCTTTCAGGCGCGCTCTGATCACTGCTGAATTCATCGTACTGGATTAACGATTTGGAGTTAAAGCAGCAGCTTCTCGACCGAATCTAAAATTTGCAAGATAATTCAGAAACCTATCATAATATATTTACATGATTAGTCTCTTTATACTATTTTGGAAATATCAAAGTTTATTTACACGGTTCGCCCATGCAAACCATCCCTGCTCAGTAAACACTCTGGTAAAGAGGCAAACTGGCAGGCTGTTTACCAACTCAATAGGTGTGGGGTGTACATTATAATCAAACTTCACATCTCCAAGGTTATGCATGTAAACGGTATGCGCCAGCAGGCTGTCAGACGAGTCTAAAGACATCACATAAATTCAACGCATGCTCACGCTGAATAGCAGTGCACCACAGGGGGTCACTAGTTATCCCTCATGTTCGTTTTTCTCACATCTAAATAGCCCTCCCTGGCAGTATAGGGTCCCGCTTCAAAACGCGGCCGTAGGTCTTGAACAGCAAAATCAAGTGGCATAAATTGCTCCACTTCATTCACTGGCGCCAGAGGTGATTCTCCAGTCTCAGGTGGTGACTCTGATTCATATGGCTGTAGCCACGCCCAGTCACCTGGTGCAAATGCGGGGAGCCCTAAGGCCCCCTCTCTTTTCTGGCGATCAGGAACAGTAACCGGCACTTGCGGCCTGATCTGACGATTTTTATTCAAATCCGAAACATCATGACGGCTCATTATAGGCCCTGCATGGAGAAAGGTCTTAATTTTTGCCATGGTATCCTGCCAGGTCCATGGTAGCAAGGCCAGCTTGTGCACGGGAAGTATGTCCGAATAGCTGTACACGGGGAGGAAGGGGTCCAGCAGTACGCCGTAGACATCCAACGCCCTATTTCTCAGTAGTTCAAAGCCATTCGGGGTTTGGCACTCTTCTGGATTGACAAAAAAGGCCGACAAGCTCAGGAGTGGTGGTTCTTTGACCCCGTTAGTATGTAGATTTGGCTGTCCCTCTACCTTCGGCTTTTCGCTAGATCCAAAGGCAGAGTACATGATCTCCAGGTCTAGTTCCAAATCTGGAAGTGGCTTCTTTGCTTCTTTGCTCTTTGCTTTTTTTCGGCAGGCGAAGTAGCCTAATAGGCCGTCAAAGCCGCCATGTTTGTTCCCGATCTTGACAGGGAGCTTGTAGACACTTGATTTTATCGCGCTGCCCAAGGTCAGGGGGGTAAGAAAATGGGACGGCAAATCCTGATTTTCAGTATTGCTGACCGACGTATCTGTAGCTAGCTCTAGCGACCAGCCGGCGTGGGCCAGGGCAAAGGGTCGCCCAAAGGGCTTGTTGGTAAATTCCGCGTAAGAATCTGGGGTCGGCTGCATGTTCTCGCTTGCCTCAGTGATTGTCGCCAAGAAGGAACGTAGAAAATCCCTATTACTCAATTGTGTGACTAACAGTTCCAGCTGTCGCAATTCCGGCGTTTGTGGAAGATCCGCTTTGTTCGCTGGCGGCTCGAAGGGCAGCCATTTCGGCGATGTCTGGGACTGATCGAGACCGGCCATGCGAATTTCGCCGTAAAATGTGCCGTCACTTAAAAAAATTTGAATGCCCAGATTTGCGTAATTGAGCACAATCCACCCCCAGATGGGATTTGTCCAACCGTCCGCTGGCTTCCACAGGGGCGCCTGAATGGCGGTATCTGTCTCTCGTACGACGAAGGTGACATTCAGCCGCACAGAATGGTTGATCTGAGGCGGTATCTGCATCACTTCCCACGGCATGACTTCCATTTTATCGCCCTGCCCAGTGCTCTGTAGACTCTTCGCCTCTTTCCCTGATTTGGGAACATCTTCGTCTTTGGCCATTTTGCCTTAGAAGCGATAATTCGTGATGACTGAATGTAGAAAGGGTGCAGGAACAGAGGATAGAAATACTGTTCCCTGCTGGATTTGCCGATTTACCAAAGTGGTGACGTTCGTCGATCACTCTGAGGCCTAGAACGTTCGCGTGGAGCATCGTGGCTAGCGTCGCTTACTTTCAGTGGCGCAACGTCAACTTTGGGCATTATTCGCTCGCCAGGAATCGCCCAGATCGCAGACTTGCCCCTCATGCATTAAAAAACCACGACACAGTGGAAATGGGGTGTCAACCCCAGGAATCTATATATATCCCACAACATACGACAAGATAAAAGAAGCAGATCGGTCCATCTAGCAACCTAAGGGAAACACGTTATACCTGTCTTCTCTCAAGTGCTAGCTCAAAGCCCGATCTGTGAAGGGAAAAGGGCCAACAAGGCTGGGTATAGAGATAACAAATCCATCGCGCCGCGATTTAAAACTCTACCACGCTCGCCGGCTACTTTCTGGTGAGATGGGACTGCCAGGCGAGGTTCGCTTCCATCCATATCATTCACCATCATTACAGCCTAGTGTGAACACGGTCGGAGCACTTCTAGAGAACTCAAACGGACCAGAGCGAAATGATCTCTTGGAGACCAGCAAACAGTTCCATGTTGTCACTTCGCGATTCACCCTGTCGCCTGGCTGCGTAAAGTCAACTTTTCCGCCCCCTGGCGGCAGTGTGGAAGCTAGAGTGCTGCCTCATATTCTGTTCAATGACCCTCATCTACCATGGCAATGCAGCCCAGGGAATGCGGACTTTCAGAAGGAAAAGCCTGACGATCGGAATCGGGCACCTTGGGTGGCGCTTATTGCATTCACAGCGGACGAGCTGCAGCTGGAAGATACACAGCTCAACAGCATATTGCGGGACCTCCCAGGCGTTACGAAAGCCCTGTCGGAGACAATGACGATCAAGATGCGAGTCGGCGAAGCCGTCAAACTTGTCGAGACAACGAACACTGTCTCATTTGACCCTGTACTAGATGCTCGCGAAAGCGCTTCACTCCTCGACCTTATCTTCCTGAAGAAAGACCTTTTTGTCTCCCTATTTACGGACGACTCTGAAAAGGCCAAGGAGCCTCACAATGGTCAGCATCTTGATGTGTCCAAGTACCGATACATGTCGCATGTGGGCCAGATTGGGACAGAGAGGACAGCAGTCGCCGGCCAAGGGAACAGCGATCAGGGCCTCTGCAGTGTTATCATTTCCCATCGCACCGGCCCTATTGGTGTCTCAACGCCCATCACGACCGTGGTACACCTCGTCTCACTAGACTGGAGGAGCGGCCTGACCCCAGATAGTATCCCGGACAGCAACACTATCACCATGGTCAGTCTACACAGTTGGAGATACAACTGTCTCCCATCTATTGCAGGTACAGACACCAGACCACGTCTCATTTGGCTCAATGGGAGTGGGATGAGTCCCCCTGTACCACAGGGAGAGACAATCAAACGAGAAGATAGGCAACAGGTGTCTTTGAAAGATATGATCAAGAAGCGCCAGGCCGATGGATATACTCTGATACGCCACCGCACCATCACCGGGGATATAACGGCCGGCATGTATCGAGGGCCCCTGACGCCTGTCCGCGTTGTGCACCCTTTACGTCCGGCCTTTCTTCAATCCAATTTTGGTACTGACTTGGAAATCCTCGACGAGGACCTCTCGGTGATTGACTTGACTTATGCGAGTGCATGGCAGCTCGGTAAGGCATTGGCCATGGAGGATAGGACTTTCCTAATCTCCCTATCCCGTCTCCGAAACAATATCCATAACGCACCCCTCAGCACCGCCAAGACGAGAGTTCATATGGCTATTGACCAACACAACTCTTATACGGATCCCATAAGGAGCATGCTGCCGCTAGTCAAGGAACTAAATGAGCCGAACGACACAGTGGAACCAGCCACTCTATCGAACCGATGGGAATGTTCTAGACCGCGAGTGGACATTGATACATCTACGCAATCGCCTCATATTGCTCCCCGAGTACCGGGGCCTTTAGCCACTGATGGCCGTATTTACAACGAGGACAACACGCAGATTGACACAGATATGGTGAACGTCTATACTTGGGTGTTGGATAAGCTCCGCCTGGCCAATATTCCTGGTCACTACTTACTTGCGGATTCCTCTCTTTTGCCTCCGGAGACACTCCGACTTTTCTATATAGACGAGAACTGGACGGATGCCTTGATCGATGGTGCGCTAAGTCTAGGAAACCATTTGGCAACCACGTCTGAGGAAGATCACCGTCGATCTGCCATAAAGAAAGCCATTAATGAGCGCTTACAAAACCCAGATCCTCTCCAGGGTGGTTGGCATGTCCAGACACCTCGCTACGGCTTTTTGCTGCGGTCTCAACTGCTCGTCCAGTTTCCCGACTTGGCCGTCGAAGTCCAGTATGTGGAAGCACCTCTTGCAGCCACCGGGCATCTGACCCCGGCAATTACTCCTCAAACGCCAATTCTGGTGCAGAAGCGTCTCAGCGAAGACAGCATGTATTGCCTTTTTGACCGCGATCCGCCAAACATCACCGCCATATATTTCACGCTACCATCACACCAGCAATGCTTCACCGTGGGGTCAAAACTCACCGCAGATGAGTTAGAAGTTTCGTTCAAAAAGCAATACACACAGACGGATCTCGCGAAGCTGGTTGACAGCGATACCAACTTGGCATTAGATACCTTTGAGACGTACAGCAAGAGCGAAAGTCGTGTATTTGATTGGGAAACCCGCACCCTTAAGATCCGCTCTTTTGTTGGGGATGTGCATGCAAAATTGACGAGCAAAATGCACTCGGACGATTATTCAGATAAGATGGCCAACGCAGCCATGCTGGCAATGCAGTTAAACGATCCAATTCTGCGCCTTCAGCCCTCTACTTCCGTAATCAAAACGGCGAGTTCACCGCTGCCCTCTGAGTCTAAGAGATTTCAGCTCTCTATTCCAGTGACAGCGCCGCCATCTCCTCCAGAGCTGCATCCTGTGTAAGATAGAGGTACCGGTCCATCTTTTGTTTGAGATCAACCTACCAGTTCTCTACGGTGATGGCGTTCAAACAAACGAGAACGAGAACGTCCCTCAACTTGCCGATAACGCTGATCCACCACCAGCTACCATGTTGTAGAACATACTTCAATGTGGCCAAGAGTTGGAGAACAAAGTGGCAAGAAGAAGAGACGAATTTGGTTTTCGAAAGAGCTGACCATGGTTATTATCATGCTCTAATGTAGAAATTATAGAGCTATTGTCTGTTATGCCATCCGGGTCAGACCCAGAGCAATGAACCCCAACAAGGGATTTGAAATCCCCAACCAAGACCCAAAGCCGAATACATACTAGATCGACTCCGGATCAAGTCCCGAGACAGCCTTACGTACAACCTCTGGAAAATCGTCCGATCCTTGTCGAAGGAAATTAACCCACCCCTGTTTATCGGCCAGGGGAGCCTTCCAGCCTTCGCGATCATGCTCCTCGATCTTTCTCTGTTTCACAACCATCAACTCCGACCCATTAGGGAGGTTCGGGGCGCGGATCGTGATTGAAGAGGAAGATGAAAATGGACATGTACTATACGGGGGTGACAACAGTTACAAAGCTGATACTCGAACTCAGGACATGTTCGAATACGACCGCAGGAACTGTGGTCCTGTTGGCAAGTACCTAGCATCCATGGATGGCCCAGCCAAGGCTATAGTAGCACGGCTCAGACACCGAGCGCCTAATGTGTCAAAGCCCTCGCCTGAGATACCTTTCCCGTAGATTGTACCATGCCACTTTCAAGCTTATTTCAATGTTGTTAATTATTTCTTTCTTTTATGAGAAGAATTGTCTAGCTCTTCTATGTTAGACTAGTATGGGTAGTAAGAAGCAGCTGATCCATCTACCTCAGTTTGAAAATTTACTCTATCTTGACGATCGAATTTGAAGCCAACATGCAAATCGGAAAAGTTGAGAATATCAGGTGAAACAGGGAATCAATCCTTGGAACACTATCATGGAACTGCGCGTGGTACCAAGTATTTATTGCTATACTATCCAGTGAAAGGGCAGAGAAGATAGATAGTCTTGAATGCTGTTCCGTGGGCGAGAGTAAAACTACAGCACTGCCATGCCATAACTTGGAACACGCACCATGCCGAAAGAGGCAAAATATCAACAAAGTAGCCCATACAGACTTCAATCACCAGTCCATGAATCTGTGCATTCCTGTGCCACGGAAGGTATTCTCCGATGTTTGCAGAAATACAAGGGATGTGTAAATCGCAAATGCAAGGGATAGTGTAACCAATGATATTGGGGTCGCCAGACAATTTACTCAGCTTCCACCTGCGAGCTCTTCAAGATTCTCGAATGGATCCAAGGATTACTATTGAGTCATTAAATGCAAACAGCGAAGATAATCTTCTAGGTATGCGTCCAACGCTCCAAGGCTGCTGACCCTTCTGACAGGCATTGGTCATTGAGGAAGTCCGGAATGACTTTTTCTAAGACGCCCGTGTCACCAAGGCCAAAGTTGTAATTGCGCGACCAGGATTCAGCGGCCGGGTTGTGGGACACGGCGTTCATGAAGACAGTAAATGCCAAGGACTCGCTGATGCCAGCAGCCTCAAATCCAATCTTCATCCGCACACATTCGTTGTAGGCACCTCGCCACCGAATAACGAAGTTAGAAGCCATGCCGGGCTTGAACATAATGCCCATCCATGTATTGTACTTTTGCATGAAGGTGCGCTTCGTTGGGTCACTATTTGTTGGCTTTCCAAAAAGCTCATTTAGTGCGGTCCACATCTCCGGCGCTGAGTCACAATGCGAGATGTATGCCAGTAGATGCATTGCGATGCTGCTTTTAATGACATGTGACAGAAGTGAGCAAGTCCTCTTCCAGTTCGCATACTCTGTGTTGGGAGCTGTGTAGTTTTCACGAATCCAGGCTTTAGCGTGGGCTTTGGAAACATTGGGAAGTCGAGCATCTACTCGCCTCCCTGTTTCCTGGTTTCTAAGCTTCCCGATCATTCGTTTGGCCTGCTCGAGGGTAGGCTCTTCGATCGGAGCTTGAAGCGCAGGTTTGTACGCCCTCGTGAGTACGGCCCACAAGTGTGGTTCCGGAGAGCAAGCCCATTGAACGTCGTGTACCCACGACAAGTAGTTATTATGGCCTTGTAGATTATTGCGGATGGCATTAACCATAATGTCAGCGATCTCCCGGCAGGTGCTGACTGATCCAATGTCCATATTATTGTCGTTTTCGCGAGGGGCGACGTGAAAGCGGGTTAATGCTGGGTAGAGCAAGGGATCGAATTCGTGTCTCGGGCGAGAAAATGACTCTGCGTGACAATGTGTCAATATGACAAAAAAATTGAGCAAATCGGGTGAGGAGGCAGGGCGGTTCGCCGTGAGAAGCGTACCGAGGTCTGTCGAATATGGAGGTAACGATGCGAGGCAGCTTACCGCGAGGGCAGTAAGTGTGGGAGAGCTTGCTGGGTGTGGGGTTCGCGGTGCAGAAGTGCATGAAGTGAGGTAAACAAACTGTGAAAACCCTGCAAAACCACGTATCGGAGGCAGCCACGGCAGCGCGTGTGTTATAGGGGACCATCAACAGTGAGGGGTCAGGAAGGTGGCCAAAGAAAGAGAAAGGAGCTCATGGCCTGTTGAACAATATGACTAGCAAGCAGATAATTATAAGGCGATGGAATGCGATATAGAAGCAGAAGAAAACAACTAGGCACAGGTAGGCATTTTTGATGTTTGATTGCAGGCACCGTACACTCAATTTCCGTATAAATCAATGAAGTCCTATCATTACACCATTTTCGTTCTCAAAAGTCATGCTAATTCTCTCCGTCCACGGCTTGCTGTTATAATCAGTGACAGTTGAAAATGTTTGAAACATGCGCGCGACAATATACGTTACAATGATTGTTGCGTAATTCTCTAAACTCCGTATTAGCTCCCATTCAGGATGAGGTCGACTTAGGGCAACTCACGTCCAGGGCATGCCCTGGGACCCTTGTTAAATGGGATAAACCCTGGCATGTCAGGGCTGAGCTTTGCCCATCGCTCAGGATGAAATTTGTCCGGACTCTCTCCAAAGTCCTTCCCGAGACGATGTCGACTCCACGTTGAGAAGACCACGATCTCTCCTTTTTCAATCAGCACCGGACAGGTGCCAATCTCCCCACCACCGGTTGGGAGAGTGGTGTGCTTATTCGCTACCCGTGCATTAAACACCACAGCCGGAAACAGCCTCATTGCTTCAAAGATCCCATGTTAGTCTGAATAAATAGAATGCATCGGGATTTTCCCGGCTTATTACCTTCATTCATGACCCATCGTACATATTGCAGAGATCCAAGCTGCCCCCATGTTGGAGGCATGAGGCCAATGGTATCAATTATACTTGCGCGCAGCTTCTTGACCACGCGTTCATCTTTGGAGAGACAGAACATTATGCTTGCCAGCGTCGTACTAATACTGTCGTTCGCGAGAAGCAGGCTCAGTGCTTGGTCGGTAAATAGCGATATTTGTTCATCTTCAGGAACGCAAGTATCGACCTTCTCAGAGATGCCGGCCATCTGGTTCCGCTTTTGTACCTGTCGAGTTGCTTGTCGAATAACATACTCCCTTGTTCTGCGACAAGACTGAAGAAACTGGCGTTTTGAGGACAAATGACGAAGGGGGCCGCGGAATCCATCTCGCACAATTGTATCTTTCACTATCGTAAGATCCACTAGAAACGACTTTTTCTCACTTGACTGCGTGGAGCTGAGGGCATCGACAGATTCCCCTAGAGTGAACGCTGTCTGGAGATTCAAGGCGAGGGCATATGTACATGATTGAACATCGAACATCTGGCCATCAGAGGGAACGTTCTCCAAGAAAGACAGGAAATATTGTTCGCATATCGTTAAATCGATCGCCTTGCGGAGGTCACTCAGACGGGCCCGTAGCTGGTCACGACTAGTTTTCCAATCCGGTCCATCAAGTGTGAGAATACCATGTGGAGTGATCGGCTCAAATAGCGGCTTTCGTAGAGGTGAACTATCGAAATCGACAAATGCGGTTGACAGCAGGTGTTTGGTATTTTCCTCGTTGCAGGTGAAGATGAGTCGATAGCCAATGACATTGGATGTAAATGTTTCCCCGTATCTTTCGAAGAGAGAATCGGTATAGGGGAGAGATGTTCGATTTCGAAAATGACTTGCCAATTCCAAAGTTTTCCCGATGCCAAAGAAATCGTATGGGAATCGGTCCTTTTCAGTGGGTGGTCTCTCACAGCCAAGGGAAACCTCGAGGCGTTTCAATGTCCGGGATTTGTATGCTCTTCGTAGCAGGAAAAGTACCACAATGCCAAAGAGTAGAATGATGAAAAATGATTGGTCAAGTGTGTTTAGCAATCTTCTCACGGGCGAGGATTCCATTGTTGCGGAAAGGGTAGTTGGGCAAGCGCGTACTATGATTACCGATGTGATAATAAGGATGTGATAATAAGGCCGAAAACATAAGAATGATCTGCCCAGTCGCATCCGTGGATTCCGATCACTTCCCACTAGACCGTCCCCATCACTCCTGCTGATTCGAATGCAAGGGAGTAGCCCAGACCGCCACCGACTTGCCAAGTATCCCCGGAATCAGGGAACTTGTATATCTGCATAACCAAAGATCCATGCACGAAAATGGAAATATATTTTAGAGCTCGAAGATCCATCCCCAGGTGGCAGAGCAGATCCCCTGTTTTCACACATTGTCAAAATGCTTTTGGTCGAGGAAAAGGTTGAAGCTTCACCCGATGAACAACTCTTTGTTCAAGTCGAACAATCTTTGAAACTTGCAAATGGCTACGCTATTGGTTTGGCTCGTCCAGATGGACATTGGTGTGGAGAACTGAGATCGAATGTTACTATCACGTCCGAATATATCTTCCTTCGACAAGCATTAGGACTTGACCTGGAACCCGACAACCACGCTTACTGTCGCCATATCCTTTCTCAGCAAAATGATGATGGCTCCTGGAGTCTGGCTCCTGAATATCCTGGAGATGTATCAACTACAACAGAAGCCTATCTAGCGCTGAAGATACTAGGGATCAGCCCAGATGTGCCACTCATGCAACGAGCCAAAGAATTCGTCCTCAGAGCCGGTGGTGTTGCCAAGGTCCGTGTCTTTACGCGCATCTTTCTTGCAACATTCGGCTTGTTCCCTTGGGATTCAATCCCTCAACTACCAGTGGAGCTCATGCTTCTCCCTCCAATCTCCATGATCAACATCTACAAGTTCGCATCCTGGGCGCGAGGTACTATCGCCCCGCTTTTGATTATCTGCCATCACCAACCCGTCTACGCGCTTCCGAATGGACAACACGCTGAAAATGATTACCTGGATGAGCTGTGGAAGGATCACACGATGAAAAACGTACGCTGCGGCCCCACCCTTCTCGAGATGGCCTCTCAAGGAGATGTGACCGGCCTTGCATTCGGCATCCTCGATAAATTGCTCTACCAATTAAACGGGCTCCGCTCCGTCCCATTCCTCCGTACATACGCCAGGAAGGAATGCATGAAATGGATCCTGGAGCGCCAAGAGCCAACGGGCGATTGGGCCGGGATCTTTCCACCCATGCATGCCAGTGTGTTTGCGTTCGTGTTAGAGGGTTACAGTCTCGATGAGGCCCCTGTTCGTCTTGGAATTGAGGCACTGGAGAACTTTGCCTGGGAAGACGAGAATGGCAAGCGGGTCCAGGCATGTGTTTCGCCCGTTTGGGATACAGCCTTAATGTCCATCGGACTATGCGATGCGAAATCGCCTGCTCACAAGACCATCGAGAAAGCCATTAAATGGATTCGGAACCGACAACTTCTAGAACCCCATGGTGATTGGCGGGTCTATCGCCCACAGCTCACCCCGGGTGGATTCAGCTTCGAGTACGAAAACAGTTGGTATCCCGATGTGGATGACACGGCTGCTATCATTCTGGCTCAGCTGAAGCATGATCCAAAGTCGGTTACATCGTATTCCGTCGTGGCGGCAGTCACATGGATAATCGGGATGCAGAACCCAGATGGTGGCTGGGCTGCCTTTGATGTGGAGAACGATAAGCTTTTCCTCAACAAAATACCATTTAGCGATATGGATAGCCTATGTGATACATCATGCCCCGATATTACCGGCCGCATCCTGGAAGCTTTCGGTTTGATGATGGAAGTCGCTCCTGAAAAGGCGTCGGCTGGCTTTCCTACTCTACATACCTCGTGCATGCGTGGTATTTCATACCTTGCTTCTACGCAGGAGCCCAATGGATCCTGGTTCGGAAGATGGGGATGTAACTATGTCTACGGCACGGGCCATGCGCTGTGTGGTCTCTCCTATTATCGCGACGACGACAGAAGAGTGGAGGGACTAGTGCAGCCCGCTCTGCGGTGGTTGAAAACGAGACAAAATGCCGACGGTGGCTGGGGCGAGTCTTTGCTAACCTATCGCACTCCTTCCACTTTGCCGATAGAATCGACACCGTCGCAGACTGCATGGGCACTAATGGGGTTGTTGGCACATCTCCCATATACCGACCCGACTATTGGCCGTGGGGTTCGCTACCTTGTGTCTTCACAGAAGCCGGAGAAGGGCATTGGTTCTTCCTGGCCCGAGTCAGTATACACTGGAACTGGTTTCCCAAATCATTTCTATTTGGGCTATGACTACTACCGTCACTACTTCCCCATGATGGCTCTCGGTCGATTTTTGCAGGAAGCCCAGGGTGGGAATTAAATTGTGGCTTGGATCGGACAATCGCCAGAATACTTTTTGCGGCGTGGGAATGAAGGAGATTGGATAATAGGCTTGGAATGATCTGAATTGCAAATGAATTTCAATTTCGTAATGCGCCCAGGTGTGATCAGCTTGCATTAGTGTACGAAGTACTCACAAAGAAGCATGTGCTTACCAAGTATGTGTGACCCACTTTTATGTTCTCTAAATCAAGGTTGAGACATGATAGATCTCGGAAACTTGGAAGGCCATGCAAGCCAAATTCTTCCACTGCAAGGGTGTGTCTAGAACTTTGGCAGGTTAACTTGCGGTGACTGTTCTTAGATGGCATTCTTCCCTGCTGGTACCTACACCGCATCGTATTAGACGAGTGTCGAATCCAAGAATTCATCCCTTTACAACTGGGCAGTTGGGCGACAATTTGATTCTAGATTGGCCCTCCAGCTACAATCTCCCACTTACTGAAGGTAGCCACCATGGGCTTTTTCTCAATTTTCGGGCGCAAGCGGCCAGCGACTATTCCTACCGATCGCGTTGTTCCTGTGCGATACTGGGATGATTTAGACTACCTGCGTAGTATTGCTCATAATTTCACGCTCCGATTCGATGACGTGCTCGATGTTTCTAAACTCGAATTTTCTCTTCATCGTCTAATGGAGATTGGTGACTGGGGCCAACTTGGTGCTCGGCTACGACTCAACGTATGTTCGTCTGCTTTAAGCAAGCCTGCACAACTAACAGTTCGCTAGGATGAGGGAAGACTGGAATATCATATACCAGAACAGTACGACAAAGACCGGCCACCGTTCATACTTACCAGCGCAAAATATGAAATGAGCATTAATGAGCATCCATTGGGTTCCAAAATGCCCAAGTGCGGTCAGGACCAGTCTGTGCTGTCGCCCTCTGCCACGGAGTATGCACCGTTGGTGCTTGGCCCCGATACCCCAGTGGAGTTGGCTGATTGGATATACACCGACCTTCCACAGATGGTGTACCATGTTGTTGTGTTCAACGATGCAACGCTTTTCACCCTTAGCTATGTTCACACATTTGTGGATGCCATTGGGAGAACGAGTATGTTCAAAGCCTGGATTGCAGTGATGGAAGGACGAGAGGAAGACATTCCGCCATTTTTCTCTTTTGATCATGACCCCACAAAGGATTTCGGCGTGGTGGATACCGGCGAGAAGTACAGCAACTTTGGCCGTCTTATCTCCGGTATCAGCCTCGTGCTTTTTGGAATCCGGTATATGATCGAAACATTCTGGTATAGCAAGGAAGAAGACCACGCTCTTCGCATCCCCAAAAGATTTGTCGAAAAAATGAGACAGAACGTGCTTCTTGAAATGGTTACCCCAGGTGCTACGGAGAAGCCCTTTGTGAGCGAAGGTGATATTGTGATTGCTTGGTGGGTAAGGACAATGGTTGCAGCATTGAAACCTTCCGCAAGGCGAGCAGTGACATTGATGAATGTGTTCAATGTGTGGAAGCTCTTCCCCGAGCGTTATCCAGCAGGCGGGGAAGGTGTTATTGGCAACTCATTCTTTTATTCGTACACGCTGCTCGGTGCGGATAAAATCATGCAAGATGACGGTCTAGCATATGTGGCAGCAACCAATCGTGCAGCTCTTATGGAACATCGGACCAGAGAGCAAGTTGAAGCCATGACATCGATCCAAAGAAAGACACTCTTCCAAGCAGCACCAGTTGTTGGGACGTCGGATCAGCTATTTCTGGCCTGCAGCAATCAGCACATGGCAAAATACTATGAGCTCGACTTCTCCATTGCTGTCCTTTCGGTCGGCATAGCACTGAAAAATAGGCCACATGCCTTGGGTAGACCATCTTTCATCTCCAACATTGAAAATGTCAGGAATTACCCTACTCAGAATGTGACGAGAATCACTGGGAAGGACGCGGCTGGTGATTGGTGGATGCTTTTCAAGGCACGATCTGGAGCATGGCCCGAGATTCACAGACAATTGATGGCCATCTACGAGACAGACGAGGGCAATTGATCTTCACGGATGATATCTACCTTGAATGGCGCGAACAAGAGTTAGCGCGAGAAAGCAAAGAGAAGGAAAGAGAGGTTGGAACTTGGGCAGCAGAGTTATTGCCTGAAAGGCCAGGCACAAACCGATTGACGCCACTTGTAGCCAGCATCAAAACATTCACATTATCGTAGAACCAGATAGTATTTGACCCACCATCTCAATGATAAACCGATCAAGAATATTTTTACCTACTATAGGAGAATAATTTTTGACATATACACCTGGATCGAGACGATCTGATTCATTTCTACAACCTGCATATGCATCATGCACTTTTATCACGCAACAGATGGTTCCAACGTTTCCGAAATCCGATAATAATCCAATAGACTGAATTATCCCGACCGCCGGAAATATCACCTAAGGTCGCAGTGAAAGAATGGATGTATGAAAACATTCCTGTTCCTCTGATAGATAGTCCGTGCTTCCTTGCATTGTGGCGCGCTTCAGATATTTTGATCCGTCGACATTCCTGGATATGGCTAGCGATCAACTAGGATGTTCTGATGAAAAAGAGAGATTCATCACGGCCCATCCTCGACATGAATCCTTCAACAGGCCATATTCCACTGATAGACATTAAGCCGGTCGCCGATTCTCATGAACAAGTCATCGAGGCTCAAATACACGTGCAGCCAAGCAAGGCCAACTTTTTCTCCATCTACCGACACGCGAACGCGTCACAGCTATGTTTGCTGTTCATCTCTGCAACATGTGCTGCGGCGTCCGGTGCCGCAATGCCAATGGTGACGTTGGTGTTCGGGTCATTAGCAAAGGAGTTTATTAATGAAAGGGATGCATTGTCAGATGATATTCGGGGTAATATTCAGCATCTGACGCTACGACTTGTATATATTGGTATATATAGCCTGGTTACAATCGTCGGCACATTGCTTACACTACAACTTAGCAATCGGGGCGTTTTTCGCCACCATGATTAGCGCATGGGGGTTCAATGTCGTTGGGGAACAGATTGCGCGTCGCCTCCAGCGTCAGTATCTGTCCTCAGTCCTAAGGCAGAATATTGCGTTCTTTGATGTACTCGGTGCAGGAGAATTGACAACACACATTGACCAGGACATGAAGTTGATCCAGGCTGGCATATCACAAAAGGTTGGCGAGATCATCTCTGGACTTTCCGGGTTTGTGATTGCCATGATATGTGCGTTCATGCAGAATCGTCACTTTGCATCAATCATGATCTCCCAGCCAATTTCCTTGCTTTCAATTGTTGGCATAATGGGATTTTGGTTGAGTGTCACGCAGAAACGTGGCCTGGCTCAGTGTGTGAAAGCCGAAAATTTAGCACAAGAGGTTCTCAGTGCCATGAGGAATGTCATTGCCTACGGTAGCCAGCAGAGGTATTCCAATAAGTACCATGAAGCTCTCAAAGGTCCAACCGCGGTTGACTTCCGGGAGCGATTTATCTTTGGAGTGATTGTCGCTGGATCTTTTATGGTTCTGCACTGGACCAATGGCTTAGGCGTATGTATTGATCGTTAATCCTTTGGTGATTGAAGCTCACAAAGCAATTATAGTTGTGGCAAGCCAACCATCTGTTTCAGCAGGGAAAATGTACAGTCCCAGAGGCTTTGACAATATTGTATGCAGCCGCAGTGGCTGGTGGTATGCTCAGCCAAGTACTGCCTTGTATTGTTGATCTTACCCAGGCCAATGGCGCAGCTGGTCGTGTTTTCTCCATCATCGACCGGCCTTCGCCCATCGACGCTTTGGAAAGCAAAGGGGATAAACTTGACACACTACGAGGGGACATCAGATTTGAGAATGTCCACTTTGTTTACCCTTCGCGACCGGAAAAGGCCATATTGGAAAGGGTGAGTTTCCATGTACCAGCCGGTCAGACTGTTGCATTTGTGGGGCCCTCGGGATCTGGGAAGTCAACAGTGCTCAGTCTCTTGGAACGGCTTTATCGCCCTCTTGGCGGCCATATCATGGTGGATGATCAGCCCATTGAAGATCTGAATATTTCGTGGCTCAGATCCCGGATTGGGTATGTCAGCCAGGATATCACTTTGTTCGATGGGTCGATACACGACAATATCGCAAATGGCCTTGATAATGATGTCGCTGAGGTATTCCACCAAGCTCAAACTTGGATTTACATTGCTGACTCAATTACAGTCATTGGACCTTGCTACCCTTCATAGACTAGTAGCTCAAGCCAGCGAGGTTGCCCAAATTCATTCATTCATCAGTAACCTTCCACAGGGCTACGCTACTAGGATAGGTGCAAACGGATCGCATCTCTCGGGTGGGCAAAGACAAAGAATCGCAATTGCCCGTGCTATCATATCGCAGCCATCCATCCTGCTCCTTGACGAGGCCACCGCTGCACTCGATAGTCAGAGCGAGAAAGAAGTTCAAGAAGCCCTCCAGTCAGCGGCATTAGGACGAACAACCCTCATAATAGCACACAGGCTTTCGACTATTCGTAGTGCGGACACGATCATTGTTATGAAAGATGGTCGAATTCTGGAACAAGGATCTCACTCAGAGTTGATGAAATCGTCCATCTTATACCAAGGGCTAGTGAGACAACAAGCACTGAGGCCAAGTGACCCTTCAACATACAGCCTTTTCCATGAGCTGCCGTCTGCTGAAAAGGCCATTAAGGAAGGTATTCCCAAGCCTTCCTTGGACGTCACCGCAAATAAGACGTCAGATGATGAATCAGCTTCAGCGTCCGCAGGCAGGAACAGTATTCGAAGTATTTGGCGCCTCAATAAGCAAGAGCTTCCCTACACCATCGCGGGCCTATGTCTAAGTATCCTTGCTGGGGTATCCTACCCGATTCACGCTATCTTCTTTGGCAATGGAATTATGTCAATAATTAGCCCTGGATTGAGCACTGGGGGTCGGAGCGTTCAATTCTGGGCACGAATGTACCTTATATACGGAATTATCGTGTTTTGCATATACTGTGCACGAGGGTACTGTTTTGCTATATCGGCATCTCAGCTTAATCTCCGTGTCCGGTCAAATCTGTTCAGGGCTTTACTGTGCAAAGATATTTCCTTCTTTGGGGAACCGGGCCATTCTGTTGGAGATTTGGTGAGCTTTTTGTCATGCGGTACCAGGAAGGTTGCTGGGGTGTCAGGAACGTCGCTCGGGCTTCTTCTTGAAAGCGCCGTGATGCTTGTAACGGGAATCGTTGTCGGATGCATTTTTGGGTGGAAGCTTGGTCTTGTTTCAATGGCAACGGTACCATTCATCGCTACCTCGGGCTTTCTGCAATACTACATTGTGGAGAAGGTACAAAAGCATGTCAAGCGTGACACTAAAGCCATTGCCGTGGCACATGAGGCTTTTTCCGCCATAAGAACTGTCACGGTGCTGGGATTGCAGCAGAAGATCGGCGAGTCTTTTCAAAAGGCCGGCGACCGCGACCACCAAGGTCGGTATTGGCCAATTTCTGCAATGATGTACGGATCCACATTGTTCTTCCGCATACTGAGCATCGCCTTTGTGTTTTGGTACGGCGGGACTCACCTCGTCGCAACAGGCGAGTACAATATCCAGCAGTTCCTCATCTGCTTTGCAGCGACAATATGGGGAGCTCAATCTGCTGCCGCACTTTTTGCTCGAGCTCCAGATCTCGCTGGTGCCCGCCGCGCTGCTTCTCACCTTGACGAGCTGATGGGACCTATCCAGTCGAAATTCCAAGCCGAGGATATTCAAGATGTCTCCCTCGACGCACCTACAACAACTGAACCCCTAAGTCTGCGAAGCATTACTTTCAACTACTCCGACCGCAGATCTCAGCCAGCATTGGATAATGTTAGTCTCAACGCCTCACCGGGGGCCTTCATAGCTCTTGTCGGAGCTACTGGCAGCGGAAAAAGCTCAGTTATCAACCTCGTGGAGCGCTTCTATTCTCCCACATCTGGAAACATCACTCTTGCAGGCAGGCCTATCATTGATTATAATCTTGACAGCTATCGAAAGTACTTGGCACTGGTCGATCAAAACCCTTGTCTGGTGGGAGAAGATCTCCGAGAGTGTTTACAGAGCGACGAAGATGTCATTTCCGACAATGAGATCTTGCTCACTTTGGAGAATATTGGAATGAGTGATTTCGTGGTAAGAAATCCCCTTGCTGGGATTTTTTCCCAATACTAATTCCCAATAGATGTCCCTGCCCGAAGGGCTAAACACCCCTGTTTTGGGTAACGGATCTACTCTATCGGGAGGTCAACGCCAACGCATGGCGATCGCAAAGGCTCTTCTCCGGAAACCTAAGATTCTGTGAGACAACCTCTGAAGTAACGAACCCCGTTTCATCCGTTTCTAACACCATGCAATAGTCTACTGGATGAAGCGACCTCTGCGTTGGATACCGCGACAGAGCAATTGGTCCAGGAGACCCTCCAACGCGCCATGACAGGCCGAATCACCATCGCTATTGCTCATCGACTAAAGACTATAGTTGATGCCAATCAGGTTTTGGTCTTCGATCACGGTCGTATTATAGAGAGTGGTACACATGATGATCTGATGCAGCTCGGCGGGAAATACTTCCAGATGGCAAAGTTGCAACAACTGGACGAAGAAAATTAATGGTAGACAGACTTTGTACATAGAATTTATACATCATATGCACATGCGGTCTTCCAAGGTTGTGATGCACATGAAGTTCAGAACTTATTGCAAGCCCTGGAGGTGGATTGCAATTAGCTGGGATGGGGTTATGTCCATGCGCCCAGCGAATATATATACATACATTGGAACTTCGGGCATGAATAATTAAAGCTGATAGGTAGTTAAAACATCTTAACAGCACTATATCGATATTGGTGGCAATGATGCTTCGGAGAACCTTGCTTCAAGGTCCACGGGTGTTCCTGAATGTAGATTAAATTGCATCGAACAGCCCAGGGTCTTTGCGACAAATTAGACTTCCAAGGGATTCCAATTAAAGTTTGGCGGCATAAAACTCCGCTACTAAACCCCACTTGATCAACAATCAGATCTAGGGAAAGAAGTAGCGAATTACTGTGTTCCTTGAGGCTAGATCGCGGAATGTGTCTGGCCGCCGATGATAGCTGAAAGCCAAAACATATTGCAATAAGTTGTTCATTATTCGTGTCCATTCTGCTTACTGTTGTGGCTTTACATCATACTCTACGTCAGTTCGAATGATATACTTCGCTCCCTTCCTTACACCAGTACCCTCATGCAACAACGCCCCGTTTGCTTCACCATGTGGGAAGATGGCTACCGATCCCATAACCGGCCGCACCGGGTACGCATTCAGCGTGCCCTCTCGTGCAGCAGGCATGAAGAAAGTGGTTTCTCCACCCTCAAACTCATCGTTGAGATATAGCAAGAAGGTATACATGGAGCTCTGCCTATTATCTTCAGGCGATGAGTCGTACACGTACGTGTCATCTGGCAAAATACCGGATGGTGGCCACGCGCCATCGATATGACATCGATATTCAGCGCCGGGGACATATCTGTATACACGGAATCGGCGGTTGATTCCACGGACCATGCGACCGTTGATCGATGGTGGGACATAAGCGGAGATACGGGACCATAGTATATCGTGGAATGTGGTGTCAATGACCCAGTAGAAGTTATGGGCCAGAACACTCATGTCGCCGTCTTCACGGAGAGGCACGTCAGGAACGAAGTTGACGGATTCGCCGGCAGCGATGATGGCTTTGCACTCGGAGGGGGAGAGTACATTCATGGCCATGCCGAGGCCTGGCACGGCGGGGTGGGGGTGGTAGGTTATAGATGGCGCGACAGGGTTGAGAGGGACCGCGTTGGGGACGGTAGTATATAATAGAGCGGGATGGTGGTTAGGCGGCTTGCGCATGGGACCGGGAGTTGTTTCGATGACACGGAGGGCAGTAGGGGATTTTGGTGCCTCTTCTAGGATGGATTTGTCGAGAACCGAGGCATAAACTTGGAGGGGTTCCGAGGAAGGGCGCAGATCCCAGATGGATTGAAAGGCAATGGGGCCAGGCGAGTCAACGGCGTTCATACTATCAATTGGAGTGCTGACGCGAAGGATAGCATCGAGGACACCGAGGAGATCCAAGTCTTCAGGGCTGCGCTCGGGAGTCTGGTTTGCGCCGGGTTGCGTCGAAAGACCGCTTACAACATCCAAGTCACGCACCCAACGGCACAAAGCCCCAATCTTGGGTTGCTCACGTCTGATCCGCATCTCCGCTAACAGGATCTTAGCATCAAGGAACTTCTTGTCGGCCAAGGCACCTGTGATTCGTGCTGTCAAGTTTGCGCCTTCCGCAGAATTGACGCCCGTTGTGCAGGCCTGGCGGAAATCGTAGACTGCACCTCGAAGGTCCTTGCATGCCTTTGACTTCGTAAGATTGGGGTATTGTGTAAGGGTCGCAAGAGTCTCGATGGTGATCTCGAGGTCCTCGTCCGGGACAACCGTGTTGAGGTGTTTAGGTTCTAGGATTGTGCCATCGGGAGGCGGCGTGAGGGTAGAATCAGCCTTGGGGATCTTTTGAGGAAGATCAAGCTGAGCATTGCGCTTGCGCTTGGCAGCTTTAGATTTCGCCATGTTGAATTTTGATTGAAGATGGTTTGATATGATTAAGTGGGGATGAGTTTTTCTGTGGTCGATTTCCACCGGAATAATGATCTGCCGATTATCTTGCTTATCGCCACTTCAGTAAAGTGGGTCGTTAATTTTGCGGGGAGCACCCGGTTCTTACAAACAAGCCAACTGAAAGGTAACAGCATACTGAGAGGTAAGTTTGGGTAATGAATTAAGGAATAGTCTGTTGGAGTTGTTTCAACTCATCCTGGTCATCTACTTCTGGATGCCAGCTAGATCTTCTAGTTCGAAATGGTATAATCTTGGAGATTAACACAACTACATAATGCACCAAACTTCAAAGGCCATCTATAGTGCGTGTTGGAATGTGATATCTTGCATGAGACGCTTTTTAGGGGTCGGCACACAATATTATCTCAAAAATTTCCCATATTATTCAAGCAGCGCCACTCAGTGCAATCAAAGGATAAGCTTCAACATACTCACCCTTAACATCTGAGAAATACCAGGAAAATGCACATATCATCACAACAGCCATCTTTACGTCGGCCAATTTTGCGTCTGGAGATACCCGGCTTGACCACCACCATACCAACGAGACGGTAGACGTTTGGATGGTGATCAGCACATTGCAAAAGTAAAGCGAAGATAGCATCACATACAGATTGGATGTAGGTGTCATCATCTTTGCGAAGGGGAGTTTAGAGATTCGGACGTGAAATATCAGTGCACATAGCGCAAAGACGCCAAAAAGGATCACTTGAAGACCAATGCCACTAGAGGTAGTTTTCTGGGGCCACAAGATATACCATGCGCTCTTCGCCACCATGCGTTTCCCAGCACCACCCGCCTAGACGAAGACCCTGGTCAGCCAGGCGATGCGAATCGGCGAAAGACGGGGTTATCCTAACGCGTGTATCAGACGACTTAAGGACATGTGGACGGCCGCGGAGAAAATTATGGGCGCGAGAAGGGTAAGTATCCTTTGGGCTATGTATGGGGGCTCGGCGGCTATGTGCCAGTGCGAGTAGACTCGAGCTATAAGAATAACAAGTTCAAGAACACGAGCAGCCCGGTCAGCGGAGGGATTTATGTTGATAGACATGGGGCTTACAAAGGACTCCGATTATAACCGTATAGGCGAACCATTGTCGAGTTATTATGGTTTGGCAGATATGCATCCCTGTGAATATGAAGAAGGTAATCACGAGCACGATGGTGATAGGGGACGGGACGTAGTATTTGTAGAAATTGACCTCCTCGATCGCCATTTTGAGAACAAATGTGGAAGATTGTTGTGGATAAAAATGAAGAGGAACGTACTCAAGTTGTGGTGTTTTGAAAATTTCAGTCTTCACGGGGGCTTGGTAGGAAGTTTTTGTGGGTGAGTGAGGTTGTCCAAACAATAACGAGACTAATTTTCTAAGCTGAATACAAAACGAGTGAATGTAGGCCAGATTGAGCGCTGCCATGGCCCCAATTTGCTGCTCTTGAATCACAATTCATCGTGCTCAAAGTACAACCAGGTCAGACTATTGAGACGATCGCTTGATATCATCTGGATTTTGAACCGAAGAACTCCGACTTCCTTTTTATCTCTGATCTCCTGATTTTGTGGGGCATAATTGAAGGTTTTTGTATTATGGTGAAAGGGACAAGGCAAAGTGAAGAGATAGATACCTCCAATGTAGCAGATGAAAGAAGTGTCGTTTAAAGCGAAGGCAACCTTGGAATATGCCAAGAGTAATCTTCACTCAAGCTATATTTAGACAAACTATCCACCTGTGAATAAGTCACCTGAGTAATATGGAGATATCATTATCTCCTTTCCGAGGGTACTGCAGTGGCGAATTCCGGGGTAAGCCCCCTGAAGGGAATTATCAATAAGATTATGAAATTACACATCGGCAGCACGAGGCGACTAAAATTGTGGAGATCATATTTGGCAAACTAAGCCTAACAAGGTCCATCAGGCTAGCGATGCCTAAACGGGCTTGGGCTGCTGCGTGGTACCTGACTATCGTCGGGACTATTGCGCCCGGTATATCACGAGGATATCAATGAACATCATTCAAGTATCATCGTTTCGATATGCCACTATTAGTTCCGAGTGAAAGTATCATGTCATAGAATCATACCCCGCATTCCATGTTCATCGTTCTCAAGTTTATCTCAGCCCCGTGACGATGCAGTACAAGGATAGGCATCCACATCGCCCAAAAAGGTAGGTGAAGGAGACCGTTGTGCCGAGACGGCGATATAGGCCAATTACGGATGTACGGCGAGACGGTAATCGGAAGCATCTGTCTGTTTGATAGTAAGATCTAGGCATCATCTCAAAGAACGTTCTAATCAAGCTCTTACCGACTACCCTCCGCCTTTTCATCCCCAGGATTTTGTGGATCCTGGTGTCCCCGAGGTCCCCGTCCCAATGTGCTTGTCATCTGTTGAGACTCCGAGCTATTCATCTCGTATTGCCATTCGGGCTTCAATTGGGCATATTGAAACAGAAACTTCGCCCACTTCGGTTATTATGAGAGTGGATACCTCTAGCGCTTGTTAGAACTCGATGCATCGTCATCGCAAATAAGGCTAGAAAACAAAGACACGTCGAAAGAGCACCTTCTTAAACAAGCATTCGAAGCTCCACCAAGATAAAGGCCATCTGGTTATCAGATCAAGCAGTTGTGTTATAACCAAATCTAAGACGATAGATGTTTTCCTGGTGTTAGTAGCGGAGTTTAGTCCGCGGTCATAGCGATAACGGTGAATTTGTTATCGGCGCATGGACTTGCCACTTCCGGCTAGTCGGTTGCCACTCATGATCCGTTCATGGTTTCTATTCGGCTAATGGCTTGTGGCTTTCGATGGCTGCAGGGACCCTTGGATGCGGCGCAAGCGGCGTACTAAGGGACAGTTAGGTCCAACGCAGTTTTCACTACAAATCAACACCAGAATATGCAGCAATTGGTGTCGGAAGTTGCCGACATCGGAGGGGCTCAAGCGTAATACACCAACCATCTTCAAAGCGACCTGCACTCTTGAATGTAATTAAAATGCAATTGACTACGGATTTCAGAACTCATATTGATGTGGACATTTGCGAATCCATACTTCGCGTGTTCTAAAATGCTTATCCGTTATCAATGAGGAAAGTGATAACCAAGTGCAGCAAGTCCACCCGAAGCGGCGACGCCTCCCCGCAAAAATTCTAGAAAAGCCACACACACCATGATCAATTCTATTACCAACAACTTCCAGTCCATGACCAATTGCAACAATTTCCACCCGTCAAACAAGTCCCAAGTCACTCTGTCATTGGCCAATTCCCTCGGCTCCAGCTTTATCTGGCGCCCCCGTATTTTTTCTGGGGAGAGATACAACAGATACCAGCGCCCGGTCCTACCCAGGAGACGATCAACGCGCGGAACAAGCAGCTAGGTTTTAGAAAAGATATATAGAATTCGGCCTACTCGCCCCTAATCTTGTTTTTCTTTCGATCTCAGCTTCAGGCAGAAAATGGGCGCTACGTCTACTTGCTTCTCCGTTGAATTGATCTTTATTGCTTCCGGCTGAATACGATGGATTTGGAGTCGAACTCGAATTCTCTTCCCCTCAAACCGCCACTTGAGAATGATCAGGACGTGCAAGATGCGACCGATCTCGCGGCGATGGGTCACGCCCAGGCGTTGACCAGGAAATTTGATATGTGGAGCATGTTGGCTCTCGCTTTTTGTGTTCTTGGTATGTCGCCACCGTACCTGTCTCTCCCGAAGTGCGGGATATATATTTTGCACAAAACCACACATGCAGCCAACGGCATCATATCTACCAAGCAAAGCTGACTTGAACGAATTTAGGAACCTATTCTACTTTTGCACAGGATCTTAGCAGTGGACTTACAAATGGAGGACCGATTACCATCCTCTGGGGTCTGGTGCTCGTCACAGGCTGCAACCTCTGTGTAGCCCTCTCGCTGGGCGAGTTAACGAGCAGCATGCCCACAGCTCTTGGCCAAGCCTATTGGGTCTACCGACTTTGGAATACGCCGCTCGGTCGATTCGTCTCGTACATGTGTGCGTGGATTAACACATTCGGATGGTGGACCTTGACAGCATCGCAGGTCGCTTTCATGACGGAGTTCCTACTTGGCATGAAGACCATGTTTGCACCCAACTGGACCGGCGGTAATGAAGGCTGGTTGAACTTCGTTGTGTACATTGGCGTGGTCTTCCTGTTGACCCTCATCAACGTTGTCAGCTGTCGCAAGGAGAAGATTCTGCCCTGGTTCAACAACTTCGTTGGTGTGTGGTTTGGTGGTTTGTTCATTGTTCTCTCTCTGGCTCTGGTTATCTCGGTCGGTGTCAAGAGTGACCTCCACTTCCAGCCTGCGTCATTCGTGTTTGGAAAATGGATTAACCAGACTGGGTGGAGTGATGGTGTGGTCTGGTTCACTGGTCTTGTCCAGGCTGCTTACGGATTGACCGCGTTCGACTCGGTCATTCACATGGTGGAGGAAATCCCCGACCCACGCAAGAATGCTCCCCGTGTTATCTGGATGGCTGTCCTCTTCGGCGCAATCACTGGATTTATCTTCATGGTGGTTTGTCTGGGCTGCATTCAGAACCTGACCAATGTCACCAACGCGGACCTGCCCTTCATGGAGCTTATGCTCGAGACTGTCGGCCTGAAGGGTGGTGCTGTTCTGCTTGCCCTATTCATCTTCAACGGACTCGGCCAGGGTGTCAGTGTTCTGACCACAGCTTCGCGTCTATCCTGGGGATTTGCTCGCGATGGTGGCCTACCCTGGAGCCGGTACTTCAGCCACGTCGATCCCGTGTGGCAAGTTCCCGCCCGAGCCCTCTGGGGCCAGGGCGTCGTTATTGGCATTGTTGGTGTTCTTTACTTGTTCGCCAACACCGTCCTCGAGGCCATCCTGAGTGTCAGCACCATCGCCCTGACCGTGTCATACGCCATGCCGATCCTCGCCTTGTTGATCGTCGGTCGAGACACCCTGCCCGATGGAGGTTCCTTCAAACTGGGTCGGTGGGGCCCTTGGTTGAACTGGGTCAGCATTGTTTACTGCATCATCACCACTATCTTCTTCCTCTTCCCTGGTAGCCCGAACCCGGCACCCTCCGACATGAACTTCGCTATTGCCGTCTTTGGTGTGATGCTTGTTATTTCGGTCGCTTTCTGGTTCATTCAGGGAAGCCGGACATATCTCCAGACTGAAGATGCCATTGCTCAGATGGTCTATGCTCAGCACTTGGAGAATGAGGAGGCAACGTCCCTTGGATCTGGTCAACTATAGAAACCTGAACAGGCAGCAATGCTGTTGTACATAAATACCTGAATGAGTAGAGCATTCAAGAATGTCTTGCACATACTAATCAATTTGAATTTTCTCAGAGCTTTTGATGCTGTCACATTATAATCTTCATTTTGCAATACTGAAAACCCTGAAGTGACCGGTGAAGCTACTCGTGTACAACCTATCCACGGGTGCATTGTCGCACCTGTGGAACTTAGGTCGGGCCTGTGATAGGTCAACCCCTGAAGAGTAAACATGTGTTAGTTCGGAGATAACTACGACCCCGAGATCTCTCATTAATCGCGATTTCAATATTTAGGTGGCCCTGGGTGACTAGTTGTTTACTCAGCCCATATTGAAACCTCGTGGCTGTTTAATCTGTTTCAACCCAGATCCTCTTAATGACACGTTTCAGCTGATCGACTCGTTCACCGGGATCTATTCCCAGGCTATTCGAACTCCGTCAAACGTCCACAATTTCGGGTGCTATTAGACTTCTTCAAAGATATGGTGATCACCGCCAAGCCGCGTTATCCTCGGCATAGTTCCCCGTGGCCAAACATGCACATTCCGATTCCAAACTCAGAGCGCCACAATTTTCAAATCCCACCGCATCTGCCACTCACATCTGATGCATTGATCGATCTTATCCGTCCTGCACCTGGACCAGCCACATTGAATCTAAATTCAAAAGACGTCACCCTCACATCCCCTGTATCAAATGTGGGTCCCTGCCGATCATCACCCCAAGATCGCGTCGCGCGTCCAGGGTCGCAAATGTCTCAGCCCAGCCAGGGAGGGGTTTCTCCATACCGATCACATCACTGGCTATTCAAACTACCCTTGACCCAACCCCGTTGACGAACCGACGGCAAGCTGCAGGCTGCAATATCCGATTGGGTTAGGGGTTCAGGGACCGAATTACAGGCTGAGATGATGGGTCACTTTCCGACGGGAATCCGTCCAGGGTCCACTGGAATAGTGGGACTATGCAAGGCCAAGAACTCATGAGCTGCAGTGTTCCCACCCTCCAGGAGTGGCGGGAGATAGGACTGGTCCCTTTTACACCACATTCTTGAGTCTATCGTCAGTCATTCCCCCGCCAATGCAACCATAATAAATAATCCGCGCCATATCTACCCCTCACGTGTCGGTCATTCCGGAGCTTTGCCTATTTAAATATTTGGCTCGTGTCTCCTGTGCAGGAGTTGTTCACTGCCTAAATCATGCTGTCGTTTTTGAATCGCGGCGCCTTGTCGCTGGCGGCTGTGTCGCTTCTTGCTTCATGTGCTTCAGCTGAAGTGTTTGAACGCCTTGCTGCTGTCCCTGAGGGTATGTCAATCCCTCGATTTAGCTGACGAAACTAATCTGAAACTCTTAGGATGGCATTATTCTCGCACCCCTCGTGCTAGCCAGCCTATTAAGCTTCAGGTGGCAATGGCACAGGGGAATGTCCCTGGATTCGAGCAGGCCTTGATGGACATGTCGACTCCTGGTCACGCGAATTATGGCCAGCATTTCCGGACTCACGATGAAATGAAACGTATGCTACAGCCCAGTGCTGCTTCAGTGGATGCTATCCAGCAATGGTTGGAGGATGCTGGCATCACAAACATTGAGCAAGATGCCGACTGGATGAAGTTCTCCACAGACGTGGAAACAGCCAATAAGCTGCTGAACGCCAATTTCCAGTACTATGCCAGCGATGGGCAGCATGTCGAGCGGCTTCGTACTCTGGAGTACTCGATTCCTGATTCGCTTGTCGATCATATCAACATGGTTTCCCCGACTGTTCGTTTCGGTCAGGTTCACGCCAACCGTGCTACTATGCACGGTCAGAAGAAGCTTGTGTCTGAGAAGTTCCGTAAAGCTTCACACTACACTAGCTCAGACTGCAACAGCGCCATCACGCCTCAGTGCCTGAAGGACCTATACTCGATCGGCGATTACAAACCTCAGTCTAACAACGGCAACAAGATCGCCTTCGCCAGCTACCTGGAACAGTATGCCCGGTACCAAGACCTCGCCCTATTTGAGAAGAACATCGCCCCATACGCCATAGGCCAGAACTTCACGGTGATCCAATACAACGGTGGCGGAAATGACCAATCCGCAACCACTGACAGTAGCGAAGCCAACCTGGACCTGCAATACATCGTCGGCATCAGCTCCCCTGTCCCAGTCACTGAGTTCAGCACAGGTGGTCGCGCCCCACTAGTCCCGGACCTGGATCAGCCAAATGCAAACGACGACGAGAATGAGCCATATCTCGAGATGCTCCAGAACGTAGTCAAGCTTGATGACGCAGACCTCCCACAGGTTATTTCAAACTCCTACGGCGAAGACGAGCAAAGCGTGCCAGCAAAATACGCCCAGAGTGTATGCAACCTCTACGCTCAGCTGGGCAGCCGCGGCGTCTCAGTCATTTTCTCGTCTGGCGACTCGGGTGTCGGCGCAGCTTGCGAGACAAACGACGGCACAAACGCTACTCACTTCCCGCCTCAGTTCCCGGCCGCCTGTCCGTGGGTTACATCTGTCGGTGCAACAACACACATCGCGCCAGAGACGGCAGTGTACTTCTCCTCGGGCGGATTCTCAGATCTATGGGACCGTCCTTCGTACCAGGATGATGCTGTGACCGATTATCTCACCACACTGGGGGATCAGTGGTCTGGTCTATTTAATCCCAAGGGCCGTGCATTCCCCGATGTTGCTGCTCAGGGTGAGAACTACGCTATCTACGAGAAGGGACACCTTAGTTCCGTGGATGGAACGTCTTGTGCTGCACCTACTTTTGCGGGTGTTATCGCTCTGCTGAACGATGCGCTTATTCAAGCTGGCAAACCTACGATGGGATTCTTGAATCCCTGGTTGTACTCGACTGGTCGCTCGGCTTTGAATGATATTACTACTGGTGGTAGCACTGGCTGTAATGGCAATGCTCGGTTTGGTGGTGCCCCGAACGGTGGTCCTATTGTTCCTTACGCTAGTTGGAATGCTACTAAGGGCTGGGATCCCGTTACTGGTCTTGGTACCCCTGACTTTTCTAAGATGTTGGCTGCTGCTGGTGCCAACTAGGAGGTTGATCCTGATTTTAGGATGGAACTGGGTTTTATTTTGCATCTATCAATGCCCTTTATTCTTGGTGACTGGTATGCATCGTCTATGCACATAGTTTCTGTAGCTAGTTTGATATGAAAATCGCAAATTGTGCATTAAACTGACCAGTCTCTTCACTTCCCGTCCTAGTCGTATATGACAGCTATCTGAAGTGAAGCCAAAAAGATGACTGAGAAAGTCTCTGCATCGAAGCAGATTCTAGCCTAATCAAAGAACCTCAGTCCCACAAAGTCAGCACCCCAAGTCTGGGAGACATCCGTGTTCGCCGCATTAGCAACAACAACCTCATTCTCACCATCCACCCACCCGTCAAGCAAAAGCCCAAGCGTAGCCGTATCCCACCACCCTAACCCAGGACTAAAAAGCTCACTATGGTGTCCAGAAAGCGGGACCTCAAGTCTAACAGGATCGCCACCATTAACCGAGATAGTGATGTTCCGCGAATTAGAGCCCCAGTCCCAGGTAGTCGAGAATGCAACATCGTTATTGATGTAATCTATCTCGACGTACTTTGCCTCTGTCGCATCGGCACTTGAGACTGTTGCCGGGATGGTAGCTGTTGCTGTACCTGTAGAGCTGATGTAGCCGATTTTGTAGCCGACTGGGGCACAGCCACTGGTTCCGCATTGTTCGATAACTGCGGATCCGGCCAAGGTAAAATCTGTTTGGCCTGCGTAGTATGTTCCTGTTGGTGGCTCGATGGTGATAGAGTCAATTGCTATTGCTGATTTGATGGTTATTGTGTTTGTTGATCCGGCTGTCAGGGAGAGGGTTGATGTGATGGTTTTGCTCGAGGCAGGCACCTTGATTGTTTGAGATGTTGTGTTTGTTGAGGTGCTAAGCTCGACGGTTGTGGCCTTTTTGGGAGCCGTGGAAAATGATATTGACACGGTATACTTTGAACTGGTCGTGTTGGCGTAGACAGACTCGAAAGTGGTAGTTGTGCTGCAGAGAGTCAGCATCTAGCTTGAACAATCAGATTCTCCACTTACCCATCTGAAGTCCCGAACAAACTAGTAGAATAAGTTCCAGCCGTAGTAGTATCCCCAAGCTCAAGTAACAAAACACCGTGAGCCGCAACAGACCCCGAATAGGAAGTCTTCACACCCTCAGCCGACTTACCACCCCAAATATCCTTAACAGAGCCTGCATACTGCAATCCAACATCCGGCAAATCCAATGTCAACTCCCTCTCCTCACCATCCCAGTTTATAACAGCCGCAACAATTCTGTCCCCAGAAAGCTGTCCACTCCAGACCTCATAACCTTCCTCAGTCCACCTCCTCTTCAGTTCAGCACCAACACCAAGACTATCCTGATTATAGCCAATCACATCCTCATTCATCAAGATCTCCAACGAAGCCTCACTAATAGAGGTATACTCATCCTTAAGAGCACCGCCAATAACAAGCGGACTTTTGATAATAGCCCACAGCGAGAAATGTGTCTGTTCTTCCGGAGTGGTGAAAACATTGTTTCCTACTTCAAGCATATCAAGGTCAGGCCATTGACCTGGTCCAGCGTAGGGTTGGTTAGGCACTGCCTGGTTCAGGATGCGGAAGATAGTTCGCCAGTCTGGGATGATGTCGTTGCCGATTCGCCAGGTGTTTCCTAGGGCGGGAGCCCAGAGGGCTGGGAAGTCGACGCCCCATTCGCATATTTGAAAAAGCACTGAGCGGGATTGGGCATCTAATGCTTTGGTCATATTTGCGTAGCGCAGACTGGGGGATGTGCTGGGAGTGTAATCTGCATCTGGGTAGCCGGTTGCTGCATTGGAATAGCAGTTGTCATCTAGAAATGTTAGACAACTTGTTTCAAACTGGTGAGGGTCGAGGGAGGATACATTTCAGGGAATCGATGTTCCATGACATAAATGTTGCGGCGTCCTGAGCTTCATGGTCTGCGATAATCGTTAGCTGGGAACATATGTAACATTCAAGCGCGCTCTATAAATTTAAAATCCCCAGAAGTACCATATACTCACATAAACTCCCCGCCTGATCCTGCCCCTCACTACAAGTCTTGATTCCCGCATCCTCATAAACACCAAATAAAAGCCCCAAGCCATGCAGAAACTCGCCAAGAACTGGGAATCCGCTTGGGAATAGCGTCGCATTCCAAGTCAGAGATCCATTAGCCAATCGATCAGCGACGGTCCAGCCACAATCAGTGGTAACATATGTATATCCCAGATCTGCCAGACCGAGATCTACAAGAGCTTGCGCATTGGAGTACACAATACTCTCATTCGGATAGCAGGAATAATGATTATACGTATTCCACCTGCATACATTAGACCCTGCAGAGTATTCAATCAATTTTCAGCAAAGTGACGTACCCCATTGGTGGTGTTTTGGCAACTCCATTATCCGCCCGCCGGTGATGCGGATGTGGCGCCGCATCGACAAGGAAGCCCCAGAATAGCGATACCTGAAGAATAGTCGCAAGCATGATGAATGTGACAACTATAAACAATTATCTTGCACGATCGGAATGAAGATGTTTAAGTATTCAGACCCTGGATTTATCCGAACGCGATGTTCGGGAATTTGCCTCATTAGGATGAGGAGAAGAGGAGAAATGCAGGTTAAACTCCACTAAAGCGACGATCCGGAAAATTCCATCTTATTTTCGATTGGCTATACTTGCATCATCTCCAAGGTAAATTATTCGTCAAATTATAATATGCATAAAGTACTGATACATGGGAAATATGTCATTGCGAAAAGAACCACTTCAAGTTCCACATCATCCGATGCGATCCACCTGACCACACCTCATCACCATACGATCGACAATTTATCCCTGCATTTAGGCAAAGACACCCATCACCCCGGAGAACAAAAAGATAGCAAGAACACCCAGTCCCATAGTCGAAACAGGTTGTCCGGCAGCTGCGTTCTTAGTCGACGTACTCGTCGAAGTAGAGGTTCCAGTCTTCGTGCTCGTCTCAGAGGCAGTGGTAGTAGCCTTCGCAGTCGCAGTCGCATTCAGGCTATCATTGCAGAAGACATCACGGTAGTTGTTTCCCGTTGTCTGGATACAATCGAGGAGCTTTTCGACAGTCTGCTCTTGGGCGAGACAGTAGATTCCGCAGTCGTTGTCGTATTTCACGGGGCTGTTGCCTTTGCAGCAGGTGTCGAAGACGGAGGTCATGTTGCCTGAAATGACGCCGGCGCAAGCTGCGTCTGTTGTTGGGAGCTGGTAGACATTTCCTGTGCAGGCGGTTGTTGCAGAGGCGAGGGAGGAGGTGGTTGTTGTGGACATTTTGGCTGAGTTGGTTTGTGTGTGGATTGTTTGAGTTGAGTTTGACGGGAGAGGTGGAAGAGGGTTGGAGAGGACAAGTGGAGTTGAAATGGCTGAAGGGAGAGTCAAGGATATAAAGGGTTCAATGAAAGCAGAACCAGGCAACTTGAACAAGGAACAAGGTAAGACAAACGATGTATCATCATGGAACTTGACCACACAGACTGCTTCTGTGGGGAACGGCCCCACCGTGCACAACTATACATAGCACTAACCAAAAAACCATTTCCTAATTTCTTGGCGTTAGGCATCTGGAATAAATCATTTCGACACATCAGCTGCGATTCAAATGTGATGAAAATTTGTGAGACGAATCAACTGCAAGATGAGCGTTATTGCAGATCGCATACAATAGTTACAAGCCACACTGCGCTAAGCCAATAAGAATGGGAATCATATTCGATAATCATAATGCGACCGGGTGACCGATCATATCTGCACAACTGCCGATGCACATATACTAGGATATATAGTTAAATAAAGGGTATCTTCACAGCACCTCCTTGCTCGACGCAAAGCTACCGTGTGGTTTCGGGATGAGTCCCAGGGGCCTCAGTCGTGGTCTCAACGACCTTTTCATTGTGGGAAGCCCCGAAATCCTCCTTTTCCGTACCGGAGTGGCTCTCAATGCCGACCAAGGCGAGGAGACCAATCTCGCTTTCAATGCGATGCTTGCGCTCGGAATCTGCAGCGGCCATACCAGTTGAGCCGAAGATCTCGTCCATCTCCTCCAGAGTACGGCCCCGGGTCTCGGGGACGAAGAAAATCACGTATAGAATACCGACCACCGTGACGCATCCGAAGAAGATGAATGTACCGAAGGTTGAAGCCTTAATGAAGGGAGAAGTAGCGGTGGCGACCGCGAAGTTGTTCAGCTAGAGCAATTAGTCAGACATGCAAGCTGTGTAGTAGTGGGGAAAAGACCTACCCAGTTGCTGCTACCACCGATACTAACACCTTTAGCACGCATACTCAATGGGAAGACCTCGGAGGTAACAATCCATGCGACGGGACCTGCGAACGTTAGTCATATATCATGGACACGGGCCGGTGGTACATACCCCAAGAGTAAGCAAAGTTGATCACAAAGATCCACACAAATACGATAGCAGTCCATCCCGCGGCCCGGTTCTCCAGCCATTTGCCTTGGTACCCGCCAATGATGCCCGCCACAATGAAGTGGCAGGTAGCCATACCCGTGGCACCGGCGATGAGAATCTTCTTGCGCCCGATTTGATCCACCCAGAGCACGGCAGGAATGGTGAAGAGGAACTCGACAATGCCGACGACACCGGTGGCGAGAAGGGTGGTGGTATTTCCGGGTAGCTGCATATCCTTGAAGATGTATGGGCTGGATGATATCAGTCAAGCTCAACCAAGGGAACGACGGTACTCACGCGTAGTAGTTAATAGCGTTAATACCGTTCCACTGCTGGAACACCATGATCATACACTGAAAAGCTCAAGTTAGCACTAGGATCTCCAAAGAAGAACGAAACACATACAGCAACAGATGTGCGCTTGAACAAAGATTTGTTCGTAATGAGCGACATATAATCATTGACACCCATCTTGAAATTGCTCTTGAAAGATCCATCTTGCAAATGCGGGTACTTCTCCGCGGCTGTTTCCCTCTCAAACATGTATAAACTCTTGATTTCGAGGTGCTCAATCCGCACAAGCAAATCGTCGGTAGTTGTTCCACGTAGACGAGCCAGAGTTTGCAGGCACTCCTCCTCGCGACCGGTATTCATGAGGTGACGCGGGGACTGAGGCATGAAGAGTATCATTCCGGCGGCGAGGACGAGGGCAGGCAGCATCTGGATACAGATGGGGATCAACCAGGCTGCGTCTGATTGGCCTGCTCCTGTTCCTCCGATGTAATTTGTTCCGTATCCGAGCTGTCAAAGTTAGAGTGAGAAGATCAAGCCATGAATATTGGAACTCACCCAGAAAGACACCATGATACCGAATGTGATAGCCAGTTGTTGCACGGCGACAAGGGATCCACGAATTTCAGGAGGTGCCTGCTCTCGTTAGCTTGATTTCCTCCCTTCCAATTCAGGCTTGCACATACCAGCTCAGCATTGTACAGTGGCACCACCATACTCAAACTTCCAACACCCAGACCAGTGACGAATCTACCAGCAAAGACATAATCCTTGTTCTGGGTGCACGCCTGTACAATCACACCAACACAGAAGACAGCCACGGCAACCAGCACGGTCAGACGGCGACCGAGTTTATCGGCCAAGTATCCATTGGCGAGTGTTCCCACCCACGCACCGAGCTCGAGAACCGACGTCAACATACCCTGCTCGATACTGGTTTGGGCGGCATATCCATTCGTCTGGACATGTTAGTAGATTCGACACAGAACTCGGAGAATTTCACATACGGCATCTTGGAAGGACTTCATGGTCAAAACCTGTGCGAACATTCCCTGGTTGTCTAATCCGGTCAGCGTCATCATCATCTCTGGTTGTCGATCAACTTACATCCATACACGAAACCACCCAGCGACGCGAACAGTCCAATCAAGGAAGTTTTCTTATTACTGACCAACCCCCAGATTCCACCTTTACCAGCGAGCTCGGCACGCTTGGCCGAAATGGCCGTCTCACCAGGAAGAGGACCCATGATGACAGATGATCTGACAACGAAGTAAGCAGAAGTGAATGACCTCTGTCGATAGGAGATAGATACACGACGAAAAGAACCGACGCGTCAAAGCCGGGGATCAGCGCTATTTATTGACATCCACAACCCAACTGTCGGCAAGTTCTAGACTGGTTAAATTCCCCCGGGACTTTACCCCCATGGGGTCATCCATCCTACGTCGTACATGGACCATGGTCTGAACCCATTCCCCGCCGAGCCGGGGGTTTGCCGGGTCGGGTATGGAATTAGGAAAGGATCGGTGCCGTGTCAGTGGCTGCGGGTGTGGCATCGCTAATTTATCCGGTCAAACTTTGGATAAATGCGTTGGCCCACAGTAGTAAAGGGTGTGGCGTGTTCACGCTTGGCAATGATTAATTGTGCTGCTTCACAAAGATCTGTCATAGCACAAATTTCAGTGCTGACTGCGGTGCTCTGGTTTGTTTTTTGGATGTGATTTAAATCGACTCGACTCGAGGCCGGGATAAATGTACCCCTAAGGCGTGCGCGGTTAGACCGAGATGCGGTCTTATTGGCTCCACAGATCCACTGACTCCGCAGTCAAACCCCCTGGGGACCCCGCCTTTCGTGCAAACCTGCTTTACAGACCGTGGTTTCGAAACCCAGGCGATTCGAAAGCGATTCTCCGTAAGTAGCCAGAACTCTCGACTGGAGAATGGGAATTCCCTTCCGCCAATGCGACAAACGGGAAACGGAGACCAGCGTCAACCAAGCCGGTACCCGAACCCCACACTAAACAAATGAAGCTAGTGCCGTACAGTAAGTCACCATCTGCCCACGTCCCATCATTTGATCCCGCGGGTGAAAGCACTAATTTAGCCTGTTGACTGCCTTCCCTGCAGACACGCCACTACGCCTCACCCGTCGCCTTGGGGGCCTAATTTACTCGGCTTCTCGCGGCAAGGGTTCCAGCCGAAATGCCTGATCATCGGAAAGTATCGTCGTTTAACGGCACTAGTCAGGTTGGCCGGGCCCGGTCTGGTCTGGATAAATGCTTGGTTTTGGAACTTGGTTTTTGAAAACTTGGTTCTGCCGTTCTGGGGTATTAGCCGGTGTCTGTCTTCCCCATTCCCCGGATATGAACCAAGCCGGAATTGCGGGCGCTGGGGCCGTTTCGGGAATTTTTTCGGAGATTGGTCGGTTTGATGTGTTTATGTAGTATTGATCGTCGTTTCGGGAGGGTTGCAGCGCAAGTCGGCGAGTTCCCTGGAACGTTCGGCGAATACAGTGGCGTTGCATGAGTTTGAAACCCTCTCCACTCCTTACATAATATTCTGCAATGTTTCCTGCCAGCTAAAACGTCACATTCTTAGCTACATAAGCTCGATATGTAGAACTTGCAAACTGAACATCATTGAGACCATTCTTAATAACGTACCACATATGACTTATATACAAGAATCGCGTGTTAACCGGTGGTTTTTGTCGAATCAGCGTACTGCGTATTGGCGTATCGATAGGCGGTAGGCTATATATAGTAAGCGGTTTGAAAGGCTGGTTTCAACTTATGGAACACCACTGTAGGTACAATAGACGCGGGGTTTGAGCGTGGGCATTCTTCTACCGATATTTACCCGGTCAAAGGCCGATTCTGGATCTTGGACTGATCACCATTCCAATGTGCGTGTCATGACTGGTCTACTACACTGCAGCTTTTGCGGCTCACAACTTCGGGAAGCCCGATTTGAATCCTGGGGATGGATTATGTGCCGGGTCGTCTCGAACATCCCGAGTTCGCGTCCTTGGAAGCCTACAGAATCACGGTACCTCCGATCCGCTCGCCGACACTAGCGCGAAGATACAAGGTTTTGTCAACGTGGTGATATCAGTGGCGCTGACCCTGCATCTTAGCGAATCTAGATCAGAAAGGTCACGGACACGATTCCTTGTGGGTGCCTCAGCCCATTGTGGGTTCAGGCCTCGGCCTCGGTCACTGGGCTTCTCTAGTGCAAGACAGCTCGGGATTTTAAACATATCCACAGTAATTATAGATCGATCCTGGAGCGATGCGTAGCTTCGTGTCTGGGGGTACTATATATATTGAAATACAAAGCAACTATTTTCTTACTGATCATTCCAAGGTTGCTGATTACACATTCAGTGTCTAAAGTACTACCGTACGTGGATATGCTGGAAGTAGGTATCTGCGAGCAAATTAATTCAACATCAAGGAACGTTATCCACGACCTAACCAAACGAAACAAATCAACCGACGCCTATCCACCCAAAGATCTAGCTCTTCTTCCCATTTCCCTCCGCCACATCACTTTTCCGAAACTCTTTAGCAAGTCGATCCCTCGCTCGCTTATCATCCCGATCCATACCCCCATTAAATAACTTCGGCAAAGCACGCAAGGAATTCGCATGATCAACCGCAAACTCGGGACCCTGCAATTCAAGTTCTCGGGCATACTCAATCGCAAACTGCAAAATCCCTAGTCCAACACCATTCCCACGATACTTGTGTAGAACAGTCCAGGCCCGAATAACCACCTTCTCTGGCCGTAAGGCAGGCTCCAAATGGGCAGGATGATAGTACCCATCTGAGTCAACATCGGGTTCGGAATCATACTCGTCCTGAGGAACGGTAACCACTGAGTCGGTGTCCACAGGCATAATACGGATAACCAATGTAGCGATAACACGTCCGTTGAAGCGTGACACAAAGACCTTGTCTTGCAACCACCCCTCCTCCAAACTTTCCTTCAGCACATCGATCTCAAGTCCGGTACTAGCACCAGCACCAGCATTAGCACCGGCACTGTATTCCTCCCATGCCTTCCCCATATCACAAACACCACCAAGAGACTGTCTCAGAATATCTTTCTTCTTCCCATCCCTCTTAAGCGCACACCAAGCCAAAGCCTTCTCAACATGACCACCAGAAACCCGAAACCAAACTCCTTGACATAAGGTCCACCTCAGCGGCGACCAGCCATCATCATTATCGGCGCGTAGATCCCCATCAAAGTTAGAGGCCCACCTCTTCCCAAAAAGCCAAGACCACCGCCCCACACGCTCCGCTTCATCCAGGTACCCACCCGTCCACATCTTTATCCCGCTCAACGTGGCGATTACGAAGCAGATCCAGAGGAGTAGGATCATAATCCAGTCTGCGGAAGTGTGCCAAAGAACGCGGTAGAGGTATTCGAAGACGATGACGAGGATGGACCAGTAGAAGCCGCTGTGGAGGATAGATTTTGCGGCTAGTTGGCGTTGTTGCGCGATTGAGTCGGCGATTAGTTGGAGGGAGGTTACTAGGTCTTGTTCTGTTGTTGCAGGGGTTGTTTCGAGAATACCTTCTTCTGTTGGGTTTTCCTTTCGTTCGGGGGTTGGTTCTGGGGTTGGGCTTTGGATGTCTTCTGAATCTGAAGATGAGGATGCGTATGATGGTGGTGCGGTTGAGGGGGGTGTTGGATCTCGAGGAGGTGGAGGTGGTGGTGTAGGAATCGCGTCGATTGAGGCATTGCTTGCTGCGGAGTTCGAATCTGACTTTGAGTTTGCAGTTGAGGTTGGAGAAGGTGTTGGTGAATCGTAAGGCGCTTCAAAGGTTGCCATCGTAGGACTTGAGTCGGGTTCCTGTACACCCACTTCAATAGCGATATTCTCGTTTGTAGCGGTGCTCTTGTCTGTGGTATTAAGCTCTGATGTAGTATTGTGCAGCGCGCAGTGATTTGAATCCCTGGCTTCTGGGGCCTCGATGCCTGGAGTGCTATTCTCTGGCGCACTATTGCCCTTGCTTTCTTGATCGCCGATGACTGTAGCAGTGATGTCTGAAGGATTATCGTCTGGAATATTGTCTGGAATACTGTTCTCTGGTGGGATATTGTATGACAAGCTGATATTTGAGTCATCGACTTTTGGGTTGTCAATTTCTGGCATGCCTGTGTCTGCAGTGCCGTTCTGTTCCGCGCGATTGTCCGGATGACTGTTTTCTGGAGCAGGAATTTCTGGAGTCTTCTCGTCCGGGGTATTATTTTCATTTGAGTTGTTGTCAGGCGCTGTGTACTCTGTAGTATCGCGGTGATGAGCGTCGTTGGCATCAAGCAGTGCAGACAAGTCCTCGGATACCCCCTCCACGAACCCAGGGCTACTGTCGTTCTCGGTAACCCTCCACTCAAAAGTGCATTTCATGATCGCCGACACGTTTCTCAAATTGCTGTGTCGAAAGCACCTCTCCAGCAGAGTGTGGAGTATTTATCAGTCGCGCAGAAGCTCAGCTGTGTCAGAGCAAGACGTGTCAGACATTTTCTTTCTCTTTGTTCATCAATGGAAACGCAACGAAGGTGGACCATGCAAAAGTCAATGATCCAAGCTGACTCACAATCTAATTTAAGTACTCAGTCAGGAAGTCCCTACAAAACCAAAGAAAGAAAATGATGACAAAGAAAAAGAAATAGAATCCGATCAGATTGAAGAGGAGGACGGTTGATTCGATGGGTGCGTGCAGGTCGTCAGACATGATTCTGGATAGGGGCGGAAACTTTGAATGAGTGATTGACACTTGTGTTCAGGTTGTTCGACTTTCATTCCTAGGATCTGGTGGAAATTGAGAATCCATGGTTGTTGGGAGGAGAGTTTGATGGTTGTCCTGATGCAGAATCGGACTCCATATCATTATTTTTTCTAGCCTAGTTCAATTTTAGCATTCTCGTTGTTGGTCTAGAATAGACTTAACATACTTTTGGCCGGGATATTGAAGTTGCAGAAAGTTCTAATATTCATCTGGGGTGGTATTGTCTCGTGTCATGAACCTTAGAACCGATGCAGGTATCCGATTCGCTGAGAAAGACGCAAAGGACTTTACGCAGAACACCAGTAATAATCAAAGAAAGCAATATGATTAGCTATTAGGGTAGAAGCCATAAGTAAATGGTGCTACTAGCTTCTAAACTCTGACTGAAGCAATAAAACATAAATCGAGAACAGCTTGGGAAACAAGATAGAAAGTAAGAGGCAAAAAATGAAAAAGAAACCCCTTCCGCTGCACAAACGGCAACTCTGTTCTGTCCATTGAGTGTTAGCTCATTCCCGGGGCTGTTGTGAGACACGACTAATTTCCCTGAGGAGTGACGCCAGACACAGCAATCATGTCAGGCTTCTTACGGCTAGATTCCTCGGATGCATGATGGTGGGTAACACCGTCATCCGCAATTTCCTCTCCGGCAAGGCTCTCCAGAGTGCGGCGCTTGGTTTCGGGAATAAGCAGAGTTGTGAAGACGCCACAAAGCATGAAGAGTGCGAAGATCTGCATGACGTGGTTGAGCCAAGGGCTGTTGGAAGTTCCCTTGGGAGCACCTTTGTTGACGAGGGGACCAAACACGCACTGTGCGATGATTGCACCGATCTTGCCAGTCGCGGCACTGATGCCGTGGGAGGTGGAACGGTACCGGGTAGGGAAGCATTCTCCAGGCACAATGAAGGTGGTCGCGTTGGGACCGAAGTTGAAGAAAAACTGTGCGAGCACGTAGAGAGCGAGCAGACCATTGTGCGAGTTCTTCAAAGGGTGGTAGGCAAAACCGATGATGATGAACAGGATTGTAAGCATAATGAATCCAAACAACTGGATTGGCTTACGGCCGATCGTGTCGACAGTGGCAACAGTCACCCAGTAGCCCGGGATGGCACCGGCACAGACGAGGATCAGGTTACCGACGGCGTTGCGGTAGAAGACCTGGTAAACATCGTGTCCGCCTGTCCATCCGATAGCACCCAGGATAACAGAGTTGTTTAAGCCGAGTCCGTAGAAAGCTAGTAAATTGGTTAGCTAGTGTCAAAATTTCGGAAGCAGATCAACTTACCAACATCGAGGAAGAACCACGATCCAGCTGTGCCGAGAAGGACCTTTCCGTTCTTCCAAGTCCCGAAGTGGTTGTACCAATCCGCGAAAGTCGCCTTGGGAACCATGGTTTCGGTGTTTTCATTGCGAAGTACGTCGATGCGGCGAATTTCATCCGGGTGGCCCTCACTCTCTCCTTTCATGTAGGCACGAATATCCGAGTCACCCTTGAGAATATCGCGGTCAACATCGAAGGTGTAACGAGGAGTCTCGGGGATGGTGAGTCGAAAGTAGAGGGCTGCACACGCAGGCACGGCACCCATTCCGATGACAGTGCGCCACATCTTGTCAACGGCGAGTTGACAAACTCCCGTGCAGTGGGCGACATCCTTTGCAGTTTCAAGAGACTCTTTGAAGGCGGCGGTGACGATCAAGGCGATAATTGCGGCAGCAAACTGTCCGATGCCTTGCATGGCAAAGACAGCTCCCATCATCGCACCGCGCCATTTGGTAGTAGCAAACCTACTTCGTCAGCAAAGTTCAGTTAATGGGTGGTCAAGGAAGTTTACTCAGAAGTAATAATAGAAGAGAGCGGATAGTCTCCTCCTATGCCAACTCCCATGATGACGCGCCAGAAGATCAACAGACCAGTGATGGAGATAGAGCGGGAGTCAGACGCGAGGGCCTGAGCCAGGGTAGCAAGGATGATGATCATGAGCTCGAAGCCGTACATGCGCTTGCGACCAATGCGATCAGCAAGCCAGCCGAAGAAGAGCTGGCCAATGACAGTACCACCGGAGGTTGCGACTTTTATGGCGGTATCAGAGCTGGAGGGAATCTTGCCGGGATTGGACTTGGCTGTCTGCCAGTAGACAACACCAAGCATGCTGACACAAATATTGATGGCAAAGATATCATAGGAGTCAGTGAAGAAACCCACACCGGCAACGACCACAGCGCGAACATGGTGCCATCCGAACTTGGCGTTGTCGATCTCGGCCAGGGCACGTCGGCGCGCTTCCTTGGGGTCGCTCACATACGAGGACTCACTGCCATCGTGAATAGCTCTTTCTTCATCGCGAATGGGTGGAAGGCTGCTGAGGGGAACAAGAGGGACCTCTTGCGTGGACGCCATCTTGACTGAGATGAGGGTAGACAGGAAAGGTTAAGGTATGAGGCCCTTGAAAGTGAGAAGGGTGGGGAGGGGAAAGAGAAGGAGAACAGAAAAGAAGGCAAGGAAGAAGAAATAAACCGTTAGCGTAAACACGGAAGGTAAAACTCGTGGGGAGTGTTACACTTGTCCCATGTGGAAAAGGGCTCCAGCATACCAGTGTATAGTAGATCATACTGTCAACCATGTACCACCACGCTGACCCTATTCAGGCACCGCTGCCTATTTAATCCGACCAATGAGAAGCATTTTTGAAAGCACATGGCATCCAATGTGTAATCGCTCCTTCCCCAGATCATGATCTCCCTTTCCCGAAAAGGGAAATGACGGGCGTGATGATGCGCTCTTGCCTCAACATTCCTTGAACACCACCATGCTTCCGCTCTACTTCCGTTGTTTGATGATTTGAATCAAGGCTACTGCTTTTCTCCCTTACATTTACAAAAACCCATAAAATAAATCACAACCATGCTGGCAAAGGTGAGTTAATGCCTAGATCCCATCTGCAATATGGCCCGCTGGGAGGACATCGTATGGTACCTAATCCTATCACACTTCAACGGAGTTGTCCAAGTTAGACTATTCACAAAGTCACACCCTCATTGTGAGCCATAGTAGTCTCACCACTTTTCCAGTGGATGTAATCCCGACATCACCTCGACTTCGGCCACCCTAGCCACTCCCGAGCCACCCGTGGCAACACCAAATTATATATCCGACGTTGGCCATGCACTTGGTGGAACCAGAGAATTTAACTTGAGACCTTAAAATTCCAAGGTTACAAGCGAAGGACAAAACAGAGAATTATCCAGTCCAATTAAATGTCAAATTATAAGTACAATGGTTCTGAGGAACGGTGGAATCAACGCCGAAAATGCTGATTTAGATACGGAGCACAATGGCCGCTGGCGGTATGCTGTGAGGCGTTTTCCAACTAAGTGATGTTGCCTCGTTATCTCACATTTAGCACTGTCGAGTCACCTGATTGAGTGCCCCTCATTCAGCCCCGTATTTCCTGCAACTTTCACATCCTCAACCCGTAAGACTGAGGCTCACCATGGCCACAGATATAGGCTTCAATGGTCCGAATGACGGGCAACAGATAGCAATAAACAATGGACAAATAACATTTAATTACCACAGAAAGACAGGTATGTTATTTTATTACAAGGAATCAGCGTGTGGGATTATATAGACTGACGGCCGCTCAGAAACGCTAGAAACACCACCGAGTGTTTTATCAACAGTTCCATTTGGTCCTGACTCAGATTTTATCAATCGAGGGGCACTTCTGGATCAGGTTCACGAGAGATTATCTTCGCTAGCAGGTCGAATGGCTCTTGTTGGAGTCGGTGGTGTGGGGTAAGTGAATGATAACTATTCTGGCTCTTTCGCATATTGCACCCTACTAACCAACGAAGAAAATCAAAACTAGCCATCGAGTACTCATATAAGTTGCGTGAGAAGTCTCCCGAAATCTGGGTGTTCTGGATTCATGCAAGCAATGCAACTCGCTTTGAACAAAGCTTCCGGGAGATTGCCGACCGAGCCAAAGTCCCTGGACGTCATGACCCCAAGGCCAATATATTAAAAATTGTCCACGATTGGCTCCATGCTGGGGAAAAGTGGCTCCTTATCTTTGATAATATAGATGATGATGGTTTCCTTCATGAACACTCACCCATGAGCCAGCCACTCTCAACATTCATCCCTCGAAGCCCTAATGGTTCAATTATCCTGACGACTCGTAGTCAGAGCGTGGCGCTGAGATTTGTCGACAAAAAGGACCTGATTATGGTTGAACCAATGGATGAGCCCCAGGCATTGGCACTCCTACAGAAGAAGCTCGGAGAGACAGACAGTGAAGACGCCTCGAAGCTCGTAGAAGCCCTTGAATTCATGCCGCTTGCAATCATACAGGCGGCGGCTTACATTGACAGTCGATCACCTTGGTGCTCGATATCGCAGTATTTACATGAGTTCCAAAAGAGTGATCGCCAAAGATTAAGGTTACTAGGCCATGAGGCGGGGAATCTGTATCGAGATTGGGATGCAAATAATTCTATTTTGATAACTTGGCAATTATCATTCGACCAGATACGGCAGATAAGAGAATCAGCGACAGATCTCCTTTCTCTCATGAGCTTTTTCGATCGACAGGGAATCGCAGAGAGCCTACTCCGAGTTCAGTCCGATACGACCCCTGGGGCTCAAAGACACGATTTGAGCGATGACAGTGAAGATAGTGACACTGAATATGATTTGAAAGCCGATTTTGAAGATGACATCAGGATACTGAGAGACTATTCCTTCATCTCTGTCAACGGAGATGTTACAGTGCTCAAAATGCATGGCCTAGTGCAACTAGCTATGCGGAACTGGCTTGACATCCATGGGAAAATTGAAAGGTGGAAACGGCAGTTTATCGAGAATCTGTCTAGCAAGTTCCCGGTGGCATATTATGAAAATTTGGCGACATGCCAGTTGCTCTTTCCACATGTCAAGTCAGCAGTCTCACAGCGACCAGTTTCAGATGATGCCTTGCAAGAATGGGCTGCCCTGCTCTATCAAGGGGCGAGGTATGCTTGGGTAAAAGGAAATGTGGTAGAGATGAAAAATTTGATCAAAGTGGTCATCAAGACAGAGGAGAAAATTCTGGGGCCTGAACACGAAGACACTCTTCACAGTTTGGAAATCCTAGGCATGGCAAATAAAATGGCAGGCCAATTTCGTGAGGCCGAAGGAGTGCTCTTGACACTGCTAGAGACGCGCAAGAAAGTACTTGGAGCAGAGCATCGTGACACACTGAATACCATGACCAACCTAGCAAATGTTTACTTCGATCAAGGTCGTTGGCAGGAAGCTGAAGCGCTGCAAGTCGAGGTGCTCAAGACTCTAAAGAGACAGCTTGGCGTGGAAGACCTTGGCATGGTCCATTCTGATATGCTGCTAGACTCCTGTAACCTTGCACGAACGTATTCCCGCCAAGGCCGATTGAAAGATGCTGAAGCCCTCGAAATGCAGGTGCTAGAAGCTCGCAAGAGAGTGCTTGGGGCAGAACATCCTCACACTCTAGGGAGCATTGAACACCTTGCATTAATCTGTACAGATCAACGTCGATTGGAAGATGCCGAAAAACTACAAGTCCACGTGCTAGAGACACGCAAGAGGGTTCTTGGCACAGGCCATCTTGGAGCAGAACATCATGACACGCTACTTAGCATGCACAGCCTAGGATCGATTTACTTCAAACAAAATCGATTGCAAGACGCTAAGAGTCTATTGATAAAGGTGCTAGATACTCGCCAAAAGACTCTTGGGGTAGAGCATCCTAGTACCCTAGTGACTATGAGCTTCCTAGCAGGCATTTACGAAAGGGAAGGCTTACGGCAAGACTCGGAAAGGTTACAAATGCAAGTATTAGAGATCCGAGAGAGGGTTCTCGGCGCAGAGCATCCTGACACGTTGCTTAGCATGAGTATTCTTGCATTTTTATACCGGGATAATAACAGATTGCATGATGCTGAAGTGCTAAGTCTGCAAGTGCTAGATACTCGAAGGCGGGTGCTCGGAGCAGAGCATCGCGATACCCTAAGAAGCATGGGAGATTTAGCAACGATTTTCACACGCCAAGGGAAATTAAAGGATGCTGAAGCACTACAAGTCAAAGTGCTAGAAATTCAGAAGAAAGTGCTTGGTGCAGAGCACCCTAGAACTTTGCTTGCCATGAGCAACCTAGCATCCACATATTGAAGCCAAGGTCGATTAGAATATGCCGAGGTTCTGGGCACACAGGCACTAGAGATTCAGAGGAGAGTTCTCAATACAAGGAATTCGGAGACCCTAACGACCATGTTTAACTTGGTGTTTGTTTTCTGGGCCAACATCGATTACAATATGCTGAAGAACCAGGCTTGGAAGGACGCTGTCTGTCATGGCAGACATAGCAGTAAATATGAAAAACAAAGCCTATTCCTGGATGCTGAAGCACTACAGGTGAGAGTGCTATATATTCAGAAGCGGGTGCTGGGCGTAGGGAGCTTGTAAACATCGCTTAGTATGAGCAAACTAGGAGCCCTTTACACTAATTAAAAATGATGGCAGGCGATAAATGCGCAATTACTCAGCATCCAGAAGAAGAGTATTGGGGAGGGTTGTCCTGAAATACTAGAGAGCATGTATCATTTGGTTCAGGCTTGGAAAAAAATTAGTAGGCATGCCGATGCCATCGATTTGACAATAGGCTTAAACGCTTTATGTTCTTTGAGAATACCTAGCCACACTTGGCTACATAGGAAAGTGAAACTTCAAAAAGTGGCTTAGAGATATGTAGATGGCAGGCAACTTCTCTTACCCCCTAGAATCCTCTGATGATGAACTTATTGTAAGAAGGTGAGTCAAGCCAGGGTGGTTCCATACTACGTAATTTTTTGTCTAACGTGAGGCTTGAGTATTACCATTCCCATCCAGCTACCTCCTACACCTAGTTGATGTATGATATTTCAAATCGCTATAATTATTTACACTTTATCACAATTATCTATAGTATATTGAGATCTTTCTGGATTCACTTCACCCTTTCACACGTGTTTACGCTTGGTTCATTTCTCACCTCTGATTATCTCTCACCTCTGTTCATTCACTACTTCTCATATCTATTCAGTTACTACTTACAGCTTCTGACTATGATCTATTCTTGTCTCTGACCGTGACACCTTCTACTTACCATAACATCCTCTACCTAACATAACATAACCTTGTCCGTCACGTCGTTGATCACAGTATTATCGACTACAACGTCACGTCCGTGAGCTTGCTGCCGTAACATTACTGAGCACAATATTATCTTGTCCATAACCTCGTTGACCATACCATCGTCTACAATAACATCGTTCGCCATAAAACCTACAGCCACAACATCTCAAACCACAACATCCTTAACCATAACATCCTCACCTACCATAACACCCTTACCTACCATAACACACTCACCTACCACAACATAACCTTGTCCGTCACGTTGATCACAGTATTATCGACCACGACATCACGTCCGTGAGCTTGTTGCCATAACATCACTGAGCACAGCATTATCTTGTCTAACACCACGTCGACCACAGTATCATTGACCACATCACCCTCACCTACCATAACATCCTCACATCCTCACCTACCATAAGATCGTCTTGTCTGTCAGCTTCCTGACCACAGTATCGTCGACCGCAACGTCACCTCCGTGACTTCGTTGACCATACCATCACCTACAATAACGTCGTTTACCATACAATCTTAAATCACAACATAAAATCTTCTCATATCTAAACATGGCCCGCTCCACACGTACATGCCGAGACCCGAAAAAAGCTCTTGGCCAAGCTAGGGCCTTGAGCTCACCTTTTCCACGCGCCCAGTCATACAATCTCGTGGCTTGTACTTCTCATAATGCCAAGGCAGACGGTTGGATCTTCTCGGATTTCATGGGAGCTTGCATGGTTTTACAGGACAGGCATGTAAAAGGAGACTTCTACTCTTGCTTCCCCATCAAGAAGCATTTTGACTTCCTCGCCAAACAGCCCACTGCCATTAATACCATCAAGTTTCGCCATTTTGGAAAGGATCGGGCTGAGGCCCTGTATCAATACACCAAGGACCAGTTTGACAAAGGCGATAGATGGTGGGTTCAAGTCACGCCAGGCGAGATCCGGCGCCGGATCGACAACTGGATCAGTCAGAAGTCCAAGTTGGCGAGTAATGGCGATGTCGTCAACATATTCTTAGACGGACATGGCCACCGGCGACATGGCTTGAAAGCCGGGAGTGAATACCTGCACCAGGAGGTATTCGCCCAGCAGATTTCGCATTTCCGCAAGGGTGTGCAAGTCAACTTGGTCATGGATTTCTGTTATTCTGGGATATTCAAAGAGGCAATCGAGGTCTTAGAGAGAGATGATTGTTACATCATTACTTCATGTAGTGCGGCAGATCGCAGTTGGAGTCATAAGCTCAGCGGGAGCGGCAGACACCGAAACGGGAGGTTTGCCACGGCTCTCGTGCATGCCTTTACGCCAGCTGGCCCGAAAGCCCCTCTATGTTCAGTTCAGGACCAGGAAGATTTCATTCAAAATCGACTCACTCGCGACATAACACCTGAAGCGACAGTGTCCCCCCCCAGAATTTTGGTCTGGAGACAGCGTCAAGCCAACTGATTCCGTGGAAGATATTTTCTTCAGGAACATGGTCAATGTTTCATCACACGGTCGCTACGCCGCTGGTCGCAACAAGAGAGTTGAATGGCCAACGACAAATCAAGCAATTCGATCTAAACTTGGAAACGCTACTGGACTTCCCCTTACAAAGGCTGTTACAGCGGTGAGCAAGCTTGTCAAGGACGAAATCGATCTCTGCGATGTCGACCTCGGCTACCCTCCAGATATGGAGGTTTACAGTCAAATTTCCAGCACCGCACCCGATTACCGGGGGTTGGTGCGAAACCTCTACTGGAGAGCCCGCCGCCAGTCCACCGTTTGGAACATCTACATGCTGCTTGTCGAGCGTGGATTAATCGACTTCAACGCCCTTGTCACCCCTATGGACCTCCTCAAGGTATCCAAGAACATCGACACCGTCGCTTACATTCTCGGATGCTTTTCGAATGTCGACCAAGATGTCACTCTGATCGCAAAGGATAAGATTGCATTCCAGGGTAATGACTGGAGTGCAGACATTGAATGGTGAGCTTTTATGATACCTATTGCTCACTCCAATAACAATATCAATTTGCTAACCTCTCACTGTTTATAGGCTCGCGACTCTGATTGTGAGAGGCGGCTGCGACTTTCTTGAAATCTTCCAAGCCATCATCGACAGCAGGTACCTTGGTACTATCAACGCATGCGGCTCGGATGCATACAAGTCGCTACATCTGGATCTCGACCAAACTCAGAATCTGCAAGAGCGCGAGGGAACATGGACACCCGGCGGAGATGTAAGGCCTAACAGGAATGTATTTGGTTTCTGGCTTCCCCACGGTCTGAGCGTTCAAGACGCAAAATGTTTGACGGACAGCGGGCATGGAGACTGTCTCGATCGATTTGACGAGATCGAGCGAATGTTCTGCGAGACTGAGGGCATTGCTCAAGCATCCTTGTCCGATGAGTCTGGCGAGGAAGTCGTTGACAGCATGGCGGAAATTCCCAACGACTTTATCAGTGCTTGTCTGGTCTCTGAGGATGACATTATCCCTTCGTGGATCGCTGATTTGAGGTTAATGGAGTGACCAAGAGGTCGATGGCCGCGGGATTGGTATTGCTTGAGCTTACCAGGTCATGTAGGAGGGGATGGCGTGTAGGAGGGCTTTTGTCGTCTAGGTCGAAGTCTCTCCATTTGTGATTTGGGGACCCGATAGAATGGAATGTCCAAGGGGTCTATCGTTGCGGAATTTGTATTGCTTGGATCACACAGGGCATGTATTCGGCGTTGGGGAGGGTTTTTTTTCTCATCTAAATTGAAAACTTCAAAAGCACTTCCATCGAATCCAAGCCTGGCGGCACTCATGTAGTTCGTAAGGAGGCTGCCAGAACTCCACCCACCTCGCCGTCGCTGTTGCTGCCCCACGCTGAAGGTTTGGAGGCCTCGCCGTTAGAGTCGTCAGCAAGGACGTAGCCGCATCCGATATGAATGGTGAACGAAAAAGCCCGGTGGGGCTCTTTGCCTGATTACAAAGCTTTGCCGTAGCGTGTATGGTAGTGGAAGAGGAGACGTTTGAAGGTGAAATCTTTCCCTGCAACTTTGTTGCTGTTGGCCTTAGATTTAAGGGTGCTGTCTAGCTAATCGTCTTACACTTGGCATACAAGACGACGTAAAGGCGATAGGTACGCTATCAGAACCACACAAAACAAGTGGGGCAGAAACAGGTCAAATTCATTAAAAGAAAGAGAAAAGAAAGGAAATGAAATAAATTATCAAATAAAGGCTTTGTGGCTGCTACCGGATGCCCTCGTTCAAATTTCCGAGCAGGGGAAAGGAAGACAACAAAACAAACAGACGAACAATCTCTGAACTACTCCTAGTCACGTAATTTTGCAAGCTGCCATGATCTTGCAATAGGTCTCCTCATCATTTGGCCGTAGTTCTCTCGCGAATGAGAATCCCGAGGTAAGCACATCCATCAACTTCTGGTCCATCTTGTTACACGTCCGATTTTTGGGCTTCAATGCGGAGAGGCTGAATGTTCAAAACCAGAATCCCAACGAGAGGCTGTTCAATCTGCCTGAATGCCTTTTCGATCTTGATTGCCCTTTGGAAGCAGCGGTCCAACCTCTCGTTGCGCACATCCATCGTATCAGTCAGTCCATGCGGAAGCCAAAAGGCGAAAGTATTCCTCGAAGGTGGGACTTTTCCATCCTGACTCATTGGTCCTTCCCGCTCACGGATATCCTGGTGGAGCTCAACTTCTGGCTCTTTGCATCGGAACTTGAAATATTGATCCTTGTCCAGTCTCCCAAGGATTTTACTTTGTGTGATCGCATCGACCACATGCCTCAAGTTCAAGGCGCTTCGGACAATGACGGTTGCAAGCCTATCCGGTGAAGAATATTAGTGAGTTCCATGTAAGAATAATTTGTGGGAGGCGGAACAATACATACCAATCCCTATCAGTGGTCCATTCACCTGACTCAGAGGGTATTTTATTTTGGGATTCCTCCTGGGACTGATCAAGAAATAATTGGTAGCAGCTGAGGATTCGGGAAACAGTGTATGTGCCCATGGTCGGTGCATGTAAGTCCATAGGGTATGTCAGTGCTTCGACACTGACAAGCTCCTCTCCGAGGAGGTAGAGAAAGACCTCCCACATTGCAGTTTGCCGAAAGGACCTCCAGTATAGGTTGTTCAGGACTATTCTCCAGTCCCTATCTTCGAAGAATAGTTGGTCAAAAATTTCTATGTCGGGAGGATAGCCGAGGTCAAGGTTGCACAACCTCCCCTCAGTCTTTGCCACGGCCTGAGCCGATGGAGTAACATCCTGGCCACAAGCTGCCAGCGGTCGTGCAAGTGTCTCCTTGACGGTCATGTTGGCTTCTTGCCAGTTGATGCTGCCAAGTGGTGTGGGTGGGGTATCTAGTGCTTGTTTCGGCCCTGAACTGTGCTCAACATCTTGGTCACTCGGATTTTCTCCCAATATTAAATGGTTCAGTGGCATAGCCACAGGGTCAAGATCAGACTGCAAAACCCTTCCAGCGAACATGAACCCTCGTGGTCAAGTTCCGGCGGTGAAATATTTGGTCCCGTTGTCGGAAACGGTCCAAGGGTCTCCCGAGCGAGATTTGGATTTGATGAGTGAATAGGTGGTAAACAACGTGAGCTAGTCAACATAAGAGAGGTGATCATAGTCAGAGGTTAGAAGTTGTTTGATGGCAGTATTCACCAATCTGCTGGGCAAATACCTGAAGGTGAAGGTATCTCATCACCAGTCTTCTAGCCACGACGCCGATTTTCATGCCCGTCCAATATGATATCGATAACATCACCACTCTTCTCCAACTTCGCCTTCTGACTGATCCAGTTGTTGGTGCAACAGCAGATCTCGTCTGGCTTGACTTGGACCTCGTTAAACTGGAGAGTAGAAAGCAGATTAGGCCTGTGACTCGAGAGAAGAAAAGGTGAATGCCACGACAGGACTTTCGTGGCGGCGGTGTAGAGGTAGGATTCCAGGAAGAAACACAACTAGACATGTAGGAAGATTGGGGAACTCAAGAGCTGAGAATTGTACAAAGAGAATCTCTTATATCTTATGTGGAAATATAGAAATTGAAGATAGCCAAAATCCTGAAATGAACACAGCACACGCAAACAACCCCATCAGTTTTATATGCACTGGGCAGTGTATGCTAGACCTACCTTATCGCCCACAATCGGAATGGGCCAGAATCAAAACATTTCCAAAGCTACCTTATCATGAACCATGGTAATATTACCAGTTCGCCAGTCGATGTAATCCCGACATCACCTCGACGTCGGTCACCTTAGCCACTCCCGAGCCACTCGTGGCGATATCAAACTCTATATATACTCTGCTCACCACACGCTTGATGAAATCGGGGAAGTGGGGGTATTCAACATAAGGCGTTAAAATCACAATCGAACTACAAAACAAATCCAAAAAAAAGCAAGTCCAATCAAAAGTTCAAATTACAACAGAAATATCCAAGAAGATATGCATCAAGGGTCCACGAAGTGACAGTCCTGCAAGCCAGTTTCACGGCTCCCCAGCGTGAGTATCTGGCTCCATTCGGATGCAGAAATTTGAAATCATCTGTTGACCAATGATATCGAAAGGGCGCTCCATCCTCACATCCTGATTCCAGTGCCGAAATCAGAACAAAATACTGATCGTTTCGATCCGCCCAGTCCCGAAGAGCAGAATCTCAATGATAGCATGCAAGGTCTGAGCTTGGTTGATCTCCAGAATCTGAATCCGACCGTCGTCGATACATACAGAATCGCTATCCTGGAGACAGTTGGATTTTGATCTTGGCATCGGGTCTGTTGAGTGAGATCAAGACGTGAATGGCTCGGACTACACCAACCTTGGGAAAAGATTGACATGACATGATGCATATACTTACACGATCGTTATGACACTTATGAAGCAAATTCACTCTTTGAAATCAAGTCTGGGTCCACAGGTGTACAGCGAACAAAGTTTAGAACTCATCTATAGTCTATGTTCAATCTAGTCTATGTAGCACTTGACTGACCTGATCGATCAGCGCAGCATTAGTAGTAGTAAACAATCTATGATACAAGAAATTAATCTTTGAGGTTGAACAAGTTCCCGCCGAACCTTAAAGTCCGCGCTGCATCTTCCAACGCATAATAAGGGTAGCGATGGGGTAGAATGCCAGCGAGACAGCGATCCAAGCGAACAGAACTCCAAAGTCCAATCCAATGCGCGAGTGGGTTCCGAACAAAATAGTGCGCAGAGCTTCGACAACTATTACAGAGTCAGTATACCACGGATAACAGAAAAAATATTGCGAAAGACACTTACTCCGATGCAACGGCCAAGCATAACCCCATCGAAAGAAATCAGAGGCCAAATCCAAAGAATAAAAGCCCGTAGCCACATTGGTGATGACCCAAAAGATGAGGAAAAACGAACTCCACGGGAAACCGAGAATCATAGCCATATTCTCACAAGGGAATCCCAACGCCGCCATTCCCACCCAATTCAGCATCCAGAACACCACAAACGAGCCATGACCGTACGCATTCGCATTATTAGCAGACAACGTATCTGGCGCAGGCGAATTGGAAAAGGGAATCTGGAACGCAAGAGAAACAAGCGAATAAAAGAACGACAAGAAAAAATAAGCCGTGAAACTGCAGCATGCGCGCCAAATAAGCCAATGCGGAACCTTAAGAGGCGGGTGACCATCCGGCTTCATGAATTGAGCATGAATAGGCATCAAGAAGGGGAAATTGAAGAACGAGATAATAATCAGGTAGATCAATCCGATTGAAACAGCTGGTGCAGCGACAGCCGGCGCGAAAGGTCGGAGATCGATATTCGTGAATCCGATACCCGGGTTTATCGCTTGTGGGGGGACGGTGGATAGATTGGTGGATGAGGAGACTAGCTCGCGGGCCCACTGTGGGCCGAAGTCGGTCTGGATCAGGGTCTGGAGAATGGTAAGGTCGGGCAGGATGTAGGTGTAGTAGGTATTTTCGTCTCTGGCGGAAATGATGACTGTTTGGATTGCGCCGGTGGGGTCGTAGGTTGTGTTATCATTGTTGATCGCTGCGCGGAGGAGGGATGTTGCGTTTGGATTAATTATGACTGCGGCGTAGGCGTGTTCATCATAGACTGCTTGGCGGACCTCCCAGGGGTCGTAGTTGAAGTCTGCGGCTGATTTGAAGTAGTAGCCTAAGTGCAGGCTGGAGGAAGCTTCATATTTCTTGGCTGTGTTGATGACGGCTGGGCCGACGATTGTGTCGTTGGTGAGGTATGGTTCCACTTGGCCGTCGAAGTCGACGACCCAAACATGGAGATTGGGGTATTTCTTTTCGGTGAGGAATTGGGAGCCCCAGAAGATAGATAGGACGGTCAGGACAAAGACGCATAGAATGAGGACTTGATTATTTGTTAGTTCATGTCTGTGTTTGTTTGTGGTTGGGCTATTGCACCTGTCTTGGCACATTGATAGAACACGCGCTTCCGCACTTCTTTCAACGCCGGATCAAAGAACCCAACAGGCGCTGGCGGACCAGCTTGGTCGCTATCGGACATTGACTCTGCCTTTTCGGCTTGCATGATTGATGGCAGATCTTTGGCCGATAATGAGGGAGCGGTCCCTGTTAAATAAACAGCTTGAAGTATTGGCACCACCAGGTCCGCGACCCTGTTCCGTCGGGTGGTTCGGGGTTTTGTCATTTTGGGTAATTATTGTTGTTATCTCCGAGAATGGCGTTGAAAATCTGAACTGCCAAGAGTTCAACGGGTCCAGGGTGAAAAAGGAAGAAATTATTGATAATTAGAAGGTTTGAAGGGTAATTACAATGCCGCCGGCTAAGAAACTCGGTGTTCATTGTTTGCATGTTGTTTTTCGTTGACGCCAAGCGCTTGGAATGTATACTGACTTCCGAATGCGGCGACCAAACAGCTTTGATCCAACCCTGAACAACCTTGGAACCTTGTATGAACTACATCGCCTTGGTATTGTAGCTTATTTTATTTCTGAAACGTCTACCTGCTAGGTGTAGAACCCTCAAACGTTCTGGAATTTTCCCATCGGTCCCAGGCTGCAGGGATGAGAATAAGCAACGGACGTGTCAGATCTCACCCCTTGCGACTCGCCTTTCTCAAGGGTGCTATACATCCCACGCACACATTGTGTCAGGTTTATAGAGTGGCAAGTGTCTGATCACTTAATGGATCACACCAAACTGTTTGAGGTTTGGGTATCGCTGGCCCATCTCTTTGTTAGAATACACGATTGAACCAATAGTATTGGAGGATAGTGGAGTATGGAAAGATAATTACTGTAACATTGAATCTAATCGTTACCATGCAAAATGAATTGAATTTGAGCCACTGAATGTCTTTCAAGCTGAATCTAGAGATATGCTCCGTACTTCAGCTTCTAGACGCCATTACCCCTGTCGCTCACGCGACCGCTAAGCCGGTGGCGCGCGAGGAAACGCTGAGAAATCTCCTGCAGCGCTTGCCCCTACTCCACGAATCAGAAGACGGGATTACCCCACGGAGAAAAAAAATGAGCAGCAACGAGAATAGGGGTCATAAAGGGGTCATAAAGGGGTCATAAATCATTGATTCTAGAATTATCTCTATCTAATTATGCGAGCTCCGGCCGAGGAAAGAACCTTGGAAGTTACCACCAGTAAATAAAAGGATAGTCAAACTCCAATTGAAACGCCGCCATATGTCCAAAGTCTATGTATGATTCCTGGGACCAGCCCAAAGATAGTGTTCTCGGGTTTATTTCAATTCACCCATTTCCTCACAAGTAACCTGATAAGACCCGTACCGACGAGTGAGTTCTGGCACTCGACAGAATCCCGTGCTGCTTATCGGTCCCGCGATATCAGAGGTGGTCTCGGTCGCATCGCACATGGTGTTATCGAAGAACTCGATGTGACATCCCTCGGCCACCGTGTTTAATCGGTATGCGGAGGCGACACTGTGGAGGTTTGCGCGGCAACCTGTGCTGCCCATGCCGGCGTGGAGATCACCGGTTTGGTTGCATTGTGGTGTAGGGAAGAGGTCGAAAGACCATTGGATGTCGCGCTGTTGGAGGGGAGAGGCAGCGGCGGCAGCGAGGAAGAGAGCCAGGGCCGTGATGTAGGTGGGCAGAGCGAACATCTTGAAGAATGTCTTGTCTAGACGCAAGTTAGTATCTAGAGACTCTGTAGATAAGGACACAGGCGGGTAACATACAGTACTCTTGCGCAAAAGCGTGGTGGAAGAAAGTTGGGGAAAAATTCAGGGTCTTCAGAAAGTGGACCGTGACAGGCTCATAAAGCTTTTGGATCCTTCCAGAGCAACGGGGGTAAGGATTTAAGAACAATTTATTTGGACCACCCGACGATCACTGCCAAGGTTTGTGGCCGTTCCTGCCATACGTATACTGGGTCTTGGCGGTGGTCCCTGCACTGCGACCCACCAGCTGAACCCCCAATGGCACTACTCTTAGGTTATCGCTAAGCCATCATGGGGGCAACCAGTTAAAAAATGGGTGAGCCTGCCACGGAGTGCGCCGAAATACCTGAAAAAGCATTCCTAGTGACTTCATTGTCGTGGATAAGGAAGGTCGCTAGACTGGTTGGGGAAATTGGGTGGGGCGAGTGAGACGCGATCGACGCAGTTACGTAGGGACGTACGTACTCTGTGGCTGGCGGGCATTGATTAGCAGGCACAGTGTGTCATAAGATTGGGAGGATTGTGAAACAAGCATATGCTATCAGATTTAACTGATCGAATTCTATTAATATCGTGCAAATTTCAATCCACGGTGGGGATGTGGGCTTATTCTATCCAATGTGAATAAAGTGGCAAATTTGATTGGGGAAGATCAAGTGGCCGTTCCACACATTCCTGGTGCCTGACATGTGTACAGTGTAGAGGAATGCGAATAGCCACACAGACTGTTTAAGATGCGAAGTCATCGAAGACAAACTGTAGTTGGCGCCTTATTTTCCTGGCCACATCCCCCGCCTCCTGTTTAGCGCCGTAAGCTGACCCGCCACCCCGCCTCCCCACATCCTTATACTCCCCATGTTTCACCACTTCCAGCGCATCCGGCAGTTCCACAGACTACGTGGCTGGTTCTCGCTCTAGTCCCCAACCTTCCGGGACATGAGGCGTCGCTGGTTGATACCGCAAGCGCTATCCGCGGGTGTTCACAAAAGAAAGTAGGTGTCGACGAGGTGCATTCACTAGCTAAATAATCTCCAGAGAGGTCAGTCTTCAACACGGTATGACGAATGTAATGACTCAAATATGAGTGCCGTCAGTCATATCATTATTTTATTTAGATTCAGCTGGTCATACAGCTGAATTTGAATTCAATGTCCCGATGCTCAATAGCTCAATAGCTTGATCTCTAAGAATTGACTTGTTGGAGGCTTTATCAATCAAATTCCTACTACAAAAGGGCTTCTCTTTCTTTATTCTTGCTTCTTCTCTTCCACCCACCAACCCCCTACCATTCAATGGAGAATCCAAAAGTCATCGCCATACACCTCCTCCGTCTAGAGTACATCGTACTTTAAAGACACAGGCCCTCCACCCTCGGTCAACTTTTATGATGCTATAATTCGCGAACATCTCAGAGTGCCTTGGTACATTTGGCACCCCTGAAAGCCCCAAAGTTCGTTGTCGTGAAGGCAAAACCTTTGGCGCTTTTCCGTGGCGATAAGGAGTCTTAATGGCAGTCCCCAGACCGGTCGTTGGGGAAGGAACAAGAGCAGCATATAGCGTTCAGCATCGACCTGGCCCCGGAGATTCCTTTGGTCACCTGTGGACACTCCGCTCGCGAACGAAGCTGGGAAAGAGAGATATATATATATATTTATATATATATGGATATACAAGAACATGGTCCAAAGGAGTGAGTGTACCGTGTATGGATATCCCAAGCCTCCAGGGTTTTTGCGGGGCTTTCGAAAGGGCATTTCAAGTTATTAATCAAGTCCGCTTGCATAAACTGGATCTACACGGTCGAGATCAACAATGTCATTTTCATTGGTGATCAAGACGGCACCCGTGGATGATAGCTGCAGGGAGCTACGAGTCACACCACAATTGCACTCGGTGAAGATCCTTCCAGGTCCTACAAAATGGCCTCGCCAATTTCAAAGGAGACAGAGTACTCGATTGTCTCATACAACACGGTGAGGGAACCATCGCGCCCTCATCGAACTGCCCTGCACCTGCAACTTGGTGGCAAATAAGATATGAAAGAAAGCGACTCCATAATAAACAACGGTTTCCAACATCTTTTATGAACTCAGTCGATGATGGCCAACTTTACCGATCGGATGGCTTCGAAATGTCGATATCTTGGATGGTGTCCACCCAAGCATCCCTCAGACATGAGCTCCATGATGCAGGCAGTGTTTTACAAATTGCTTTCAGTTGTTGGTAGTAAGCAGATACGGAAGTGGTGAGCAGAATATATGGAGCTAGATTGGCCTATTCTCTGTTTAGTTAGTGTTGCCTCACAATCAATTCATTGCTAACCAAACCTTTGTGTCTCTTATCATATCTCGTACAATTCACTTTGGCCAGTTTGGGTGTTACATTTTGTGTGTCTTGCTGTTTGTGTATTTCCAATGACTCCGTCAGCTCAGCGACTCTACAGTGTTCATGCTTCATAAGCTTCGACTTGTTTTGCATTGCTAGATAAGCATTGCCAACACTGTTTGTGCTGCCATTTCTCTGACAACTCGCGCGGGGCCTGCTGCGGTCTGCTCCGCGGAGTTTCGTCACTTCAGCCCGGCTTCGGGCTAGTCAACATCCAGCGGGGCACAAGTGGAGCCCGTGTCCCTGGTACAAAAAAGGGGGGTAAAAAAAAGATGCCCTCGTCCAGGATCGAACTGGAGACCTTCGGATAGCAGTCCTGTTAACAGGAGCGTCATATGAAAGTGATATGAGACCAACGTCATAACCAACTAGACCACGAAGGCTTCTTGATAGCCCGGCTCCGGTTCCACCATGTCAACAGGCCTAAAGAACCGAGATGGTTTCCAGATAGATTGAGTTATGGGTCGAGTGGATTTCGACTCTCTGAAGCCATCTGACGCATCTGACAATCAACAAGCGCGATAGCCCACCATTTGCTTTCGTTGGAATCAGCGGGTGTATGGGGGCGTTCTCATGGCCTGCTTATAGCAGCTGCTAATTAGCGCGAACAAGAGGATTGGTAAGTGGAAACTTTGAAAGGATCAATTTTTTTTATTATATTATTTTCAGCGTAACAGTTAGACTTCAATAATCATAACTTTTACTTGGGAAAATATGCCATTCTTGAGAAACCATGGATGCAGTGCATGTATTCCGTGTGGTTGTAAGACTGACGAATCACATCCTTAGGAAGCTTACATCGGCACGATCCGTCTCGCTGACACCCCACTTCATATCCCAACAATTCCACGACAACCCTCAATGTCCCTTCAAACACTTAAATCATCAATATGAACAAATCCCTCTCAACGGACGATATACCGCCCCAATTCCTCAAGGCCGCCTATCTAGTGGGTCATGTCCCACTAAAAGCATTAGCGTCTGATGCCCGCATCTCCTACACGCTCTACATTCCACCAACTCACTACGGAACCGGAGCAAATGCCAAGAAACTTCCCTTACTAGTCTGGATACATGGCACACGTCGGAAACTAGATGCAATTGATGGGGGAGACCTTGTGAGCTTCGCAGAGTCAACGCCATGCGCCATTCTTGCGCCTTTGTTCCCTGCCGGCCTTGATGGGCCTAACGATTTGGATTCGTATAAATCCATGCGCTCTAAGACGCTTCGATCTGATCTTGCTCTCTTGTCCATACTTGATGAGATTGCGCCGAGATGGCCAGGTCTTGAAACGGATAGGTTTTTCATGCTAGGCTTCTCTGGCGGTGGGCAGTTCGCGCACCGGTTTCTGTATCTACACCCTGAACGATTGTTGGTTATTAGTGTGGGCGCACCTGGTCGAGCGACCATGTTGGATCTCACACTGAACTGGCCGAATGGGATTGCTGATGTGGAGAGTTTGTTTGGTTCGGCAGTTGATAGGAAACTGATTCGTCGGGTTGCTATTCAGCTGGCGGTTGGGTCAGCCGATAATGAGGTCCATGGGGGCAATGAGTTTTGGGAATGGTTGCAAAAGGTCAAGGGGAAAGATCCGAAGTTGTCCGAGGGGGGGAATCTGGCTACGATGAGTCAGGGGAGACTTCAAACTTTGCTGGGTTTACAAGCTGCTTGGAAATCTGATGGCATCGAGAGTCAATTGGATATAGTGGAGGGTGCCGCTCATGAAGCTGGAAAAGTCCGGCCGTGCCAGCTACAGTTCTTGTGGCCTTTGATGCAAGCAGCTTTTCAGGGCACCACCAAGACTGGGTAGAATTGCAAATATTACTCTGAGGAGTACATGTTCTCATTGCTTGAGACTATTCTTGAATTCAAAGTTCTGAATTCAAACTTCTAAATAAGGCTAACTATAATCTATTTCCGCGAATTTGTTACTCTACTCCATCTATCAATCATGCGCCAAGCCAGTATTTAAGGTTCAGGAGATAAGCCAGGGATTTAGCGGACAATACAGATAACTGAACGGATATCCAAACGGAGAATTTGACGGAGAATTCTGCGACACAAAGTGACTTCATAGCCCCGTGATAAGGGTCCGATAAGCTTATCGCCACGTGCCTGTGTGCCGAAAAGCCGAAGCGATGCCTGAACCGGCGCTCAGCGCCCTATTTCAGCGGCGTTGACTGGTCGATCTGCCCTTCGATGCCGGTTCAGGCCCCCGCTAGCCGGTAAAACTCCTCAACGTCTGACCCACCCGGTCTGGCCTCCTGCCAATCCTTTCTCAATCCTGACAATCGGCCAATGAAAATCTCCGAAAAGCCTGAAACAGCAAAAGGCAACAGGCGGTGTTAAGCATGGCTATCCCCATCAGTCTCCACTAATGCATTACAAAGGTCATCAAAGCTCTTATGCTCTCGATCTCGGCGCAAGCGATCCGTGTTTACAATGTTCATATAAAAGGCTTCCCCCGCTGGTTCTTTTTTTTCTGTACCTGTCGCGTGCCTGAAGAATTCAATACAAATTCCATTTCTCAGAACTTCTCCCTCGTCTTATCGGGTGATATTCCCTCCATTGATAAATATTTTAATACTGGCTTCACCCTGATGAGCCACAAACATGGTGGAAAAGGACCACAATTCGAGTAGATCTCGCTCAAACTCGACGATCAGCACAGACTCGGACTCGACAGCATCAAGAATCCAATCCCGTTCACAGACCCGAGCATCTAAGATTAGCACGGAGTTGAATCGCACATATTCTGGATCATACCCGGACGACGTTGTTCCATACACAAGCTCTACACCCTCAGAGGAGCAAGAAGACATTGAGAAAAATACCGAACTCCCCGGGGGTACTTCTCGGCAAGATGTTGACTTGGAAAGAGGTCCAAATGCGGGGCAAGTCCTCGAAAAGTCAAAAACGGGGAGATCTACACTTGCCAACTCCAAATTGGTACGTCATTCCTTGCAAGTCTACCATATAGAGCTCCGCTAATGTATCATAGGTAACATGGGATGGACCAGATGATCCGGCAAATCCAAAGAACTGGTCAACGGTCAAGAAATGGATGGCAGTCGTCATGGTCTCGTTGTTCACCTTCATCTCGCCCGTTTCCAGTAGTATGGTTGCGCCGGCCCTCGATGCCCTCGCGGCGGATTTGCATATCTCCTCTACGATTCTGCTTCAATTGACTATGTCAATTTTCATCCTTGCGTATGCCGTTGGCCCACTCTTCCTCGGTCCAATGTCTGAGGTATTTGGTCGAACGATCGTTCTCCAACTAGCCAACTTGTTCTTCTTGGTTTTCAACATTGGATGCGGATTCGCAAACACAACAACTCAAATGATTGTTTGTCGGTTTTTTGCAGGATTAGGCGGTAGTGCCCCATTAGCAGTGAGTACCTTCTCATCGACACATCCACATTACCATTACCATACTAACAAGTCCAGATCGGCGGTGGCGTCCTCTCAGACTGCTTTCCCCCAGAACAACGAGGCAAAAGTTTAGCTATCTACAGTCTCGCTCCACTCCTCGGCCCAGCAGTAGGCCCAATCGCAGGCGGTTTTATCGCCGAAAACGTAAGCTGGCGCTGGGTATTCTGGTCCGTCTCCATCGCCGACGCCGGAATCCAACTCGCCGGCCTCTTTTTCCTCCAAGAAACATACGCCCCGAAAATTCTGGCCGACCGCGCAAAGCGTCTAGCCAAAGAAACAGGCGAACAACATCACACAGAAGCAGAGCTTACAAAGATCCCATTCGGTCAGAAACTGCAAACTTCTCTGGTTCGACCGTTCCGCCTTTTACTCACCCAGCCCATCGTCCAAGTCCTGGCTACCTACATGGCCTACATCTACGGCCTGATGTACCTTATGCTCGCCACCTTCCCAGACCTTTGGACAAGCGCAGAATACTACGACGAATCTTCCGGTATCGGTGGACTCAACTACATCTCCATCGGAATAGGTTTTTTTCTCGGCTCACAGTTCAGCGCGGCGATGATAGACCGAATCTACCGCGCCCTGAAAGCGAGGAACGGCGGAGTCGGACGACCCGAATTCAGAATCCCGCTCATGAGTATTGCTGCTATCCTCCTCCCAGCTGGACTCTTTATCTACGGCTGGACAGCCCAGGAACGCTGCCACTGGATCGCGCCTAATATTGGTGCAGCAATTTTCGGAATGGGAACGATCATGGCGTTCCAGTGTATTCAGACGTATATGGTTGATACGTATACACGGTATGCGGCTAGTGCGTTGGCAGCGGGTGCGTTTTTGCGTTCGCTGGCTGGATTTGGGTTCCCTCTTTTTGCGCCCTATATGTTTGATGCATTGCATTATGGATGGGGAAATAGTTTGTTGGCGTTCGTCTCTATTGCTATTGGTATTCCGGCGCCGATTATTTTGTGGAAATTTGGAGAACGGCTGCGGAAGAAGAGTACTTACGCGGCGGGATAAGTTGCATCTTTGAATATTGGGTGTTGGTGATAGTGATGGTGATGCAGGTGGTGGTAATTGTGGTGGTGTCGCATGCTGCCCTGGTGGTACTTTAGCATTTGCATATTCTGAGGCTGGGAGCCCTCTCGGTGTTCTGTTTATATGACGTTATAGCTTCGATCAAAAGCAACGCAAATAATGATTCTATTATCCCCAGTTACTAGTCCAGCCTAGATAAGTATCGATCCACCATAATAACCCCGATGTACCAGACAACAGATGAGCAATTAGAAAAAAAGCAGAGCGATAACAAGAGATAACAAAAGATTATTGATGAAAGGAGAGGGAATAGAAAAGCACACAAAACCCGCACTGAACTCACACCTCACTCTTACACATCATGAGCCCTCCGTAGATGTTCATCCAGGTTATCCTTCCGGTTATACCCCTTTCCACACCTGGGATCTGGGCACGGGAAAGAATTCGGAGAAATATGCTGCGTATCGACATGTCGCCTCAATTCGAATTTCCGGCCAAAGGCCCCTGTGTACCTACATCCCTTCCACTCGCATTTGAAGCGGCCTTGCTGAAATGATCGGTCATTGTATATCGAGCTGGAAGCGCTGGATGCACTGGACGTTCGGCGGTGAGTTGGGTAGGATTCCCTTGGAAGGGCGGGCTCTATCAGCGCACTTGGGGAATAACCGGGATTGTAGCTTGTGGGCTTTGGCTGAAGCCGGGCAGTTGTGCCATAGGGTACGTCGCGCGGGTGGTGATGTATTCCAGCGTAGTCCGGGGAGTGTGCGTGGGGGTGTGTGTGCGTATACGGGTATGCTCCGTCCGTGGGAGAAGTATGGAAATCTGATCTCGAAGGCCGAGGTGTCTCTGGAAACGGCGGGTTCATGTGTGCGGCTCCGCCTTCCATGTGGAAACTCAATAACTCTGGATCGGAGAGTTGAAGGCTTTCTTGGACTGGGGAGAAGGTTGACAGGGGTTCGTGGGGATACGTGGGGAACTCCAGTGCCCCTGGTACCCTGCCCAGCCAGGGGCTCGTGTTGTAGGGAAGATCATTGGGGAACGACATGATTGAAGATCTGCCAAAAGGATATCTAGAAACTAAGAACTGGTATAGAGTTGAAACTTTAAGTCAGGATGGAATTGACGTGAGTCATGAGGAGGATATAAATAACAATTGATATAATAAACAATAATCTACAGGTAAACAAAAATCTTTCCCCCTTGATGCAATTCAGGAAAGGACGTCAAGATCATCATTAGTGACAGGGCAAAAAGCATGTCTCGCCTCAGAATCTGCATACACCCAATCAACCCCCTTCAAACTTCCCCGAACAAATAATATCAATTCTAAACCTCCTTACGCCTGAATCATAATGCAACCATGTGTCCAAGTTACATTGTAGTAACACAGCAACTCCACGTGCTTGCGAGCCCAGTAACGCAAGATCCACAACAACACCTACCAAGATAAGCAATGATCAACAAGGAAGCTATGTCCCCCAACCCGCGATTAAACGAACCTCTCAAATTCGAAAGTAGGGCGAACCAATCAAGGACTGGAATGTTAGAGGACCAAGCTTCCTGAGAAAGGCCTAGCCGCGGGAAGAGCTTGAAGCTATGTCGCACATGGGAAGATCCGCAATCAAGGAGACAAGGTTTCGACTCAGAGAGCTTCACTACCGCATTGAGGCTGTCCAGTGACTCCGATCGGCGGGAATGTGTTATCCAGACCAATCAGGGCGTCGGATCACTTTTCTCTGGTTGCACCGGATCTTGGAGCTTGGGACCCGGTGCCTAAATGTGATTAGATTGTTACCTTGAGGCTCTGGTGACGTGGATATCCCCGGGAAACTGCCCTTGGTATTGCCAAGCTGTTCCCTGCAGGTTTATGGGGCTTTGGAGATTTGATGTGTTTCACGTGAGGTATGGAGAAATATTGTTCCATTGGAGCCTAGCCATATTAATGAATGATTTGATTTGTGTTCTCGATCCTGTATTTGCATTTATGTTCTAAGCAACATACAAAATCAACACGATCAGCAACGGGAGGCTCAGACACAAAAGTACGGGTAAGATATGTCCATATGCATGAATCCATCATCACATCTGCATAACTTGGATGTCGGTCCCATGAACTTTGCGCAAATGTCCATTTAAGTTATCATTCTTGTTGCACGGTCGGCCACATTTTGGACATTTGTATGCCTTTGGGTTGATGTGCTGTGTCCTAATATGCCGCTCCAGTTCAGCCTTTCGGCCAAAAGTCCCAGTATACCGGCAGATTTCCCAGTGGCATTTGACTATCTCGCTCGCTAAATCACATGGCTGATGTGACCTATGATGCCCCCCTCCCCTTCCCACGGTAGGATCTGAGGAGGCAGCGTTGTCTGGGATACAAAGCCGTGTTCTTGCTCCTTTAGCTGATGAGGCGTTGCTCGCTGCCCGATTGTCTGCTCTGGGGATATAGGCATCGCACGATGCATCGCACCGAAGGGTCTGTTGTTATATTGCGAAGTGGCATATGGCACCTGTAGCTCAGAATTTGGTGATGGATTGATGATATTGGGCGAAGGGCTGAACAAAGCGGGTCGGACGTTGGCCCTGATGTCCTGAAGTCATTGGCATATCCGTATCGTGGGCCAAGGTATCAGGTGGCCCTCGGGGGGTCCCACTAAGTAGCATGTCTAACGATCAATATGGGAAGATGCGGTCAGAAAATATACCGCCAAATCTTTTGGGCCATTGAAGAAACCCAATGGCTTACCCAGGTGAACGATCGCCCACACACATCGGTAAGTAGCTGCATGATGCATCTGACAGGCATTAGTTCACATAAGATAGAAGTGAGTCTTGATATTGTCCCTACCCCCTTCAGCCCCGAGTCCGTCACCGCATCTTGGGCCCCACTAGCGTGCAACTTGGACATTACAACTCCTACTGTCCTGCGCTCAGTTCGCTTTATGGGCTTCTGCGGTGTCCCTCCATCGCCTATCAATTCGGACTTCCTTTATAGTAAAAAGAGATTTTGATCCTAACGCCCACATCGTTCTAGCCCATTGTCCCGTCATGCCTGCATCAAGACCCGCATTTCCCGCCCCTCGTGCTCTTGGACAGGATTTCCTTGTTTTGCGATGCACGTCAGAGAGATTTAATTTATGAACAACAATTGAGTTCATTCCTCTCGAACATGGGGGTGGGAAAATGATGTGGTGTTTCTGCCACAAGGTTGATCGCGCCCGCCGGGACGGATCTGACAAGGACCTACGAAGTGTGCTTACCCGATAAGGCAGGACGATATCTACAGTAGGAATTTGACGCTACTGGAGCATAATTTCCAGCTCATACCTCCTCGTTATCCACTACTTACGAACCCGGAACCTCAAGATTAATCAACATGAGAGAACTGTCAAACGTACCGCTGAAATTGCTCCAAAATTCACCAACTGTTATTTTCTGCTACCTATTTTCAGGGGCCTTTCTGGAAATCTGGATTTTTACACGGCTCACACTCTACTCACTATCCACACCGGTCCAAACTTCTTATTGAAAGTATTAGAGTTACTATGTCCCGACCATACGTTCCGTCTGTTGATTCGTGATCTTCCCCATCTCATCTGCACTGCGATGTCATGAATACATTATCTGCTTCTGAACTGAAAATAATAGGCATTTACAGTTTATGACGTTGAAGGCCGGGACATTCCATATGAAAGGACATCAAAAAAGTTTCCTTGTTAGACGGGAGATGACTGCATGCAAATTTGAAGGTCATGAAATGAGTTTCACGAGAAGTAGAGTGGCTGTTTTATGAGCCTTCCCAAATTCAATTGATAACCAGGAAATCACTCGGTCCAATATCCCGAACAGACACAGGGCTTGAGAAATCAAACAGCGGAGTACATATCGAATGTAGGAAGTTTGATTGCGGTAACTCCGCCAGCCCATAGTCCAGCACAGCCAGCCCAGTCTGGTGATTCGTAGTTAGCTTCAATCCCCAAGAGGAAGAACCAAAGAAGAGCTGACTCACACGCGAGGAAGGACACCACTACTCCAAATGAGTAACCTGCGGTCAAAAGGCCTGGTATGTTGACCATATAACCGCACGCAAGTAGAAGCAGACACACGCTCAAAAGGGCAAGGTCAAGAAAGAGGACCCAAGAAGACCGTGTCGCAGCAATGGTGAAAAGCACCGTGACAATGAACCATGCCCATATGTAGATTGCAATAGCCTGGTTGAAGCTACCGTCTACCACACCAGTAGTTGGGTCCGTGTATGACGCTAATATACCTGTGCCAGGAAGGTAAATCATTGCGTATGATAAATTAAAAGCACCATAGGAAGAAAACACAGTGGCACCAAACTGTACCGAGGACCTTTGTTAAGCAATGTTCATGAACAAGGATCGATAAGAGCAAGGAGGTTTACCGTGTTTCCTGTGATGAACTCCATAATTCCGGCGATAAATTGGCCAAGACCGCCGTAAAAGATCAAGCAGCCAATCATCACATTTGGGACGGCGATGCCTCTGGCATGTAATCCGAATACAGATATAAGAAAGAAATCTATATTGTTAGTGAAGCCTGTGTATAAAAGAGATTGACCTTTTACCTGTTGCAAAAGATATCAGCCCCAGTGGCGAGGGACTGGCAAATGTGCGATGATAAACAGGAAGAGATGGCTGAGTTCGGTCATCGACATGTCCGCCTGCAGTGTGGAGACGCTCAAGGTGGTTCACATTAGATGAAGAGGGTGTGCAATGCCCTTCTTTAGACTCGCCGGCGGCAAAGTCGGTAGATTTCATTGTCATTGAACAAAATTGAGCAGGAAACAAGAAGAGAAAGATACAAATTCCCTAGGTTGACCGAGAAGATGTCTGGGTTCTATGTAGTATTTATATTATTGGGTTCTCCTATTGCTGCCCAGGCTACTGAACAGCGCTTGGACGCTAATGCACCTTTGAAGATCACGTCCAGGGTCCATCGAGCATATTACATGCTAAGTATGATGCAAAGCCAAGACCCCGGGATTCCCCGCAAATCTGGACTGTCCATGGCAAGATTAAACCTTGGCGCGCTAGGGGAGGGTGTATCGATCCCCGCTCCCCGCATGTGGTGAATACTGGGGTAATAGAGAATGGCGATCAAGGCGACTGGGACAGAATAGCGGAGTTGCGCGGATATCCCTTGGACAGAATGGTGAACTTTGTTAGGCCAAATAGGAAACGTAGCGGAACCCCGCGTTTCTCCGCTCCTCCGTATTTGATATGATCTGCATAAAGCCTCAAATTGACTTTGAGCGTGCGTAGATCCCCCGGCTGAAGCGTCAAGATGATCACGAAGCCCTCAATAAAGTTACCTCATAGGACAAAATAAAGTTAAACCATCATATTGAGAAATCCTCCCACCCGAGATTGCGCGGGCTTTACAGATCAATGCCGAGCTCAGTCGACCATGGTAGGAGCTGACGGGGAATAACTTGTCTGATTCATATCCTGATGCTGGATGGTATTTTGTCGTTCAACATTTTTTACTTCGTAAAGTCATCAAGTCTATCTCGGTAGGAAAATTATGGGCATTTAAATAATCTACTCATACCAAAAAATAATGTTAGGTCCATTGAATCGCCTGATCACGCTTAAAGTAAGTTTCGTGTTCAAAAGCAATTTAGTTTAACACAAAGTTAAATCTGCGACAAAACAGCCTTCACAGTCCTGTCTGTATCCTCAAATAGATGCCAATGTCCCACATTTTTCAGGACCTCGACGTTTCCACCCCCCGTGGCCTCGGAATATGCTTTACAAAGACTTGGTGGGCTGACCTTGTCCTCTTCACCAGTTATAAAGGATACTGGAGCTTTGAGACTGCTGAGATCTAGAACATCGGAAGCAGACCCGGCGAGCGCCGCACATGCCTTTGCATATCCTTCGGCGTCCTGTCCAAGCAATGAACTGCGGACAGCAGCAACAGCTAATAGATTGTGCTGTTGGACATAAGCTGAAGTTCCGGCCTGAACGATTGCATCCACGACCGCTGCCATTCCTTTGTTTCGAACAAGAGAAGCTCGGGAGAGGGAGCCATTGACTCCTGCCTCAGGAAGTGGATTCGGAGGAGGGCCCATCAGAATAAGTTTGGATACAGCTTCGGGATGACTCAAGGCAAGCTTGAGTGCTACAAGACAGCCCATTGAATGAGCAATTACGATTGCCGGCTCGTGGACTTTGGCAATCTGGGAAAGCTTGTAAAAGTCTTCAGCGAACGACGCAATGGAAACCGCACTCAGTGCGGATGTCGGAGAGAGGCCGTGTCCTTCCAAGTCGAGAAGATGCAAAGAATGTGTCGACTGAAGTTTCTGCACGAGGGGGTAGAAGTAGCTTGTGGATCCACCTAGTCCGTGAATGAAGAAAACCGGAGGACCATTTTGAGCACCCAACCGTTGATAGAAAAGACTTTTGCCGTCAATACTGGTTAAGCCCGCGTTGCCGATTGCTTTCTGATTAGCAATAGGAACCGAGGTCTCAGTGCGCTCGATAGTGGCGTTCACAGCGTCGGCAGCAGCAATCTTGTTCTTCAAAGTCCCCAGTCCTGTCACGGACACGCTGATTTCATCACCAGCCTTCAAGAACTTCATGGGCCGGAAGCCGAAGCCAACACCCGCGGGAGTACCGGTAGCGATAACGTCGCCGGCCTGCAATGTCTGGCCAGCACTGATGGTTGCAAGCAAAGTGGGAATACTGAAGATGAGATCTTTCAGACTGGCCTCTTGTCGCTTTTCCCCGTTAACAACAGTCTGCACCGTCAGGTTCTCCGGCAGACTTTCCTTGGGCACAGCAACTGGGCCCATTGGGCAGAAGGTATCCGGAGATTTGCCAAGGAAGAACTGTTTGTGGTCACGTTGTCGTTCTCGCGCAGTCATATCATTGACAATGGTGAAGCCCCAAACGTGATCCATAGCTTGGGCCTCGGAAATTTGGAATCCGGGCTTTCCCATAATGACTCCAATCTCGCCTTCATAATCAACTGTACTGGTGAATTTGGGATGAAGGAGAATTGGGTCCCCGGATCCAATGATGGATGTCGCGCGCTTGGTGAAGATGACAGGATGAGTCGGTTGATCGGCTTTGTCGCTCGCGTCATAGCCGGAAGAGTTGAACTCGCGAGCATGCTCAACGTAGTTTTTCCCAACGGCCATAATATCACGGCCGGATATAGGAGGAAGACATTTGACACTGTGGAGAGGGATTGATTCGCCGTAGGCTGCCGATATTCCACTCTCACCCGCAGTGATCACTTGGTAGAGATCGGAGAGTGGTGTACCTGACTTGAATGCCAGAGGGGTAATGGTGGATGCGTCAAAGTCGAGATGACCGATTCGAGGGCGCAAAACCGTAGGGTCTATGTAGGCAACATAGTTGGTCAATTTGTTGACTGAATGAGCAGTGTGGACGGTCATGATGATTGAAAGGATACTGAATTCGATGCAGCATGAACGGCTTTCGATGGTAGGTTATAAATATATAGCAAAAGAAGCTTATGTCAAACATTCAAAATGCCGTCATATGGACTCCGTTTCTCCGATTGCAAGATTCCCCCACTAACAACCGAATGTGGGGGCCCTAAGGTCATCGTCGTTCGTGATTCCCGCGCATCGCCGCGCATCGCCGCGCAACTCCGCGTATCTTCGCTCATCTGTATGACGATCTGCGCACATTCGCCTTCACGCCAATATCTCATCTATGTTTTACTCATAATCATATGGTTCTGCCATATTCTTTCCGCCACTCGATGTTAGTTAGGCCCACTTCCTGGGTTCCCCCAGGACCAGCGTGGTTCTTCGCATTGGGTACTGGTTTGAGGTACTTGTGATTTATCATTAAGCCAAAAGATGGTGGATTTGACGTAGATATACATTGGATTGATGGGTACTGATACATTGTATGCACATCTTAAAATATTAAGCATTAAGTCCGTCCCTCATCTAATCAAAAATGCCCTTTGGACCTCGATGATCCAACGTATCTCGGTGGCTCCTTAAAGCGATTTTCTATTCCTTCCGTTCGTCCAATACGCAAGGGTCGTCCAAAGTTGTCCATTATAGAGCGAGAATGAAAACGCCAAAACTGCCAGGAGGAATCTTCCCCTATAAAACTCCGAATCACTGTATCACCGCCTGGATGCTCATGGATGAAGTTTGTACAGTCGTAGACAATTCTATCGATAACGATCCACATCCGGCGGTCCTGGTTATCTTTGGCAGGCCGTTGAGATTGTACAATATTGGGCGGAATGAATGGGAGAGAGTCATCAGGGACGGTCACGTCCTGGAAAGGATATTGCTCATCCGTGATTAAGATGTGAGGTGGCGGTTGAATCAATATGGTAGAACCGGGTTCCACATTCTCGACATGACCAGAGGAAGATTTGAGAGTTGTGATGCAGTGAGGTTGGTGCCCACCCAGGACTGGTGCACATTCACGATGACGGAGACTTAGCCAACCCATATTGGAACTTGTATAGACAGACAGCAACCTTGGTCCGCTAGTCTGATGTTTTATGATCAACAAGACGAAACGTGGGGGACGGAGAAGCGCGGAGAAGATGTATTTTCCAGATGTATTTCCTACTCCGCAGCGTAACTCCGATTGGCGCTCACTTCCGGGGTTAAATGCGGGGAACTTGATCAACACATTCAAGATTTAGGGATGCAGATCCGTTCGCTATAAGTCGTACGTGAAGAAGCTCATGGTAGCATGTTCTGAAGTATACTTAAAGGCAAATACAATTTATCTGATTTTATCGTCTAACGGATCACTATCATACTATGGCCAAGGTGTCTTGGATGTCACCGGACTATCCGGAAATTCCATACGATGGCCCTCCACGCAATGTCGCCTATATTGATCAGTTGTCTTTCAGCCCCGAACTCCAGCCAAAGCACAGTGAGATAGCTGGCACCGATCCTGCCTCCAAGATCCTCATTCTAGATGTCGATATTCTCGAAGCCACGGGCAGAGAGCCTTACAGAGGAGATGTTTTGATTATTGGTAAGCCTGATAACCCTTCTTCACATTTTGATAGCCAGGTGGACAATTATTGATATGATCCGACGAAGGCCAGAAATTTGCTCACATAGGGAGCGTTCCAAACAAAGATCACCTCCTTGAGGACGTTAGCGTACGCGTCTTCCATGGAAAAGGCCGTACACTGATGCCCGGTCTCGGGGATGCTCATACGCATTTCACTTGGAACGGTGGCGACCTTGACCAACTTGCAGACCTCGGGGTTGAGGAACATACACTTCTTACCGCCAGAAGCGCCGAATGCTACCTAGATTCTGGGTACACTATGTGTTTCGGAGCAGCATCGGCCAAGAAGCGTCTTGACGTTGTGATCCGTGATGCCATCAATGCAGGAGATATTCCAGGGCCCAGGTTCCTAGCCAATGGCCAGGAAATGGCTCGACGAGGAGGGGAACTTGTTGGAGGTATCACTGCATTTGCAGATGGACCCGAAGAAATGCGACAAGTGTCAGTCTTCAACCAGAAAATATGAAAATTGAGATTGCTAACTCTTTCTTGTCTTCCAGAATTCGTGAGCAAATTGAACTCGGTGTTGATCAGATCAAGCTCTCGATGTCTGGAGAATCTGTACGTCGAGACTTAACTTCCCTTTCATTTACGGAGACTAAGTTCTTTTAGATCACAGAAATTAGAGATGCGGAGGACTGCTACTACGAGCCCGAGGAAACAGCAGCTTGCGTTGATGAAGCCCATAAACATAAGAAGAGAGTGTGCTCACACGCTCGAGCAAGAGAATCCGTCCAGCAAAGTATTGATTATGGCGTGGACGTCATCTATCATGCCTCATACATTGATGAGAAAGGTGAAGTACTATCTGCGGGTTCAGGGACCATCACATGACTGACATAACACATAGGAATGGATGATCTGGAAAAGAGAAAGTCTAAGCATGTTGTGGCCCCTGCCATTAACTGGTTGGTTGCCACACTTTATGATGCGGCCATGTTTGGATATACCAAGGAGAAAGCAGAAGAAGTCGGCTACAAAACTGAACTTGAAATCGCAGACCGTGCTATGCGGGAGATGCACCGTAGAGGGATTGTGGTACTCCCTGGAGGGTGAGATCTTCTTCCATTGGAAATAAAAGAGTGGGAATGATGGCTGACTTACATTCATAGTGACTACGGGTTTGCATGGACACCCCATGGTACCTACGCTCGGGATCTTGCCCATTTCGTGGAGCGGTTCGGATTTACACCCCATGAGTCGATCATAGCTGCGACTTACGGCATGGCCAAATTGTTCATGCGCTCTCATGAGATGGGCCAGATCAAGGTGGGCAATTACGCTGACTGTCTTGTTGTCGATGGAAATCCACTGGAAAATATTCGCATACTCCAGGATCATGATTTATTGAATGTCATTATCATCAATGGCCGAGTTCACAAGGCGGGGGTCAAGGAGTATGTAATTCCGACGCAAGATCGGACTGGTATTCATTCCATGACAAATCAAATGACTGGACTGCTCAAACAGCAGCCCTGTCATTAATTTTTCAGGTTAGACAAGGGACCTGAGGGGCGTGCTGAGAGTCGCAGGGTAGGTGCGCATAATTTGTTTTGGCTTAGTAGCTTACCAAGTCGCGAACCCTGAATTTGTATTAGCTACCTAGGAATTGATCTGTTTATAAGGGTGGATAGCTTGCCTGAGTTATAATAAAAGGTCTCCAGCTACTAGCATTTCTCCCCATATAAGGGAACATCCAAGAGATCAGAATATGACTCCACTTGTCGGTTTTTCCCCCCATTTCACGTAGATTTGGAAAGCCAAACACATAGGAAATAGACAGATTCGGCACGCAGTGATAGGATTATCACTAGGGGAGATTACCAGGGGAGATAGGAGATAGGCAATCCCCGCATGAAAGTATAAATATTCGGATCTCAGGGTTTACCCCGCATTCGGGTTCGGACCATCTCTACCGACAAAAAGCCTTGGAAGCTCCCTTCTTTGCATCTTCAAACCCCCTAGGGATCACCTCCCAAGCAATTGATCATTCCAGGTATGGTTAAACGGCTACCACTCAGCTGTGAAAATTGTCGCCAGAGAAAAATTCGCTGTCTAGGCTCAGGTGTTCCATGTGACACCTGCCAAAGACGTGGAGTGGCACTTACATGCCACTTTAAGCGTGACCCACGGCCTGAAGCAGATCGAGAAATTTCTCAGGATGTTCTTCTTCAGCGAATTGCCAGCTTGGAGGCGCTGTTACAGCAAAATATTGATTTGACAACCACGTCGATTACCTTGCAACAGAATGTCACACAACAATCGACCGTTGTCCAAACCGACCTGTCTGGTTATCAGAATTCGTCTTACCGGACGCCCACGTCAATTCAAAGCGGTAGCCTCAGCCAGCCGCATGATACGCCTGAGCCTCAACATGATTCAGCGGGTAGTCTCATTACCTCCTCCACAGGTCACATTCGCTATGTTCAATTCAACTCTAGGAATGATACGGACCTCCTGGATGGCTTCCAACCTCTATCCCATGTAGGAAACATATCGGAAAGTCTTTTCGGCTCTGAAATGTCTGGATCCAACCAAATGGTCCTGGACACTCTTCCGCCATCTCGCCAGTGTGATGAGCTTCTGGCCGTATTTCTGGAGGTCTTTTCCCCTCTTTTTCATATCATCTACGAACCCGCATTTCTGTCCGCGTATTCTGATTTCAAAAAAAACCGTCAAGCTGCTCCCAAGGCTTTCACTGGTCTCCTCTTCGTCACACTGGCGCTCGCTATAACTGCGCTCCACCCAGATGACCCCCTTCTATCAGACCTAGGAGGGGAGGATTGCTCAGCGGCCAATGCTAAATCACTAGCCGCGAAATATCGATCAGCCGCGATGAAATGTTTAGCAGCAGATGATTTTCTGTGGCAGCATAATATGTACACATTACAATGTCTAGTCTTCCTCATCTACGCTATCAACCATGCTCAGGGCCCGGCATGGTCGCTACTTGGGACAACGCTCAATATTGCTGTGGCAATTGGGTGCCATGTTGATCCTGCTCGGCTGGATGTGACTCTTATCGAAGCCGAAGAGAGACGGCGAGCTTGGGCCGGTTTAATGATGCTATACACCATTCAAAACACCTGCTTAGGCAGCATAGGCCCATTTGAAACCACGAATGATGTCCGACTGCCATTGGATATGGAAGATGACGAGATTGCGTCCCAGTCTTTCTCTGTGGGCGATCTGGACATCGTCGATACACTGCTGGTGAATAGACCGCCGACCAAAATGTCCTATGTTCTCTTCAAATTTCGACTTTACCGACTTGCGTCCGATATATGCCGTTTGACTTCATCCCAATTGACATGGGCTCGGTTTAGTCACGTCCGCAATCTGGATGACCAACTTCATGCTGAGAAAAGAGAGCAAACAAAACGTTTTGGTGGGCACTCCAACCTCCCAACGTATCATCGGGCGCACTCATTCATTTTGGACAATTACACCAACCACCTACTACTACTTTTACATCGGCCCTTTCTTACCATCCAGGATCCCATCAATCATAATAGCACAAGCACTAGCTATGAGCGTTGCGAGAAAGCGGCCTATGCCATCATTTCCAACTACGAACAGCTCCATGCGTGGCAAGAATTCAGGTCTTACAGCTGGTACACGCATGGAATTGGAGCATTCCATGCCTTCTTTGCTATGACCACTTTGCTGGCCTTGCTAGGGCAGACCGAAAAAAGCGCCTTTTCAAAGCAGACATGCATCCAATCTGTGCAAAGCTGTTTACAAAAATTTCAAGAAGCAACACCTTTCAGCGACATTTGTAATCGCGCATACTCGATACTCTCTCCATTGATTATCGGGGAGACTCAACAACCTGTGATATCACCTGGAGAAAATTCGGCTACACTAGGAAGCGGCGATATCGAGGAAGATAGCTTCCAGTCCATGACGAGAGACACTAGGGAAGAATGTGAAGGCTTTCTTCCGAATACATGGGCCCTTCCAGAAGACCTTGAACAAATGATAAATAAGGTTCCATGTGAGCAATGGCTATCTCCAACGGCATTCCCATGGGCGGATGCTCTGCACTTCTAAGGCGGGGTCGGATGTGTCATTGCCGAATAAATTGAACTAGCCGAGTTGAGAAACTGGAAGTTCTCGTATTTATGCCATGTATCATTAATCTATATGTTTTTACAAATTATGTATCTATTCAGATATGAAGATCTTCTCGAGTCGTCCTCAACGCGCGAGCGATGAGCTTGTCTCCGGCGCTCCCGCACCCCGAGGCTGAACGTTCTACGTCCTCCAGGCGCCTTCTTGTGCCTAAAAACTCCACAACAAGCGAGAATTGATTTACCGAAGACCCATAAAAGTCACCCTCGAAAGCGCAAAGCCCCTCGGGCACTAGTCCAGTCCGTATCAGCGACGTCCGGCTACCTTCGAAACCCGAATGCCTTTTCTGATTGCGAATATTTCCAGTATGCCATGGGCAGTGACTATGCCAAGACATATAGCATCGACACCAAAAACTTTGGATAGCGCGGAGTAATGATCTTTCTGTTTCCTAGATATATTAACCATTATGGTACAATAGACTGGTATTACTGCATTTTATGTTATCTCAACCTACGCGTTTGTGTATTTCATCATGAAGATCTGAGCCAAAGCAACAAAGCGGGCTGGCAGTAACTGATTTGCTAAGGAAGCGACGTGGACAAATACTCAGTATACTTCCCGACTTATCCAGAGTATTGTTTTTCAAATGCTGAACAAACAGTGTATCATTATTTTGGAGCTACGCAGGGTGAAGAACTTCGCCTGACTTCAAAAACGCTCGTGCCCGATGGCCGATAGGCTCGCTGTTCACAGGAATAGTGCTCATAGGTTATGTGACCAGCCTTTATAGATATATTAGCGCTTCTCCTTCTTCTTCCTTTCTTCTCTCGACAACCCTCTACAATACAGCATATCGCCCTGTCTATCTTGTTCCTCGTGTACTCGGTCGGACTCGACACTCGTATGCTCATCTGTTCCTGTATCCTCTAACTTCCGATCTGACCAGCTTGCGATGCTCCCACTTGGTCGTTTTTCCCCTGATAAAAGGCAGAGAGAGCTCCAAAGAGGCATGCACGGAGCGACACATCACTGGTGTGACCTAGTGGTTCTATGAGTCTTCCGCACGTGTGCCTGCAGATTATCGTCCCTGTTGTACTTCTTCCTGCACCCAGGAAACGAGCATTGGTATGCCTTGGGAGAAACATGTTGGGTTTCAACATGGCGCATTAGGTCTGTCTTACGCCCAAAGGTTCCATTGTACTGACAATCTTCCCATTGGCATCTGAAGATTTCAGGACTAGCGTTTTCTTGACGGTCTTCCGGTGTTGCTTCGATCAATACCGCACTGCGGTGTCCCCACCCCTGTTCCTGAGTGGACCTAGTATCGAAAGCAGTGGGCTGGAGGTATATTGCTTGGTGACCTTCAGGCTGCACTGTATTCATCGGTGTACTCTGAATATAATGCGTGACGTTGCATGAATTGGCAGCATACTGAGAACTCGCGTATGGCCCTTGGGGCCAGGATGCGACGGGCGCATTAAAAGCATCGAGTGAATGGCCACGCAGGGCTGGATCGAAGCTCAAGAATTCTGTCTCTTGTCGAGAAGCTGTTGGCATAGATGGATGACTGTTCATGCTCTCTGCATACCCGTGAGTCCCATCGAGCGACATGCTCGATGAGCAGCAGCCGAAAATACAGTTTTGAGGAGCCATCGTAGAATTTTGGTGAGCCATAAGAAAAGCGTTTGTGGCTTTTGAAATTGGGATCAGGTTTGAAGAACGACGAATGCATCTTTCGAGGCGACAAAGGATGTTATTTATATGAGCAGGGCCGTTAGAATAAACTCTCACCCTCACACAGGCCATATGCTAGTTTGTGCTCATGGTGTGGCACCCCACTTGACGCTCCCACGCATGTCAGACGAGAGAAGGTACCACTTTACAACTGATTCTCAGGAATTTTTCCAACATGCCGCATCAATGCGAACAACCACAGGGCTATGCATGCTTGAACCAGCCTGCTGCACTTTACGTTAATTGAATTGCCATTTGTCTTCCTCTACAATTTACAGGTGTTTTACTGGTTTATCTATTATAGGTGAATGACTAAGTGGGTACACTTTGCATGGCTTGGCTCAAACCCGACGATTATAAAGATCAGCGCTAGAAAGGACCTCATCCTAGCACGTACTCGTTTTAAACTGTTAATCTCTAAGCGAAGCAACTCACCAGCTCTGTTTCAGCTACATATTCGCAGTCCATAACCTCGTCTCGAGAGACAGAGAATTCTTTGCGCGCAATTTGTTTAACCGTAACATGAAAATATGTACTTAATGAGCGTCACCACAGTCAGGGCCAAAACAACCTCGAGAACATAAACTAGTATTATGACAACGCTAACCGAATTTGGGGCGCAAGCAATGCTTGCGCCCCAAATTCGGTTAGACTTGAAAGGAGATGCTTACTAAGTCTGGTCAGTAACGAGACAACCTTGATGATGATGCTTCCTGATTTTCGTACCAGATTCTAGTGAAAAATCTAGGGGTAAGCAGAAATCTTCTTCTACTATGGTTAAATAGAAAATGCTATACGCCATAACGTCACCAGAGTAATGCCGCTGAAGCCGGAAGACAGTGTGTGATCGTTGGGATTAGGTGATGGGATTCATGTGATTCAAATAAGGCATGAGGAGGATTTGTGAGTGAACGAAGAAGGAAGAAGAGTAAAGAGGAACTGAGGTGAGAGGAAGATTAAGAAAGACTTGTGAGAGGAGAGGTAAATGGAGAAGAGCGGAAATTGGAAGAAGAGGAGCAGGAGCAGGAAATTAGAAGGAAGAGCAAAGTCTACGGGCCAGTGTGCCTGTGCCTGTAGGCGCTCGTATTTCACATGCAAAGTAAGCCACAATTTCTGTTTTGGTTGGCCCTCTACGTTACTAACTTGAGCACCCCTTTTCAGGGGGCGGGATGGCTTCGACTTCTCCAACGTGACTGTAAGCCCCCAGTTGCTGATGTCATCAAATTTAACATCTCACGACTTTCTTCTGGATCAACGGACTGTGATGGCCATTGACAGGCTCTGCAAGAGATCGTTTGCCCCATCGCTTGTGAGCTCTATGACTCATCCATGGTATTTGTGATACGTTCTGGGAGAATCATGTACATGTAGATCTAGCGGGATCCACATCATTACGTGGATCCGATCTCGGGAGTGTCCCACAGAATAAACTAAACTCAAATGGCTTAGCGTTTTGGAGTACGTATTTGGGGAAACCTTGTGTGTCGCATCGGTATGATCTTCTTTCAATGGCTTTCAGAATGCTATTGGATTTTTTGATATTTATACGGTGCGCAGGTAGTCCAGTGCAAGGGAGGAATAGGGCTTTTCTTTCTCATCGACATTCCTTCTATTTCAATCGCAATTCCAACAGCTACGACAGAGTCAGTCAAAACTTCAAGATTATCCAATGACATTGGAAATGAATTTGTTACAATTAGTATATACGTATATAGAATGCGACAATGCAACCCGGAAGTCCAGGTATCTATCGTTGCTTTTTCTCCCAACTGAGAATCTAAGCAGTGGTGCGGGTCTCCTTCTTGCCCTTCTGTAAAACCAGTTAGTAAACCATCTCCAGCAAAGATCAACACGAGGGAACATACCACAGTACGGAAGTACGTGATACCAGTGTTGGTACCGGACTTGGCATCGTAGGGAATGGGAGAGGAGTAGTCGAAGGTAGCCTTCAGGCCGTGGTAGGTACGCTTAACGACATCAAGGATGCCGTGGCCAGCGGTACACTTGCCGGAGATAGCAGGGTTGGGCCACAGAGGCTCGTAGGTGGAGTAATCACCGTCGGACAGGGGACCGGGGTTAGTCTCGTTGATGTAGAGGTTGTCATAGTCAACATTCCAGTTCACGTAACCAGTCTTCTCAGCAACGAGCTTGAGGAGGTTGGCACCGCAATCCCAGCGACCGAGGGAAGGAAGACCCCAGTTAGCAGACAGGGAGGCGATAATGCTGTAGTGGGTGTAGAAGGTATCATCGGTGGTACCCTTCAGGTGCTCGGGGATGGCACCACCAACAAGGAAGGAGTAGACACGGTTGGGGATGGAGTAGTTTCCAGACTCGTCGAAGGTAACCAGGATGAGGGCATCCTTGGAGAAGTACTCGTTCTCGAGGAGAGGAGGAACGAAGCTCTCAAGGAACTCACCGGCAACGGTGATGTTGGTGTCGTGAGCATCGTTGGTCATGTTGGGGGTGATGAACATGTACTGGGGAATACGCTCGTGCTTAAGATCCTCCTCGAAGGTGGTGAAGTTCTTGATCTGGCGAGGACGAACGGCGTCGTTGGTGACGGAGTCGAAAAGGATCAAGGGGTTGTGCTTGCGCACGTAGGCGTTGGATCCGGACTCGGGGTAGCGGTAACCCTGGTAGCCGGCGTAGGGCATGTCCTCCTGGTACTCACCCCAGGCAATGTTCTTGGTGTCGAACAGATCGGCAATGGTGGAGATGTTGGCGGGCAACTGGTGGAAGTCATCGTTGTCCATGCCGAAGGCATCACCGGCAGCGGAGGCAGCGTAGTTGGGCTCCGAGGGGTGAGTCAAGGCAAAGTAGTTGGTCAGGAGGACACCCTCCTTGGCCAGCTTGGCGAAGTTCTTGTCATCCGCAGCAGTTTGGTAGTCCTAAGTATGATATAAGCTTGCGAACATAAATGATATCAGATCAATTGGTGCTTGTAGCCACTCACGGTGTTCTCGATCCAAATCTGAGCAAAGCGGTTGAAAGCCAGACCCTTCACGTTCGAGACGGGAGAGTAAGGCAGGACAGAGGCCTGGGAGGCAGCGATCTCAGCAGCGGTAGGGTACTCATCGCTGGTAGAGATGGTCTTGGCCGAAGCCAGGGCCAATGCGCCAACAAAGGCGGTCAGAGTCTGTTTGGTGAACATGACTTTGAACTGTATATTATCACTGCCGATCGCGAATATTACAGTCGATGCGAAGAGAAAAAAGAAGTGATCAGCCAGGCGTTGCAGACAATCTTATACCTGGCGCAAGCAATGCGGAGAACCAGTCGGCCACAAGGTCCGTACACGGGATCCATTCTTCGCTTACAAGCTTGAAGGCGCCGCCGCCAAGACATCCGCACTGCCAAGAACGCCCGGACAGGCGACATTGTGCAGCACGTTGCATTCCGAAGGTGAGTTACTGGCCGGCTTCCCCATGGACAAGTGCCCGCCCAGGAAATGAGTGGGGGATGCATCAGTATTATGTCGATGGCGATTGGTGGGTAAAGTGGTGGGTCTTCCCGGTACCTTGCACGTTCCGATCAAAAGCGGCATGACTGGCTGGTTTGGCACTGATGCTATATCGGATCGGGGATAAGCGTGGAAATATCAAGTACACAATGAATAGCTAAGCCGCGTGGCTGACTAGAACATTGTCTTGGCATCCGCCAGGACAGCCTCGGAGGCGGAATATGCCGTTACTTGGACCCATGAGTTCAGGGCTCGACTTCACTTATAGCAAAATGTCGTCATTTCTTGTTTGTTTTATGTTGTAAAATTGAGCTTTGTCATATCTGGTCATTGTTTCATAATAACAAGTCAATCCTTTGGATATTCTTCGAAGGTTGTATAGGTAGGTACACGTTGGTTCCAAAGTTTGCCCCAATATATATCCGAGCCGAGCAACGGGAGAATGTACAAGTACCCGTAAACAAAGCCACATCATAGTAGAGGAATCGCCACCATCCGCGAAGAACATTCGACGCCCACGTGGTCGACTTCTAGGGGCATCTGCTCTTGCATGCACTTACCAAATAGCCACCAACCTTGGAATTTCAAGGTTAGCTCACAGGACCTCAAGAGAACGGCTTTCAATGATTGCCCGGCAAAAATCACTCAAGTGCCGACAGGAGGTCACTACGACGCGCACGAGATGGTCCCCGAGGGTGGGGTTAAACGTTTTCTTGTACATCATTTTCAGGGCGCTAAGGTACTATAGTCGAATGTGCGATGTGGTAAATGTGGTGATTGGCTGATAAGTTAGGACCTTGTGAAGATGACGCTATTCACAACATCAGAACTTGAATGTATGTTTTGCACTCATAAAAATAGGTAGATTAAGGCCCAACTCCACCCAAAATGTTAGCAAAGTGTATCTTCAGGTGCATATAAATGAGGTTGTGAAATGTTATCAATGGATATCCCCCTCGGCGCTAGCAACGGTGAAGTACCGGAGTCCGAACGTCTTGACTCCCCGGCTGATTGCCCCATCAAGGCCCGTTAATCAGATTCCGTGGTTCAACCGCTTCTAATGTGCATCGTATACGGGTACGATTCTTAGCTATGCTTTCTTCGTCTTCTTAAATAGGGGACCGGTCTTCCATAACTGTAGATTGCTTCCATAGTACCTGGGCAGGTGGTTGTCAGCCATCGACATGTCTATACATCGGTACGCACGACCTCTCAATGATTTGTGTTTGCATTGGCTTTACAAGAACCCTGGGGCTATGTGTAACATCTAGCACGGATCATCGTACGACACTGGAAGTTGTGAAACAATCCAGCCTACCCTGTCTCCCCGACCCACATTTATCGCTGCAGGGACAAGATCCTGTACCTGAAGTAAGACAACTTTAATTACGATTGGCCAATCACGCTGAACACATTAGGTGATACTATAGATTAGATGTATGACTGAACATGAAAGAAAATAGCAGTCAATCCTTGGCTCATTATTCTTGCCTCAATAACTATTACATATCTATTCGGTCCAAAAGAAACAAGGGGAACAGAAGAGAAAAACATCGTCACCATCGTCGAGAGAACGGCGTTCTAGCCGAGTTGGGTCAGATAGGGCCATTGCAAAGACACGCCTGCTCGGCGGCTTAGAGAGAAATAATGACAACAGAAGGGAATACAAGATGGGAATTTGAGGTGAAGAAGCCGCGCGACGGGTAATAAGCGCAGGAAAGATGTATGATAAACAGGAAAAGAAGTTTTATGCGATGCTTTACTCGGGCTTCTTGCCGACCATCAGGTACATGGGGGTGAAGAGGTTCTTCTGGGCACCCTCAACCAGGCAGTCACCGGCAAGAGCCAGGCTGTCGGCGGTCTTTTGGGAGCCGCGGGGGAAGAGCTTGATGGTCTCACCGGCACCGACGAAGCGGTGGGCAAGACCACGTCCCCACCAGGTCATGCGGGCAATGGTGAAGAAGTCCCAAATGGAACCCATGTGCTTGAAAGATCCCGCCAGCGGGTAGTACCAAGGGGTGGGGTCGGGACGCTGAGCAAGATCCTCGTGGTGCTTGAGCTCGAAGCCGGCATCCTTCATGGCCTGCACACCCTCGGAGATGCGAACCATGTTGGAGATACCGTCACCCTGCTCGATACCGAGACGGATGCGACGGTGCTCAGGGTCATCGTTGTTGTAATCATCAGTCATGAGCCACTCGTAGACACCGAAGGTACCACCGGGCTTGAGGACACGGAAGATCTCAGAGTAGACACCAACGAGCTCAGGGGCGTGGACGGTAGCCTCAATGGCGTAGACGGCGTCGAAAGAGTTGTCGGGGAAGCTCATCTGCATGAAGTCACCCTTGACAAAGGCCATCTTGTCGGCCAAACCCTGCTTGTGGGCGTAGTGGGTAGCGCGGTCGATCTGGTAGTCGTTGTTGTTCAGACCGGTAACGTGAGCACCAGTGAATTTGACGATCTCACGAGCGGGACCACCAACACCACAGCCAACGTCGAGAACCTTCATGCCCTCGGTGATACCAGTCTGCATGGCAAGGTAGTGCTCGTGACGGGCGATGGCCTGGTGGAAGGGCTCACCGTAGGCGAAGCGGCAGAAGTGGAAGGAGGAGCCCCAGCCGTACTCGTAGAAGTCGGTGGCAAGGTTGTAGTAGCTATCAAATTGTCAATTGTCTTGCGATCAAACATGCGCGGAAATCGGCAGGCAAACGTACTGTCGGGTCAAGGTAGCGTACTCGGATCGGCGAGCCTATTTGTAGATACCAGTTAGTTATGGCCCAATTGACTCCAGTCGGCGCATTGTCTCACCTCACGGTCGGCATCAGTCTCGTCAGCGTAGTCCTTGTTGTCCCAGTGCTTAAAGTACTCGTCAACGGCGGCCTTCTGGGCAGCGCTGTCCTTGCCACGCATGGCACTCAGACCACCGCGAATATTGGCGGACTTTCCGTGAAGAGCCTTGTTGAAGGCGGCGTCACGCGCCTTATCCTCACGTTCCAAAGCAGTAGGAGCCATTGTGAAGGAATTGAAGGGTGTTGGTATTAAAAGGGGTAAAGTGTTGAAGAGGGGTGACAAAAAAAAGGACAACGGTCCGTTAATTATGGAAAAGAGGATACGGCAATTGGATTGAACCAAACAAACCGCAAGAGAAGAGAAAGAAAACTTGGGGAAGAGAGAGATCTGGAGAGAGGATGAAGGAGAGTTTAAAAAGGAGTATCGAATGCGAAGCAACTTTTTGGCAATGCGAAAAATCAGGCCAATCACGGAGCCCCTGAGAGGGCAGGCCGTGCAGCAGGACTAGACCGAACAGAGTCTGGGGTGGCGGGACGAGTATGTTCCGGTCTGTGGCTCGTTCGGGTAGTGGCTCTCCCGGCTTTGGTTAGTGGTGACCTGATGTCTATACGATGTGTATACGATAGGAATGAAGGTGCCTGATGAACTCGAGATAAAGGACTTTTGTCGGAAGTAAGGTTACAGATCAATCCAAGAGTCTATTGACTCGGAACAAACAATCAAATCGAAGAACAAAACGAACAAAATGAAACAAAAATATCGTACGAGAAAAGCACAGACAAACAGAAACAAACACATCCAATATTAGTCACATGACACGACGCCACAGTCACCGCCACACTGATAATGTGATAATCAACTTTGGTCTTTGAAGCTTCCTGCGTAATCTTCAGCTTGTCAAAGTATACCCACCCACCATGCCTCCCCAGATTAAGCATGATCTCAACCGCTCTGGCTGGGAGTCCACGGACTTCCCATCTGTATGCGAAAATTGTCTTCCTGAAAACCCCTACGTACAGATGTTGAAAGAGGACCACGGCGCAGAGTGCAAGATTGTAAGTCTTTGATCCGCTCACTCTTCAACCATAGAAACTAACCACAATGACAGTGTACTCGTCCCTTCACAATATTCCGCTGGAAAGCCGACCGTACCTCGCGCCAGAAGCGTACCAACATCTGTCTCACATGCGCTCGTCTGAAGAATTGTTGCCAATGCTGCATGCTCGATCTGTCTTTCGGTCTGCCGATCGTTGTCCGTGATGCCGCCCTGAAGATGGTCGCACCTGGTCCCGAAAGTGGCATTAACCGTGAATACTATGCGCAAAATCACGAAAAAGAAATCGAAGAAGGAATCGGCGCAGTCGAGGAATACGAGAAGACGGACGACAAGGCCCGCGAGCTGCTGCGCCGCTTGGCAAACAGTGAACCGTACTATCGCAAGCCTCGTCGCATCGAGAGTGCATCTGAAGGCGACGCCGAGGGAAAGGAATCTAACTCGGCAGACCAACCCCGCACAAACAGCCGGTACGGAAATGCGCCGGGCCCCATTCGCACAGGTGACAGCCGACTGGGTAACCGCTTGCCTGGCCGGGGAGGTCGCGGTGGTGGTCGTGGTGGTCGCCCGTTCCCCAGCACGGCACAGCTCCCCCCGTCGGCCGAAGACATCAATCCGCCCATGGACCCCAATGTTACGTCACTATTTTTGACTGGTGTGGAGGACGACCTTCCGGAACATTCGCTGCGGACATTCTTCTCGAAGTTCGGTACTCTTCGCTCGCTTGTCTGCTCTCACCGCTCGCATTGCGCCTTTGTTAACTACATGAACCGTGCCGACGCCGAGTCCGCAGCCAAGGAGTGCCAAGGCAAGGCGATTGTTCAAGGCTGTCCGTTACGGGTGCGCTGGGGGAAGCCCAAGGCGCTTGATAACATGGACCGTGAGGAACGGATGAAGAATGCTCGCGAAGGTCGGCAGGCTGCGGGACCGGTCCAGCGTGGTCAGTCCGATAAAAAGGCTATCACCGCTGCTGGTGATGCAGGCAAGGAAGCACCAGCCAAGGGCTTTGCTGTGGCACCGCCCCCGGGCTCTGGATCCGTCCAGTATGCCAGTATGAATGGAGATTAAAAGGCATCGTATAATTGAACGTTGTGTAATATCACGAGGAAAGGATGGGCTGTGCATGTCGTGGGTTCATACAAAGCGGGCGTTGAATATGTATTGGTTCTTGTTTCTATGCAGCTTCTATCACAATCAAAAATACCCCAGTGACGCCAAATAAAATAACAAGAGTCGGGTATACTATAATACATCCAGTCCCAATGGCTGGTTCGAATTTGTACCTCCACCGATTGTATGCTGCCTAGGTGGCACTGCATCGTCATGGAGTCGGTGTAGCATGCAATATCAGGATGCTGAACGTAGCTTACCCAGACGACGAGCAAGCCTTGTGAATCTTAACGTCCTTGCCGGCAACCTTGATGGAGTCATTGTCGCCGCGCTCGATCTGGTCGTGGATTCGGAGTTCTGTAGACATACTGTTAGCAATCCATTCGCAAAGCAGGAAGGGCCTGCTTCAACAAAGATCCATCCAGGCAAAGCAATTGTACATACCCCACTTGGCATCCTCGTTACCATCCTCCCGAGCACCCTGTACTAGGTTGTGGCGCAAGATGTTCGCAACCTCGATGGCGTGGTTGATCTGCATACCGGTGTCAACAGCGACACGGCGGTTCTGGTCGAAGTTGCGACGGGCTTCTTGACGAGAGGCCAACATGACTCGGACGTCGTCTAGTTGTGCAATTAGTATGTTGTATCGCGAGACGAGCCGTCGGCTTCCGTGGGATGATTTTCAGGAGACTGAGAGACAAACCTCGGAAGGCAATACGGGTGGCACGAAGGACCTGGCGGTAGGCGCTCAGGGCGGCAGTAGACGGAGCAGCCATGTTGTCTGGGGTAAAGAGTCCGGTGTTTGGATAGGAAGGCCGGGGTGATGCCGTGTGTTTGTTGGCGTTTGAGAAACAACGGCGATGAGACAGGAGGCCGGCGTATGTAGTCAATTTCAAGTAGTCAAGACAAGCAGTGAGATTCTCCCAGAATAAAGCAGAGCCGAATGAGTGATCACAATGAAGTCGCAAGGAATGACGACCGGATCATCCGAGCTGTGATTGGCGGGCGGCCATTCGGGGCAGAAAAAATTATCAGAAAAAACCAAGTGGGACTTCCCTCACCCACCTTGCTCCTTTAACAACCACATTCACAATGGCTGCCGTTCAAGTTGTCAACGTTCAGCTTCCTGCTCTGTCTTCGGGCTGGAGCGCCGAGAAGGATTTCAAGCCTGTCGGTACTCTCTCCGGTGCTACCCAGCGTAACCTGGAGCCCGTTGGCCCTCACTTCCTTGCCCACGCCCGCCGTGTAAGTGATTCGAGATGCCCCGCAATATAATAATTATCAACGCTAATAAATTCTACAGAAGCGTCACAACCGTACTTTCTCTGAGGATGATCGTCTCCAAGCTCAGCAGAACGTGAAGAAGACCGAGGAGGAGTCTGATGGTGAAATCTCTGAGGATGAGGACCCCATGATGCTCAACCGTGAGGCCAAGGACTGGAAGGTCAGTACTTTTCTGTCAAATTTTTGACCATGTCCAAACTAACTCCCTTATAGTCCCAGGATCACTACGCCGTTCTCGGTCTCTCCCGCTACCGCTGGCGGGCAACCCCCGAGCAGATCAAGCGTGCTCACCGCAAGAAGGTTCTGCGTCACCACCCCGACAAGAAGGCTGCCTCTGGCCACCGCGATGAGAACGACAGCTTCTTCAAGTGCATTCAGATCGCCACCGAGCTGCTGCTTGACCCCGCTCGTCGTCGCCAGTTCGACTCCGTCGATGAGGCCGCCGATGTTGAGCCCCCTACCAAGAAGCAGGCTTCCGCCAAGGGCAAGTTCTACAAGGCCTGGGGCCCTTGCTTCGAGGCTGAGGGTCGTTTCTCTATTAAGCAGCCCGTTCCCCAGTTCGGTCACGAGGACAGCACCCAGGAGGAGGTTGAGAACTTCTACAACTTCTGGTACAACTTCGACAGCTGGCGTACATTCGAGTACCTTGATGAGGATGTTCCCGATGATGGAGAGAGCCGTGACCAGAAGCGTCACACCGAGAAGAAGAACGCAAACGCCCGCCGCAAGCGCAAGAACGAGGATGTCGCCCGTCTGCGTGAGCTTGTTGACGAAGCCCTCGCCCAGGATGAGCGTATCAAGAAGTTCCGCCAGCAGGCCCGTGCCGGCAAGGACGCCAAGCGCAAGGCCAAGGAGGATGAGGCTCTCCGCCTGAAGGAGGAGAAGGAGGCCAAGAAGGCTGCCGAGGAGAAGGCCAAGAAGGACGCCGAGGAGGCCGCCAAGGCCGAGCGTGAGAAGAACAAGAAGAACAAGGAGGCCGCTAAGAACGCTGCCAAGAAGAACAAGCGTGTTCTTAAGGGCTCCGTCAAGGAGGTCAACTACTTCGCTGACGGCGAGGCTTCCGCTTCCCAGGTCGACTCCGTCCTTAACGACGTTGAGCTCATCATGGGCAAGATCGATGTTGATGAGCTCGCTGCTCTCGCTGAGAAGCTCACCATTGCTGGCAAGGATGGTGCTGCCGTCAAGGCCGCCTACACCTCCGAGGCTCAGCGTCTTGTGGATGCCGGCAAGCTGAAGGCCGGTGAGGTTAAGGTTTTCGCTTAGATATCTTTTCAATCATTTCAACTGGACTATGCGCTAAATGTGGATGAGGCTGCTTCATGTCCCTGATGACGACTTTTGTTTTATTTAGCAGTTACTCATGCCCATAGAGAAGACGATGCAACGCATTAAAACATATATAACCTTGTTACCCTATATACGCAATTTTTCCGCTTTGTAGCTTCCCAGTAACCACTGCATACATAGCTCGCGCACTTTAAGAAGCAGATTGAGACAATGGAATAGATAGAGCAAGATGTAATGGCTTCCCACTCATGGGACGCAGAAAGGGTGGATATGCACGAAAGCAATCCTAAGCCCTATATATATTTAAATCTCCTCGAAAGCCCGAACAATAAACGCTTTGCCATCAATAGTAACAGTCTCCCCAGGGACCCTCCAAGAACCCTCTCCTTCCCCAGCAAACCCACTCTTCATCGAAGGCACAGAGCCCCCATCAGGCCCCACAAGATACTTGTCCGTCCAAGACCCAGAGCTCCACTCCTCCCTACGGGCACTAACCTCAGCCCCGGCCCTTTTAACAGTCCACTCCCCACTCACACCCTTCTCCCGGGTGTGAGTCTGAACCTGACGGAAAGCCAAATAAGTTCCCCAAATCCGACCCATAAACATCTTAGTAATGGTAACCTCATTTCCCTCCCCGAAATCCAAATCCCGATCATCGGACTCCAGAATCCACGAAAGCCCCTTCTTGGGACCCTCAGGACCTTCCCGGAAAGCCAATTCGCGCCAGACTTCCTCAAAACCTGTCATCGGTGAACCGGGAAGGTCGGTCCGAGGCATCTCGCCACATTCGAGATCATCGCCGTTGGGGAGCGGGCTGAAGTTGCCCACGTCCACAATTCCGATTTCGTTGAATGAATCCAGCTCACGTGTGAAGAGTACTTTCACTGTTTATTTATTAGCATTTCGTTGATTTATAATTCCAATCAATTGGAATCTGTAGATTAGACCACGAACGCGGGATCTCGTTGGGATTCTCCTCAATTCTGGTTCCGGCCATTGCCCAGTCAATTGCTCCTGACGCTTTATCCATGCGCAGGTCGACGAAATACTCTCCCACCGAGAGGACGATTGTATCCGTGGTCTCCTCTGGGACCTCGGGGACCCAGCGGAGTGAGATGCGGGTTGAGAAGCTGCTCTTAGAGCCTAGCATGGCACCGGTGGCGGTCATTTTCTGTAGTGTGGAAGTCGTTAAGAAAGGGATGTAGGAGTTTCAATTGATGGAGACACTGAAGCTTCCTTATGTTAAGACTTGAATAGAAGTAGGGTTGGTGGGATCGGCGATGTCGACGAATGGGGAAGCTGGAAGAGATAGGGGGTGGAGCTTATCGTGGGTTGTTTTTGTGGGAGTTGCTGGCCTGATCGCTTGTGCGCACATTGGCGGGGTAATCGATTAGATCTGAATTCTTAGTTATTTTTGATTCAATTGTTTGAGTATTGTGGAGCAATAGCTAATGGTTTACAGATTCTACAGATGATTTTCAATCAGAAATGATTTGGCATGTTGGAGAAATTCCACAAACAAGGTTTGTAGGACCCAAAGTAACCCGGGTTTTAGCGATCCAAATCAATGAAAGTTTCTAAAATTGTACCACTACCAAAATACTACGAGCACCTACATATCAGAGTGCTAAAAGCCGAGCTTAGCCCTACCGACTTAACTCTAATTTGTCGGTTGAACTAGGTATGGCTAATAGTAAGCACTAACGCAAAATAGGGACGCTAAATAGTGGTAAGGAATCAACCCGCACAGAGACATACAAAGTGTTAATATCGGCTTATTGTAATTGCTGACGAGGCTAAATCTTTATTTTATGAAGCACTTCGGAAAGTCACCTTTGGCAATTTGCGCATGCATGATGCAAGAAAGCCTTAGTACGCATTTTAGACTCTGATAATGGGCCCCATGTGAATCTTTGCAAGCAATTGCAGAAATCGACAGTTTACTTTGATACCAGATTTTCCAGGCTTTAACATGCAGTTGATGTAAAAGCCAAACTCCACTGTTTTTAGTGCCTAAAAATCCATTACGATCAAGGTGGAATATACTGTATATCACGAGTTTCAAGGTCATTTTTCCCCGCGTGACTCTCTACTTCCAATTGTCAATGTTGACACAACTCTTATCTTCTTTTCTTACCACGTCAGACCCCAACCAACATCTTGGGGCATGTAAAAGCTAGACCAGGAGGGACGACCTCGTGCTGATCTTTAACCTCCTTTTCTTTTCCTTTCAACCAGACTACCCACCTCTTGTATATGGCTATAGATTGATGATAGAGTATCCCGAGGAGGATGCTCAGAAGCATCACCTTGGGGCCCTCTTTGATTCACACTGCGGCCTCAGAAATACACCGGTTACCAAGGTCCAGACGATGCCTACAAGATATGCGAATGGACGCCACTGTCTCGTTATCGAGGATGCGACGGCCAGCCTGAGTATGGGAAAACGTATTCATCTCTTCATGAAGAGTACATAAGACTTTCATTCAAACCAAACTACAGTGTCTCGGTTACCAGCCAACCTCGTGGATATGGTCAGATTTATGGTTTCAGATCGACCTTTATTAGGAGAGGTCATAGGGCACAAGCAAGGGCTTGAGGTCAGAAATTGGTCAAGGGGTGAAAAGAACTTAAGTATTCCAGAATAGGCTCAGCTATGACTGAGCGATTCAAACTCGAAGGCTAGCTTGGCGAGCCGCAGAAAAGCTGCGATGGAGGAAGCTACCACTCTCTTATTCCAGGATGCGGATGTCGAGCTTCCGAGCTTGAAAGAAGCTTCATAACTGATGTATGGCATATTCGAGATCCATTTCACTGCTCCGACCATCCTGTCTGATGATTTCTCATTTACTCGGGACTTCGACATCCCCGCATTGGTCGGTCTAGTCGCCATCGGTTACGAATTCATGAGGAGGAATTCCTGCCTTAAACAGATATTAGGACTTTCGTCCGCTGCTTGTCTGATGACATTGCTCGGATCACCTGGAAAAAGCAGATCCATCTCAGAAAAGACGCAGTGGAGATGCAGATTATAAAACCAGGTTCCAGTACTGCTTGCGGTCCAAGCTAGAAGCTATGTCTGTGAATAACCAGCGGAGCCGCTTCGCTCCCCGACCAAATGAGCTTCGGATTGTCGTTCTGTTTAGATGAATCGTGCACTCGATTTTCCGTTTCGAATTCTTGATACGGTACAGTGAGTTAGACTTCCTTAGATAACGAGATAACGGGATGTTACCGAAACGTGGTAATGACGAAGACAAATAGAGTTTACCCCACAGCCTTGTTTCTTATCGCGCTTTGCCGCTTCCTCCTTCCTCCAACACACCAATGCCGTCCGATCGACAACGCGCTACACGCATAGTCCGTGTCCGGACTGGATGCTGGTCATGTAGGCGGCGAAAGAAGAAATGCGATGAAGTCCGACCGATATGTGGGGGCTGCAGGCGAAATGATCTCGGTTGCCAGTGGCCCACCGTTCCTGGGAAGAATTCCGACCCGGCTAGCCACATGTCGAGGATCAGCGAAGAGCGGTGCTCAAGCCCCTTGAGGGTTATTGAAGAATATAAACCGACCAAGTCTCCCAGTCCTGCGTCGTCGTATCGTCAATCTTCTGTTTCGTCGAGTGGTGGCTTATCAGGGATTCTTGGGGAGGCTGATCATGCGACCCACGAGATAACGGATCGCCGGGATTCGAATTTGAGCAACATTTCGGATATTTCGAATATCAGCAGGACTGACAATGTCCTTATACCGACGATGGCTGTTGGAAATGTCGTGCCGAGGACGATGTCGATGCTTCCTGGTTATGACCCTGAATCGTACACATTGCTGAGCCATTACCTTAGCACTACGGCTGACTGCATGGCAAACGGAACAACCCCCATCAACCCTTTTTTGGTTCAGATTGTTCCATTGGCATTTACGAGCGACTTGTTATTACAGTTGGTGCTAGCTCAGAGCGCTGCGCACCGGGCATTCCGACGCCGAGATGAGTCTGATGCTGTTGCTCAATCTCACTATACCAAGGCCATCCAGCTGTTCCGACATGGAGTGGGTGAATTCATCGAGGGAAAGGAGCCCAATCCGTTAATGCTACTCGTCGGGGCCCTGCTTATGTGTTTTACAGAGGTACAGCAGACCCAACCGCTTATATTCGGCTAAGGCTAATACACGCGACAGACTGCGAAGGGGGACATGACAGGAACTATCTTCGACCATTTAACCGCAGCGAACTCTCTTCTGGTGAAGCTTCTCGAACAAAGCGACACTGCAGTTCCCCGAGAGTTGAAAGATTTCGTGATCGAATACTACGTCTACACCGCATCCGTCAGCATGATCTCGGTCGATGCGCGACTAAGTAGACAGCTCTTCTTAAATTTCGACTTGGAGCAACGGGCTCGCGAATTATTGACCCTCCAATACGTCGGAAACTTATGCGGCTGTTGGTTGGAGCTACTGCTGTTGATCCCTGTCATTTTCGATCTTGGCCGACAATGGATGATGGAAGACCAGGTTAGCATGCCGACCGCAGACGACATGGCCATGTTCGCTTCAATCCAAGCCCAGATCCTACGATGGGCTCCTTTCCCATTCGTCGAACCGGAAGTCTTCATGGCAGGCTTGATCTTTCAGCAAGCCATGCTGATCTACCTATACACGTCTTTGGGGGGTTACAAGTACACGCGTGATGGGATGTACAGAGGACTTATTCAAACCGCAGTAACTGAGGCAATGTCTTACTTGGATCAATTATCGCCCAAGGCACGCATAAATTCTGGAATGTGTTGGCCTATTGCCGTTGTGGGCTCTTGTCTGGAGACCCCCGAGCAGAAGGAATGCTTCGGAAACCGCCTCGCTGTCATGTCGAATCATTTTGGTCTTGGAAATATGCATCGCACACACCAATTGCTTGAAGCGATGTGGGATCTACCGCCATCAGAGGCAGGGCCTTGGAATATTTGCCGATCCATGCAACAGAAACAAATCTGGATATCATTCGCTTGAGCCAGATGACACTCAATCTGTTACAGATACCAAATCCAGACATAGCCACACCTTCAAAGTGTGGAAAACGTCCATTCAAAAACGTCTCTCCTAGGGACTACCAGAATATTGGGTCCACGGGCCCTATTATCACTTCACGAAACGACACGGGAATTGCGTATTCCTGCTTTTCACAATAATTGCTCTTCTCATCCTGAATCATGCCAAGATTCTTATCCTACTCAACGATGGAAACACCGAAACTTTTTGAAGACCCCCCAACCGAGAGAGGTTGAGCATGGTGAAGAAATGCAGAACCTGAGCAAACAGGCCGAACAACAGCATCCCCGAATTATCCAGGAATTTCGCCAGAAGTATGAGCATGCCTCGAACTCATGAAGTGTGTCGCAGTGTCTGCAATGTTGGACTTCTCCTACTCCGCCCGAGAACTACAATATTGGTTGTCTTTACGCTGCTAAAAGGCAATACCCTGAATCAATTGGTGATTGCGAATGCCGGGTACACCAATACACCAACTGGAAGCGGCATCGTGCTGTCCTGGAAAGTAAGAGATAATTGGACATCAAGTTCTCCACTGGAAGAAGGATATCGAGCCAATTTATCTGCGTGAAAAGGAACTAGACCCAAAATTTTCTGACATGGACAAAGACGAGAGCAGCTTACAGTCTTCTCCCGGTCAAGTATCCTCTTCTGCAAATATCAAGGCGCATATCAAGGCTGTGTCGGTACCTCGAAAACAAGGGCGGTGTCTATGGTCAGTGTTCTTTCACTTCTCCAATCGCCGTCCATGCGCCAGCTGGGCGGAAAGCTTCAAGGGATGGAGAATGATTTGGATAGCCTGATGGGAGAAAACAAGGCTGTTTATGATTAACCGGAGAGTGGTGGACCGCGAGGGGTTGCATTACGGAACGGAAAAATCCCGACACGTACCAAAGAAAATAAGACTTCTTTCCCTTCAAAATCCAGTAAATTGTATCCGATCAATGCCTATTTGACTGATCATTCTTTTAATACGAATGTGTGTAACAAGATTAAAGTTGATATCAGGGGAATTGATGTTCCGGGCCAATAGGGGGCGTGCATATGCAGCGCGCTCCGGGACCGCGGTGTGGGTCCCGGCTGAGATAAGCCACGTACTGAACGCTACACAGGAATCCAGTAAGAACGAAACAATTCGATTAGCAGGAAGCATGTACCTCCTCAGTGCTGGATTCTAGATAATATTTCTATAGTTTTTGCTGTCATATCCGTCCAAATTATGCGATCGACTCAACAATAAACTGAATAAACCTCCGTGCAAGTAACTCGCCATCATGCTCCTTCGCCACTCTTTTGCATCCGCTCTCATATAACTCATCATTAAACAATCCACTGTCATGTCGAGCTTTCAGGAGTTTGGTCATGATGAATTCGTTAAACTCCGGATGAGCTTGAATACTGATCAACCGTTTCGGCATGTATAAACCCTGAACTGCGCAAGGACCACTGAATCCAAGGTTCAAGCAGCCTTCCGGAGTCTCGTAGACGACATCACGGTGCATTTGATGCAGGAACTAGGTGTAATCAGTATTGACTGACAGTAATAATGAGCAGGGCATAAATTTCCACATACCAACTTATCTTTTCCAAATACTTCCTTCCCGGCATCGGTGAGCGTAACCTCGTCAACAGAGACCTCCCACCCCTCACCACGTCCTACACGAGCACCCAGCGCCCGAGCAAGAATCTGATGACCAAAACAAACACCGACTACAGGCTTCTTGTGGGCCTGCACAACATCCTTAATGTATTCCGTCAACGTAAGGATCCAGACATCATCAGCAAAAGCATCATATTCTGGAATGTATTAGTCAGACGGACCAAGTCGGCGACAGGAGGACTAAAGTAACATACTGCTTCCACTGAGAAGGAAAGCATCCACTTCATTGGGATTCGGATAGACCGGATTCCCCACTACATTCCACTTGCTATATTCCACGTTCACCGAAGACCCCGCAGCGTTTGTGAGGAGTCGCTCGAAGATCGCTCCATAGTTGCCGAACTTGTCCACGACGGGTTGGATGGGTGTGTCGCACTCGAGGATGGCGATGCGAAGGGGTCGAGACATTTTGTGGGTTTCGTTGATGTATACTGAGTGATGGTTATTGAGAGAAGAATGTCGCAGACTTAGAATTGGAAACGTCCTGGTCGTTGTTTTAAGGTGGTTGTTCCGATGTCGTGGTTTGGATTTCGTGGGAGCGCTTTGCCCCACTTGCGCGGTCCGCTGTGATAACGAAGGTTCCCATTCTGCCGACGATAACGATAAGTGGGTTTACCCGATGACAATGATGTTTCGGGAATCAAGATTCGTATGAGACATGATCACTTTTTAGTCCCGTTCGAGTATAGTGGGCGCGGCTAGAAACCTTGCACATTATGCACCTGAGCGGAGACGTTGTGCAGCATGCTCGGGACTTTGCTACCGAGAATTTATAGAATAATACGTCAAGGCAATCGCTTGATCTATATACGCTATTATTCTAGGCACATCCACATTGCAGTTTTCTAACGCTAGCAGCCTATCGGTGCCAGTGCCAGAGCGCTAGAACGCTCTTCTTTTCGCTGGAGTGGGCTCGAAAGCAGCAGCGTCACGATGAACATCTCTTCTTATTTCTAATTACATATTAACAGGATGAAACTCATTACAGTAGATTTTACTTGTTTATACTAGCATCATATCACCACTTGGGATGGGGTATGAAGATCGGAAATGTCCAGACAATACGTCTTACATGATGTGGTGCGAACAAGCAAATCATATTTTCAGACCCCGCTATAGTTCCTTCCTGCCAGCAGGACAAACACCAAGCATTTCCGTGATGCGCTGCCCCAGAAAACATTAGCTAAGAAACAAAAATGCAGCACAAGGCAAAGAACCTACCTCACAGCTGCACCACTCAACAGACACGACGCGCCCTTTCCGCATGCAATTCCCAGTACAGGACCTTGTCTCCCTCGGCAAGCTCACAGAAGGCATTGAAGGCCTGGGCCTTGATTGACTTTTCCACCTCGTGAACGGTGTTCCGGCGCAAAACGAGCTTTGGCAAGCCGCCACCACCAGGGTGGCGGGCTATCTCCTGCTCAACGTCGTCCCGCTTCTTCTTTTCAACCTCGAGAGTATCTTCCAGGCGTATAGCCTCCCACAGGGCGTCGGAGAGCTTGTTGGTTGTCCCCGAGGCCATATCGCGGTTTCTCAAACCCTCCAATGCTAATACCTTCAAGGTTATAGCATTGGTGGACTCCCGCGGAGGGGTTGTTGGAGGCGTCACTGGTTGAAAACTAGTATTTTTGTTTGAGATGAAAGGCGCGGGCTTCAGTGACGTACTTTTGTGCTTGTAGCTTAACTCATAATGATGCAGTTGCGATCAGAGTAAGAGGGACGAAATGGTTATTCATTGTGACTTCAGTTCTTCCTATATAGGCCCCTAGATATACTTCACTTCTCTCTCAGTTAATGGTCTATATTAGTGAAGGCCAATGTTCACTATAAGCGGGTTTAGGCAGGGGTGTTAGAGGGAATCAAGTTTGTCTTCCTAGGCAACGACAGCCATTTTGATACGGAAATTTTCCTACCTTCTAGGCTGCCAGTGCAGGTGGAAGCTAGATCTTGTTACTGCGTGTAGTGCAACAAACACAATTAACAATAACATGCACATCGATTCAATTTTATGGGTATCGAGAAAAGACAAAAGAAAAACATAACTAATCCAACCGAAACTAACAGGCCACTGGCCTTCCATCCGTATAATTAACACGTCCTGGCCCTCAACATAGTTTGTAGAAGGCCAAAAGCTTCAATATATCCAAATAGTAGCTCAAAGCAGAAGCCGGCCCTTAACGGTTGCGAGACAGGAAAGACGCAATCAGAACAGCCACGGTAGCAATGCACGCAAGGAACATGAAAGCGCAATCAGCCTCAGCGCGCTTGCATCGAGACTTGACTGTAGACCACTCATCGGAGCCCCAACTTCCATCACGACAAACTTTATCATCCCCATTGCCCTCACATCCACCACTGATCAAAGGGTTGTCCCAAGTCGTGCCGTTGTCCGGGTTGGAGCAGTCGGCACCCTTAAGAGCCACGGCATAAACCTGCAGCACGTTAGTATTATTACAGATTGGGATTGGTGGATATAAACGTACAACGCCAGCTGCCAAGAGGGCAACAGCTGCTACACCGTCCAGCACCCAGATGATGATACCGCTCAAGCTGTCAACAAATAAAGCGACGATACCGACGAGCGAAACAAGGACACCCAGGGCTCCTGTGAAAGCTGCATAGCCAGTCTGGGATGGCACGCTGCCATAGTATTGTTGTCTGGCGAGGGTGATAGAGAGACCGAGGACAATGACGCTGAAGACAAGCTGGGAACTGTTAGTCTTACTTCAATACTCAAGAGGAGTAAGCACAACCCACCTGGAAGCCACGAGCAATGGATGTACCGAGCTTCATATTGAAGGTAATAAATTTTCGAGTGGTTTTTTTAAAAAAAGATCTGATGTAGAGGCACTGAGGGGAGGAAAAACTAAACACAGGAGCAGGGGCTGACAAGCTTTTTATTCCTGACAACCTGCTACAAAGCGGTCCTAAAATTTTGCTGTAACCGAGCTCGTTCCTTGCCCGACCATACTAGAGCCGCACTAATGAGCAGGGATAGCGGGATGGCACTAAATTAGCACGAAACGGGGTCCATTTTGGGGCCAATTGGGGCCAAAAGCTATGCACTTGTCTACTAGTTTGGAAAATTTCTTCGCCGATCCACTTATAATTTCGCTATGAAGAGAGCCCCTGCATCATTTCGTGCCAGCGCATGCATGTTAAAACTTTGTCTGCTACTGTATTCGTGAGGTTCAGGTGTCGGAGCCTTGCGGTTGAGCCGCACCAGTGTGATGTTCATTCAAGCTTGTTTACTAACCTCGGAAATATGTCGCAACGCACACCGTATCTTCTCGATATTCATCAAATTGCGAAATCCATCCTGGTCAAGCTACTTTTTTGTCTTTTTTTCTGTGCATATGTAATGAATATTAACAGCTTTAAGGGTCTGAGTCAGGAAACGCCAAGCACAGCCCAGGAGCCGAAGCGCCCCGCAATCGTACCCGAAACGCTTGGCGCCAGTGCGCGATGTTTCCAATGGGAAAATGCTCCGACGATCAAATTCTTGTCCAATCGTGCATTTCGGCTATTAATAGGGGGAACTGCTCACTTCGATCTTCATCAGATTCATTCCTTTGCGACCGTGCGTATTCCGTTTTGCGAGCCGCAAGGCTGACCGCTGTTGCTACTTCTAGCTACACGTGAAGGGGGGCTAAAATTAGAAATTTGTTATGCAATAATCTGATTCATTGAGTCTTTACGGCCTGTTCACCTAATTTCTACAAGTCTCTGACCACGACATGCACAAAACCAATAGTCTGCCTAGTCTTGTCACTGGCGTTCTAACTTCTGTATTACTCAATCTTGATTGGTTTAGTAAGTGGAAAGGAAATGAGGTGGATACCGACCTAAGCATTGTATCGGAAAAATACCGGATTATTGTATTTTGCGGCCGATGTTTGTAAAACCCATTGTACAGAGCGACTTGGTCGGCGCTAAGGCCCAGCGGCTGATGGTCACCTGAGAGAGGGGTTTCGGATATCTACCCATGCACCTTCTGGGGCCCTCGCCCTGCCTGAGTAAGCACCACTGTGCGCCTTCTCCAATAATCATGAATTCAGCATCTTTTGATGGCACAAACTCGGGGACTCAGGTGGGGACCAACCAAGGAGTGATCAATATCTTACCCGGTCCGTGTTATGGAGCCTTTTCTAAGCCGAATCATAATAATTGACAACCCCTTTAGGCCTAGACCGAGAACCCTCACAACAGAGGACAGACCATGGTTCGCATCGCCTCGTACTAGCCAATGAGGCTATCACTGACTATAGAGGCAGAGGTGCTTCGTTCACTGGCATTCCCGCAAATGCTAGATCGGAGGGACAATATTGAGCCATGTCATACAAATACCTGCCAATGGATTTTGGAGCTGGAAAAGTATAAGTCCTGGAGGAGCCAGTCCTGCGGTCTGCTGTGGATTAAAGGCAAACCGGGTGCAGGAAAATCGACCTTGATGGCTTTCCTCCACGATAAACTCAATATGTTGCAGGACGGAAATCAGGGCATTCGGCTCGACTTTTTCTTTACCGCCCGGGGCACAAAATTGCAACGCACACCGCTAGGAATGTTCAGATCATTGCTGAACCAGATTTTTGAACGCGATACGACCGTGCGCTCTCAGGTGCGCAAGACCTATGAACAACGGTGTAGGCAGTTTGGGGATGGTGAGGTCAAGTGGGATTGGCCGCGAGTGGTGCTAGAAGAGCTACTAGCAGGAGCTATTCTGACATCGGCTAATAGGCAACCTGTGACTATCTTTGTGGATGCCTTAGATGAGGCTGGAGCTGAGTCCGCTCAGCAGCTGGCAACATACTTTCATCGGCTTGTTGATCGCGCGGGCAAAAAGAAGTCAGCGGTTCAAATTTGCATCTCATGCCGGCATTATCCTATCGTGGCAAACGCTCAGGCTATAGAGATAAATGTCGAAGATCATAATCATGAAGACATTTCAACATATATCGAAGACACCCTTGCTGATATGGAGCTCGAGGAGGGTCCTAGTCAAGAGGCGAAAGAAGAATTGGTATGGCAATTAATTCAGCAAGCCAATAGGGTATTCCAATGGGCTTGTCTAATAATGCCTCTATTCAAGAGGAGGATGTTAGAAGGGGAATCGCTTGATGACATCCGTTGCTGGTTACGCGAGATCCCAACCGAATTAGAAGACGTCTATACCTATATTTTGAGCAAAGTGATAGAGGTTTCGAATCGGGAGGACTCGTTTTTACTTTTTCAGTGGATTTGCCTCGCCGAGCGACCCCTTACTGTGACAGAAATGCGGTATGCCTTGACGGCTAGTAATGCCACAATCACCACTAGTCTCCCAAGAAGATTAGAGGATATCAACGGCTTCGTCACAAGCGATGAACGCATGAAGCGAAGAATGAAGGCTCTATCTGGTGGACTGACTGAGGTAGTCCTAGATGGATGTTCAGATGAGACCGTACAGGTAGTACACCAGTCGGTCATTGATTTCTTGCGCGCAAAAGGACTACGGCTTTTACATTGTTGTGTCGCAGGTACCAAGTCGCCCACGGATGACGACAGTATTCTCTTTCATTGCCAGGCAACTCTATACCGGTCATGCGTGGTTTATATAGCCACGACAAATTTCCCTCAAGTACTTCCGTTTTACTTTCACGAGGCAATAGAGAAGTTGAAGCGGGACCTTCCGTTCATTGATTACGCCACCATCAACCTCTTCATCCATGCAGAAAAAGCCGCCAGTTCTCGTGTCCACGCTATACAGAATGAATTGGATGTTTTGCAGCAGGTGATGGGTCGATGGGTCGAGTTCTACCAGTTCATCGATAGGCACAGAGACACATGCCCTGAACAAGGCACGACACTCCTACACATTGCCGCAGCTACCAATCTAGTTGATATCATAGAAAGTATGTTATCGAACGGTGAGGATTATGAGAGGGAAGACGAAGGGAAAAAGACAGCTTTCCATTTAGCAGCACGAGGAGGTCATATACCAGCGGGAAAAATACTCTTGGAGAATGGAGCAAACCACGAGGCTAGATGCATACTCGGGATGACCCCTTTAATTGAGGCGGCAAGGTTTGGGAATTTGGAATTTTTTGAGTGGCTTTTGCATAAGGGAGCAAGCCTTCAAAATAGAAGGGATAAAGAGGAAGGTGCCTTACAAGCAGCTGCGGCGGGAGGGCATCAGAGTGTGGTGGAAATATTGATTGGTGCTGGAGCAAAGGTCAATGCCCAGGGCGGTAGATATGGCAATGCCCTTCAAGCTGCTGCATCATCAGGAACTAAAGGATCCATCGAGGTAGTGCGGATGCTACTTGATGCTCAGGCAAACGTCAATGCCCAGGGTGGTAGATATGGCAATGCCCTTCAAGCTGCTGCATCATCAGGAGCTAAAGGATCCATCGAGGTAGTGCGGATGCTACTTGATGCTCAGGCAAACGTCAATGCCCAGGGTGGTGAATATGGCAATGCCCTCCAAGCTGCTGCACTTCGAGGATCCATCGAGGTAGTGCGGATGCTACTTGATGCTCAGGCAAACGTCAATGCCCAGGGTGGTGAATATGGCAATGCCCTTCAAGCTGCTGCATCATCAGGAGCTGAAGGATCCATCGAGGTAGTGCGGATGCTACTTGATGCTCAGGCCGACGTCAATGCCAAGGGCGGTAAATATGGCAATGCACTCCAGGCCGCTGCATATCAAGGGTTTAGCGAGATAGTGCAGATGCTGGTTAATGCTGGGGCCAACGTCAACGCCCAGGGTGGGCTGTGTGGATCGGGGCTTTCGGCCGCAATTCATGGAAGCCACCCTGATGAGGTCCAGAGCCTTCTTGACGCTGGCGCAGATGTTTTACTTGCAGATGAAATTGGCCAGACCCCTCTACATATTGCATCTTTGAGAAATAGGCTCGAAATTCTCCATCAATTTCCGCAGTTTGCCTCGGCTGTCAACATCAGGGATAAGCTATCACGAACCCCTCTCCATTTAGCTGTTCACCTCAGGCACATTGATTTCGCTTTAATGCTTCTCAATTTTGGTGCCGATCCTAGCATTTTGGATGGCTACGGCAGAAACATAATGGACTGGGCACAAGGTGACCAAAGCCTGATGCGCCAAATCCGTGGCCATTGCCCCGAAACAAGCTTGACTCCCGCTGATACTCAGAGCCGGATTCTCCGTCAATCAGTGTTTCAAACATCAGACATTCTTCTTCATTCTAGTCTGGAATATCCGTCACCTCTTCTGCGACAACTTGGTCGCTATTGCTTGTCTCTCGACAAATTGGACAATGCACGCTATCTATTTCAGTTAGATTTATCCCGGGTAGAATTACTGGTGAGTAACATGCCGGAAATTAGCTGCGATATTTGTGGAGCTTATGTTTTTATTTCTGGGTCTCATTTTGTATGCAAAATCTGTGCCCATGTTGACATTTGCTTGCCCTGCGCAAGGAAACACACCCACCACACTCGATCACATCTAGATCAACAACATGAAATATTTGAGATACCCGAAGTGCCTAAAGTGTCTGAAGATGAGTTGAAACTCCCTGTGCGATCATCAGAACAGTTCCGCTCTTTTTTGAGGGGTCTCGTTTGCGAATTTCCTGCGCCAAACACCCATGAAATTGGAATAGATTCATCGCATGATTCAGTGGCTCGCTTGCCGCTAAGGCCAGGGCTAGTCGCAATGACCATTATTAATCCAAGAATGCTTTTCTGGAATCTTTTGTTTGGGGCTTTAGTGGTTATTTTAGGATTATGGTACTTTTAGTTTCATCAGATACAATTCTCATGGTCACTGTTTCTGACTTGCTATAATTGATGCAAAGCCTCTTCATATTATAGATGACATATACTGAGGTATAAGATCTTGAGATTTTGGAGAAACAAAGTCGGGTTTCTATGGTCTATACTAATAAGAGGCTGGTGTACGGCATACTATAGCGGCTAGGAGCTTGTATGCTGATATAAGTATATTTTTCCTGATTTTGAGCTGGTAGAAAGCTAAAATTTACCGGAATCACACATATAGAGAGCCTTGTAGAGAGAAATCAGTCAAAATCTCTAAGTCCAACGCTTATATAAGCAAGAAACTTCCATTTTGACTGCCATAGTAAAATGGTAGGTTAAATTGACGATTTTGAAAGCTCAACCCATGCATTTTAACCTGCAATTTGACCTATAACTCTACAGTTGCTCCTATATAATAACACAGCACGCATATTTAATTTAAACTATCAAAAATGAAGTAATTCGTACCTATATAAACTATGTAATCTTGAGTAAACCAGGAGGTTAGGCCTCGCCCGTCTATAGGCGATCTATAACCCGTCTCTAACTACGGCGAGCTAGTGCTAGTGAGGTGTTACGGACCTACAGGGGGCCGCACCGCCCGCGGGGCAATCATACCTAATCATCCAGGATGGAAGGGACGACGTGCAGGTCACGTGCAAGGCATGGTTCGGAGAACCATAGCCTACCCATAAGGAACGAACAATACGGAATAACCAAGGGGGACAGCGGAAGGACCACGGTTCTGAGTACCGCAGGGATTAACTGATCGCACGACAAGG